>WNNJ02001104.1:0-479127 GCA_012934845.2 Pomphorhynchus laevis | reverse complement strand
TGGATTCGAAATGAGAACGAATGGTGGTTGCTGCAGTACCCATGGTTCTGATATATATACTGAACGATTTTTTTGATTTTTTTCTTGTATTTATTTGTTTTTTTATGTGAGCGGTCAAAACAGCCTTATGGCTATGACCTGTATTAATAATAGTTCTTTATATTGCATTTAAATTCATTGATTGTATGCACCGCAGCGACATCAACTGGAAGGCGATTCCAAATATTCACCGCTCGATGAGACAGTCGGAAATGACGAGGGTATTTTCCGTGCTCATGTACTACTAGTACTTTCGAGTGCCCTCTACGTCCATCCCGTTCATTGAGTTCAACTCTATTTGCTGGAAAATTTTCATCTTTATTAACTAGTCGATACATAGCTAGAAGGTCGAAAAGAAGGAACCTTTCACGCACTGTCGGCATATTCAAACTTTTTATTCGTGCCTCATAGGGAAGATATCGTACCTGAGGACATAATTTCGTAAACCGTCGAAGTATGCGCTCTAATTGATCAAGTTCTGTACGCGTACACGGAAAGACTACTGGCGACACATATTCTAATATCGGTCTTATAAGAGCATTATATAAACGCACAACACAAACGGGAGATAAATCTTTAAAGCAATTTTTGAGAATAAAGATCATTCTTATTGCTGCGTTACAAATCCTATCAGTGTTAGCACGTGTTTTCAGATTGTTTTGAACAATTATACCAAGATCCAGAATGGACTGCGTGGAAACAACAAACTCATCGCCAATAAAATATTCTTGACTCACATTGCTATGACCTAATCTCATATGTGCACACTTTTTAATATTCAATGAAATTCCAGTGTTTAAAGACCATCGATAAACAATGTTTAGGATATTTTGAAAATCATTTCGATCCTTGTTGGTTTTAATCAATTTCTATACCTTTACATCGCCGGCAAAAGCTAAAACACTACAATCCTCAATTAAATCTAGTAGCTGATTTATAAATATGTTAAACAACAAGGGTCCTAAGACTGATCCCTGTGGTACTCCTGAGGTGATAGGACGATAAGACGATAGACATTGACCTACACGAACAGCAAAGGATCTATCTTTAAGAAAATCTTGAATCCAGCTTATAATGGAGCGATTGACTTTATAAGACTCAAGGGTGGAAATTAGCATTTTGTGGGGCACCCTATCAAAAGCCCGACTAAAGTCAAGAAATATTACGTCGATACAGTACCCGTTAGCAACATGTCCAACCCAATCTTCACGAGCATGTAATAAGTTTGTAAGACATGAACGCCGAGGGCGAAATCCATGCTGTGCATTATTGAGAATTCTCAGCGAACTCAAATGATCATATATGCGTCTGTTTAGTATGCGCTCAATCACTTTGCATACAACACTAGTTAGACTTATTGCCCTATAGTTATTCGGATCATCTTTTTCACCATTTTTATAAATTGGTACTACAATCGCTTTTTTCCAGGCAGCAGGTAACTTCGAAATGCGCAAGCTCAGCTCAAATATGGAGGCTAATGGCTCAGCCAGAACAGGAGCAAGTAACTTAAGAAGTTGGGGGTGAATATCATCGGGGCCTGCCGCTGATGATCTAGATAACCTAGCCAATTCAACAAAAACCTCATGTGCTGTTATCGTTAAAACTGGAGAACCAATTTCTACCTGTTGTGATGCTGCATCTCCACATATGCTAGAGAAAGGATCTGGTGTCAGCTCAAAAGCGGATGCAAACAATTCTGCCATGCTGTCTGGCGATGTCACTCGAGTGTTACCGTCTCTTAAAGATGAAATAGCTGGTAGCAGAGCTCTGGATCCTTTCACATAAGCCCAAAATTTTTTTGGTTCTGTATCAATTTGTAAAGCTAATTGATCTTCAAAACTTTGCCTTTTTGTAATCTTAAGGCGATTGACGAAATTTCGGAACATTGTATACCGCTTTTTAAAATTATTCTGATGACGGTTTAGTTCAAATAGACGATTCCTATGTTTGAGAGCATATCGCAATTCAGTGTCAAACCAGGAGGGTATTTAGCTTTACTTTTTGGTACTCTACGGAGTGGTGCAAACTTATCTGCAAGAGCTACTAAACCTGATTCAATAACATGCCACCTTACCTCAATGTCTTCACTAGCACAGTTGAATGATGTTCTTAGTGCCGCCTCTCGTAATGAGTCTTCATCAATTTGTTGCCAAGATATTTTCGACACTATCAAATTTTCCAGTTTTGGGATCATGCGCCTAGAAAAATAATTGAATAAGATCATGCAATGATCGCTTAATCCAATAGGACTCTGATAGCTCATATTACCCACACTTGTAATTAATTTGGAAAATACCAAATCTAGACAAGATTCCTGGTTTTGCGCGAATCTGATGGGCGACTGCACATGTTGCTCTAACATGAGATCATTTGTAAGAAAATTCCACAAATCCACATCTGACTTGGAAGAACTACTATCCAAAACATAATTCCCGATGTGACCAGCTGAGGGTATATTAAAATCGCCAACTAGTAGATATTCTTCAAGCTCAGAACAGTGACTAATTAGTGTAGAGAATTCATGACTCAATACGGATGATTGCGGCGACCTGTAGCATACGGCAATACCTAAGGGACCTCCGAAGTGTGAAACAATGACTGAGTGAAACTCACACGTGCCCAGTTCATTTTTAAAATTACGAGTGGAAGTAATGTTTAAGGATGTCGTAATATATAGCGCAACACCTCCACCCTTCCGAGACTCTCTATCAGCTCTCACCAAATTATATCCCATAATAGCAATTAAACCATCGGGGATATCACGATGCAGCCATGTTTCAGTGAGAGCCAGGATCGCTGGTTTATTTAAGATGACCCATGCCTTAAGTTCATCAAATTTTGGTAAAATACTCCTTAAATTAGTATAGGCGACACTAATACCAGAAGCAGAGGGTAATTGAGTAGTAATGTTGGATGTGATATCAATGCGCGCTAGATTTCCTAATTGTAAAATGGAATCCCTCGAAGAACTCTCCAAACTCACCAACGCACGAATGGTCGCCGACAAACTACTCGAAAATTTCTTATCATTAGATCAGTCTCTCCATTCGATCTTCTAAATGCTAGATTAGCACGAGCATTATTAAGCAACAATCTTTCCTCAACTGAGAGATCTTTAAAAATTTTTGTCGTCTTACCTTTCAAGCGATAACCTCTAGCTAAAACTGCTCTTGTATTATCTGCAGAATCAAATACTACTTTAAGTAATCGTGGTTTATGTTTTGCTTTTTTTACCAAGACGAAATAAGCTTTTGACATTGAGACTACGCGCAATATCTTTTTCACACTAAACGAATATATCCGAAAAGACCTTACGAATAGAAACTACGTCATCATCCACACGGGTCTGAACGTTGTCTGCAGAAGATTCAGTGATATTAGCAAAAATTACGCAATTATTTCTGTTTCTAGCACGATTCCTAATATTGATAATTTCAACAAATGTCTTATCTGTCATATCCTTGGATTTCATATCATTTTTATTTCCGAGTGCCACATCATTGCACACTCTAGCATCGTATCTTGTCTGCGTTCTACTTAAAGGGTGCTTCAATACATTATTTGGTGGAACAGGAGTAGAAATCAATATATTGTGGTTGTCAAGACTGTGTTCCGCGAATATGTCAGATAAAGGTGAAGTCCATTTATTAGTAATACTCCCAGGTGTAACTTTATCTTTGTCATTTGTCATCACAGTGCTGTCATTGATATTACTTCTTTGTTTATACACTGTCCGTGAATGTCTATGTCCTCGTGTCCAAATGCAAGTCGAACTTGAAGCATCTATTACGTCTGGTTCCTGATTGCCTCATCGATCATCCCCATAGTCCACAATCTCACTTTCTTAGGCTTCCATTTCGATGATCACCTTTCCCTTAAACCCTTCGTCCGTGACAAGGTCCGCTCATCTAACTTAATTCTCCGTGACATCCGCCGTATCCGCCCCCTTATCGACTTCCGTTCTTGTATGTCACTTCTTTCATCGCTTCTTTTCCCTAAAATCGATTACTGCCTTAGCCTTTTCGCCAATTCTCCAAAATCCATCATCCTACCCCTACAACGAATAATCAACACCGTCCGTTCGAGTGCTCTTTCGTCTCCGTCGCTTCGACCACACATCCACATATTTTGCCCAACTCTCCTGGCCCACCATCCACATCCGCATCAAACTCCGCCTTCTTCTCGTTACCTTTCGTCTCATCGCTGTCGGCTCCCCATCGTTCATCAACCTTCCTTTCTTAGACGATACTCGCCCCACCTCGCTATCGCTTCGTTCCTGTCATACCCTCTTACTCCACGTTCCTAATTACTCCAACAACTACGGTCTCCGATCCTTCCTCGTCGCCGCCTCACTCGCCTGGAATCAACTCCCTCTCGACGTCCGCCGCGCCCACTCCTTTATCACATTCAAACACCTCCTCCGTTCACACCTTCTCGACACCTGATTCACAGTCTTGTTTTGTTGTGGTCATGTAAGCGTGCGCTGGCACGCATTTGCCACGTTAAAATAAATCTTTTTTTTATTTGAATTGAAGTGTAACGACATCGGCGTAGTGATTTTGCTCAGGCATATGCTAGATTCTTTGTCAATAATTTGTTTTTGAAACCTACGTGTCTTTAAGTTAAAATGAGCATTGTCCTTTGCTGATGTCAATGAATTACAAAATACGATTGACGCAGTACAAAAACCACATGAATTTTCTTCTACTCAATGTATCATCATTTTTATGTTGAACAGCTACTGTAGTCCAGGCATTGCAGCCATCACCATCACATCTTTCTTGTCTTGATATAAATTCAGGAATGTCGTTTCCCTTACGTCTGTCCATAATTGTAATTGTATATAGTTATTGTGTATTTATGCGATTTCAAAAATCGTTTTTCTGGAATCGTTCTTGTGAAATTGATTTTTGAAATCGTTTGTATGAAATCCTTCTGAAATCGTCCTTCCAAAATCGTTCTTCCAAAATCGTTCTTTGTGTTATTGATATTGTATATATTTATCTCACAAACTTTTTTCTCACAAACGATACTGTACAGATTGAATTCAATGAGATACGTTGCATAAACACATTTCCTATTTTTATAATGTTAAATTTATTCTACAAAACAATTTAGAAAGAAAACGTAAATTACAAATAATAAATTATGTCCAAGTCCCAAAACGCAACTAGCGTTGCTATCTAAACACATTTGCGTAAAGAGAAAGTGGACAGGAGCATTCAATAATTATCGATATTCCTTCCCCAAATGTCAACGTCGTTCAAATAGTATGTTCTACAATTCTATCTCTAAAAATCGAAGTGACATTATTCCGAAAAGCAATAAAATTCTGAATATAACTGATGATTAACAAAATAACAATATTATGCCTGTTTTTAATGATATTAGTTCAAGCGCAAATGCCAACTAACAATGCAATGGTGGCTGCATCGATCTTGAGAGCGATGTCCGCTTTGATAATATACAAATGTCGTGTATAGAGCTAGTAAATGAAGCTAAAGATCCGTCACATGCTCGTTGCGCTGGTCAGACAAGCGCTGATGATTTCACGATACATGTCGATAGAATAGGTATAATCAGCTGATTGTTCAGAGCTCCACTAATGAATCAATATTGGTCGTGACCAAGGCTAACTCATTTCTAGCCGTAACTAAAAAGGAGTTAGCTCAAAGAATACATAATGGAGAGAAATAATTATGCATTCAAAATTGTCAGATTGCGCTATATATACTTGAATTTATTGTATTTATGTTATTTATAGTGGCAAATGGCCACGTAAAAGAAAAATAAGAAACAAGAACTTAAGAATAACTCAAGAACTTATAAGAACTTTTGAGAGCTTACAATTTCCTGTCCTGTGTAAATGAACGTGACAAAGGCTGCAAGGGTTTTTCGTGTCCTACAGGGTAGGTGCATTTTAATTGCTAATATTAAAGAGTCCATTGCTTTAAATAATCAATCTCGATTGAACGAGGATTTCTATCTCTCAAACGTGATACACTCTCGCTCTATCTGTTTCTCCAGGATTCCTGCCTTGCTCTTCGCAGGTTTCATCTCAACCTACTACGTATCAAATGCAACTCCTTCTGGCAGCATAAAATCATCACCTCGTTCAACTCTAAGTCTCTCTGGCATACTTTAAACTCAATCCTTGCTCGATCTTCCTCGTCTTACAACATAATCCTCATGATTATTCGTCATTTCTCCAGACCAAAGCATCCACGTTGCTCTCTCACACAACCGTCTTTATATCATCCCACTCTTCCCTGCCTCGCATCATCATCCCGAAACACTTTCATCTTTTTCTGTCGCACATGCTGAAGTTTCATATGTCATTATGTTTTTGCCCAACAAAACCTCATCTGCCGAACCCCTGCCCAATTTTTACACTGGAAATCCGCGATTGTTTCTCAAGAAACAATCGCTCGATCCCTTACTTCCTTCTAGCTATCGCCCAAATTTCACTCCTCCCTACTCTTTCTAAGCTCTTATAACTCCTCATTTTAATACAGATCAACGTTTATCTCTCTTCATCCAATCAGTACCCCCTTTTCAATCCGCTTTACGCTCTAATCTGGATTCTTCGGGGGGTGATAGACCCCGGGTGGTTCAGTCGAAGAGCGGCGTGTTGGATTAGCTGGAGGGCTCAGATCCCGCTGTACCTGAGGCCGTAGAATAAATAGAAGATTGAATGATTAACGAATCGATATTATTTTTGTCTTCTCTTGCATGTTTTGTTCTGTGTAACACGTTTTTTTATCGGATACAAGTTTTGTTTAAGAAAATCCTTATCTTATTATTATATTTAAAGTTTACTTAGCCAAAAAGTGCGTGTGTATTGTGTTTACATTGTTGCATGATACGCTCCTCAAATTGGCATTGCTGAACACGTTTCAGGGCCGTGAACTTGTTCCTTATAGATTTAAATTATTTGAAACTAATTTCACGCTTAGCAAATTCCAAATGTGACAATTTATTCTCGTTTAATGCATAACGTGTTTCTCTATCAAACCAAGGAATAAGTTTTGAGTGCAACTCAGTACATTTATGAAGCGAAAATATAATGCAAATTCTACAAATCGTAAATATGAATTCTTTAATAGCAATTATGAATTCTTTGATAGGCAATTCTTCTCTCCAGTACCAGGATTCTAACCTCAACTTTGACCCGCTCGATGTTCTTAATATCTTATCGAAGCTACCGGCAAAAAATAGTTTAGGTCCTGATGGTATTCCTAGTATATTATTACTCAAAGTTGCATCGAATATATATCTTCCGCTTTTTGATATTTAATACTGGTCCTTGATAACTGGCATAATCCAAGATATGTGGAAGAGAGCATTAGTCATTCCAGTGTTCAAAAAGATAGATAAGGTAAATCTTCAAAATTATCGGCCAATAAGTTTGATGTGTATTGCTTGCAAGGTGATGGAGAAACTGATTCTGAGGTATATATCTTCTCATTTGGACAAATTCAATATTTTGTCTAACAAACAGCATGGGTTTAGAAAACATCACTCCGCTTTAACTAACCTAACATTAGCACGCGAAAGCTGGGCCGGTTTTGTCGAACAGGGGGTGCCGGTTGATGTCGTCTTTATTGAATTGTCCAAAGCTTTTGATCAGGCCGTTCATCCAATTTTACGGTGGAAACTTGGAAATTACGGATTCTCAAAGCACGTTTGTCTCTGGATACGTGAATTCTTGAGTAGACGTTCCTTTGCTGTGCGAGTTGGTGAGTCTCCTTCTGAATGGTTTTATCTCACTCAAGGTGTTCCGCAAGGCTGTATCCTTAGTCCCACTTTGTTTAATATCTACGAAATCGAACATCAACGAAATCGCTAAAGTTGTTACATGGCAGTGCCTATTATACGCCGATGACATCAAACTGTGGTGCCCTTTATTTCGTGGTTGTTCTAGTTCTCTCCTACTACAATCAGATTTGGATAAAGTTAGTAGTTGGTGTTCATCACACGGCTTAGTAATCAATGTTAGTAAATGTCGACATATGAGAATTGGCAAATCCCGATTACCTTCTCCTTCTTATCAATTCAGCTCAACAGTTATCGAATCAGTAAATCACTTTACTGATCTAGGTGTTGTTATCTCCTCCAATTTAAAATCTCGTCTTCATTCTTCTGCGATTATTGCAAAACGCCGTAGAATTTTAGGATTTATTTATCGAAACCTTGGACGACTTGAGCCAAAGGCTTTACGCATTGTATATTCGAGTATCTTAAAATCACATATGCTCTATGCATCTCACGCGACACACCCTCAAGTGAAATCATAATTGAGTGAATTCGACAACATTTTGAGAAGAGCCACGCACTTGGTTCCGGCAACTCGTTCCATTCCTTAATAATAATACAAATTTATTTAATGTGGCAAATGCGTACAAGCTGTATGCTTACAAGTCCACAAACAAAAATGAAAAAGTCAAGCAGGTAAATTATTTAAATGTGATCGGATTTGTCGTTTGAAGCACGGAAGGGAAGTTGATTGGCGTATATGAATGGGCAGATGATTCCACGATAAAGGAGCAGCCACCAGGAAGGAGCGGAGTCCAAAGGAGGTAGAGTAGTTTGGGACATGTAAAAGAAGGGAATTACAGGAACGCAAGGAACAGTAAACCGAACGAGAATTATCAAGAAAAGGAAGATTGAGAAATGAAGGGGTATGAAGAGTTACAAGGCGGAAAGCAACGATAAGAAGACGAATTTGAACACGACAATAAATTGTAGGCAAATCGAGAGAAGCAAGATGGTAGGATGTATGATCAAAACGACGAAGACGGAGGAGAATTCGGACGGCTGCGTTGACGATGCGTTGTAGGGGAAGAAGAGTGGATTTAGGTGAGTTGGAAAATAGACTAAGACAATAATCGAGTCTAGAAAAAAGGAGAGAAGATATTAGAGTCATACAAGAAGGGAAATCGATCAATCTACGAACTTGACGGAGGTTGCGGAGTATCAAGGTAGATGAGCGTACTTTATCTCTAACGAAAGGTTTAAGTGAAAGTCGGTTGTCAAAATGGAAGCCTAGGAAAACGAGATTATCAACGATAGGAATAATTGTAGAATTTAATGATACGGAGGGAGGTTCGAAGCCGAGGCGTTGAGATAGGATCTACATAATTTTGGATTTATCAGGATTCAGAGAAAGGCGAAGGGAAGAAAGATGATTGGAAATTGAGACAAGACAGTCGGAAGCAGAGACACTAAGATCGTGAATACGATAAACAGTGCATGAGCATAGATGGGAATGTCATCAGCATATTGCATAACATGGAATTTAAATTTATTAGAAATCGAAGACAAATCACCGAGAAGAAGAGAGAAAAGCATAGGGCCTAATACGGAGCCTTGTGGAACACCGGACGGAATGGACGAAGGATGGGAGAGAGAAGAGTTAGAATAGACGCGAAATGTACGGTTTGATAGATTTGAAGAAAACCATGATACAGTGGGTAAAGAGAAGCCATAATCATGACGAATGGCGATGGAGAAGAATTGAGTGATCGACGATGTCAAAAGCAGACGATAGATCAAGAGAAACTATGACACTACATAATTTATGATCGCGCGATATGAGTAAGTCGTTATAAACTTTAAGACATGCAATTTCGGTAGAGTAATTAGAGCGAAAAGCGGCTTGGAAGGGAGGAAATAAGTTAGATGAATAGAGATATGTATTAACTTGCTTAAGAACGAGACGCTCAAAGAGTTTAGAGAGGGTTGGGAGAAGTGAAATAGGACGGTACGAAGATGGTAGTGAGGAGTCGAGAGATTGCTTTTTGATGAGAGGACGAACAGTGGCGCATTTCCAGATGGAAGGAAATGTACGGCTACGAATGGACGAGTTGAACAATGTGGTTAGGAAGGGTAAGATAACGGAGCAGATATTTTTAAGCAAGTGAGTGGGAATTGGGTCAGAAGGAGAGGTTTTATTAGGTAATGACAGCAGAACCGAAGAAACTTCATCAGACGAAACGGGAAGAAGGTCGAATAGTTCTGGGAGGGAAGTATTTAAAGATAAGAGTGGGTACAAGGGGGCTTTGGGTAGTAGGAAAAGTAAATTAGATAGCTTAGTTTGTAGATAAGAAAATTCATCAGGATTTATATTACAAGGGGTAGATGATCGTGAAAGACTTGAGTTTAAGATTTTCCAATGAGATTTAGTGTTGTAAGATGACTCGAGTTGATTTCGCCAAAAGAGATTACGTTTAGTATGTATAAGAATGAGATATGAACGGCGTTGAGAAAAGTAGGAATCACGAAGATTTGGAGTGAGTGATTTGGGAGAACGTTTAAGGAAGCGATTATACATACGAAAAGAGTGACGGAGTAGACACTTAGAAATACTACAGTCAGAATCGAACATGGGAGCATGGCGCAAGCGCTGGGAACGTCGAAGTCGACTAGGCAGAAGGTTATTGAGGATCGACGTAAGTTCAAAATCAAACAGAATGCAGAGATCATCGGGAGAGAGATAGTGAAGAGGAAGTGAAAATAGTGAAGAATTGAGTAAGGCTGTGCAGAGATCAGGGATATCGAGAAGCTTCCAGGGTCGACTTGGTGTAGATAATGGTAAAGGCGGAGAAGTAGGATGGGGACGAGTAAGAGTAAGAGTGACAAGGAAATGATCGGACAAACCAGGATCAGTAATTGACAAGGAGTTATAGTCATTGAAGCAGTTAGGAACAGCAATGATGTCGAGAGCACCGCCGAGAATATGAGTTGGGATTGTTGAAAGTAATTTATAGTTAAAATTAGAAAAAAGATTAGTTAAAGTGATAGAGTCAAAGTCAGACGGGCGATCAAGACGAATGTTAAAGTCACCGAGAACAAAAGAAGGAGTATAAGACAATGAACAGTGAGACATTAGATCTGCAAGGTCGTTAAAGAAGATACGTGATGGGGTAACTGAACCTGGACGGTATACAATCACAAGTTCAAGAGGGAAAGGAGTTGATAATCTGCATATGAGTAATTCGAACGAAGTGTAACGGATGTTAACGTTGATTTTACGTAAAGACATTGGGTGACGAGCAATGGCAACAATACCGCCATGGTTAGAAGCAGTAAATGTATGATATGCAATTTGACGAGCTGATTCAACCAGAGAACAACCAGAGCGACATAGACGACGAATAGCAAGATCGTCGGAGTCAGAGTGCCAGGATTCGGTAATACAGAGAATATCGATAGATAATTGATCGAAGATATCGAGAAGGATATCAGCTTTATGAAGAATGGAGCGAGTGTTGAATAGACTAAGACAAAAAGTATGCTTAGGAGCGAGATTGACTAGCGAAGAAGATAAGGAGGAGAGATGGGACGCCATCGAATTTTTGGCCTTGGGTGAACAACTTGAAAATTTCCGTTGATTTGACGTATAGGTAAGGATGACTCGCCGTTTGTTTCACGTCGATGTTTCTCAATGCGAGCTAACTTGAGCTGGGCAATATCAGAAGGGGAGCGGTCAAGGAAGATACGTGAAGTAGATGAAGTGGTAAGAAGTTTAAAACGTTGGGAGAGTACAGAAGAGGCATGTGAACTATGTCGGAAAACGATTTTTTAGAGTGGAGGACTGAGATGATTGGATTTAGTGGATTTGTTTAAGCGAATAAAGGATACAGGAGCGCTATTATTGAAGAGGGATGGGTTATCATCAGGTAGAATGGTTGCTAGGATAGACCTGAAAGCAGATACATCATCATCGAGGCGAGATTGTAGAGAAGCAGATTCGGAAAGCTTTAAGTTTGATATCATTATACAGCGATCGCGTGAAGGAAAACGTTTTCGTGGAAGTGGTGGACGGACAGAGCTGGTAGGAGTCGAGGTAGATGAGCAGATAGAAGTGGAAATGACAGGGGTGCTTGATAAAGAATTAATATTGGTTGGAGCAAGTGTGACAGGAGCGGGGTGTTGAATCGGTTGATCAGAGATGTGACTGGATATGATTTTAAATGAAGGATGTAAATTATTTGGAAGTGTTACGTTAAGCATTGCGGAATGATAAAAGACGTGTAAATCCGCGACAAGCTAAGTTCATGTCCTTTCGGATTAAGTCGAGTCCGCACAGATAGAACATCGGTGCATGGATGACCACTGGAAGAAAATATGTTGTAAATCATCGTCAAGTCGCTCTCCACACGGCTGTACTCGATTGTCTGTATTCCCAATTTACGCATACGCTTTGCATAGGGGACAGCGAATAGTCCACGCACACGTTTGGAACCCAATCTCGAAGGCTTTTTGAGAACTCTACGATAACATTTTGTAGTAGGATATACTGCAGGGGATGCATTTGTCGGAATAGGCCGGATGTAGCTGTTGAATAGCCTAGCAAAAAGAAGTCCGGAAACGCTTTGGAAAACACTCAGTAGCATGCCAAGCTGACGGCTTGCTCGGAATACAACAATCACATGGTGAGAGGTGGTCTTCAGGTCGGATGAAGACCACCTCTCACCCAAGTCAATGAACTTTTCGACTTTCTGGATCATCACTCATCCAATATATATAATCGGATTAATACTATATTAATCCGATTCCGGATTTATATAGTTTTGTGTATCCGGGAAACGTCGGCCAATATGCATATGACCACACTTAGCTACGTTCAATCTAAGCCCATGAGTATGTGCTCACAAGTGGATCATATTGAGATCAGACTGAACAGAGTCAACATCCAATAACGATGTAATTTGGTTAAATATTTTCAAGTCGTCAGCGTACAGCACAGATGGCGAATGGATCACATTAGGACGCTTATTTACATACAACGTGAACAAGAGGGGTGAGAAAACAGATCCTTGTGAAACACTACAAGTCATTGAAATGTCTGAGGAGAGACGTCTATCATGGCGAACATAGAACCTTATATTATGGAGGTAATCTTAAATCCAGTATATTAACCATGAATCGAACGAGTAATGCCGACGAGTTTGGAGAAGATTATCTAGAGTTACGGTGCCAACGCTTTCGATAGGTCGACAAAATAACGTTAATATTTACACATTCAGGTTTCAAAGAAAACAATCTTTCACAAGCCAACAGAAGATTGGTTGTGGTAGAGTGATCTGCTCGAAAGCCATGTTGTGCAGTTGTCATGATATTTGCGCTTATGGCATGACGTTCCATACTAGAGAGAATAATACGCTCCATGATCTTATGCAGATGCACGTTAGGCTAATCCGTCGATAATTTTCGATTTTAGATACGTCTCCCTTTTTATAGATTGGTACTACAATTGCATCTCGCCAATCGTTGAGGATGACGCCAGATTCCAAACATTTATTGAAGATACTGGTTAGAGGGCAGCATATCATGGAAGTGATGTTCTTTGGAAAAATAGACGGTATTCCGTCTGGCCCCGTAGAATTAGTAGATTTTAGGTTCTGTAGATCATTATTTACAAAGTCAGGGTTGACTATTTGATGATGTCTTGGTGAGCATGAAACTAGTGGGTGCTGTACGGAGGAAATCATTGGATCAGCAACTGTATCGGAGAACACACCACCAGAGTGTGTAGCAAATATGTTCGGAAAACATGTTTGATCAGTCGTTGTATGATCGTTGTGATCAGCAACTCAGAAAGCTGACATCGAGATAATAAGAAACGTCGAACGTGTGAATAGAAGCGGCAAAGGCCGGTGCGAATGAATCGGATAGTACTCATTTCACATAATCTCCGTTTATTACGGATAAGAGAGCATACACGATTCCGGATTACTTTGAAACCATCAAAAGTGAGATATCCATTACGAAACATTGCCTATGCCTCGTTCCTCTCCTTTAAGAAGGCCATACGACTTGCTGCAAGAGATGGTTTGATCGAACAAAATTTTTCATGAATGGAATTAGTGCGGGTTCAACACTAAGGTGGAATAGATATCAGCACGTATGCAACGCAAAATCACTGTGTGATTACATTTATTAATAAAACAGTCCTGTCTGATATCTGTAACTAGATTATTCGAAGAGGCAAGACATATATCAAGCAGTGAAGATTACGTTCCACTGAATCATGTTTGTTTGTCTACGAGTAAAAAAACAACATTTATTTATACAGTCGATCAGACAACGGAAGTGAAAGTCACAGCATGGCATAGGTGTGTAGTCAAACCAATCAACATGCGGCATATTAATATCGCCCATCAAGACAAACGGGTGGGAGGCGTGTACAAGTAAATAAGCCATCAAGCTGACAGAGTCAGATAAGGGAGATATGTAAACTGCTCCCACCTTACATAACAAAGTGTCAGCGACGTAAATACGAAACCATATCGATTCATAGTGTTCACTCGGGTCACACGAAATGACAATGTCACGTGCAGACAAATTCACAGAGATATAGGTCAGCACCCTACCGCCTCGGCGAGACGCCCTGTCGGTTCAATGACAAGCATATCCGTCAATGATAATTTCACTATCACCATGGGATGAATTGATCCACGTTTCACAAAATACTGCAACACCCCGTTTCAAACTGTGAACAGCGCACACAAGCTTATCCTTCTTGGAACATCATTAGAATCAGACCATTAGCTTTACGATTTCGGTCCCTAAACACCTTGCCAAAAGATAAGTTAATGGTGCTCCCACTCAATTTATACCCTCGAATTGAGAAGATGAGGGGTGCTGCAACGGGAGAGGTGCAGTAGTCGCACTGAGTGACCCGATGTAGCTCTTTGTCACACTCGTTAACCCATCAAGTGGAAGCCGGGTTAAGGTTGACGTGCGCTGCACCATGCAAAAATTCCTGATCATAAGATTGCGCTCCCTTTTTGAGCGCCGATCACGAATTTCCATAATATCCGCCTTAAGGAGCATCCTATCTTCTTTGTTGAGATCTCTCAATAAGCGAATACCATAACCTTTGAGACGATGAGAGTAATAAAATACTTAATCAGCAAGTCCCTCATTAGAGAAAATAGGGTAGTATACTGGGCAACGATAGGTTCGCACATTGAAGAGTGTGTATTTTTCAGTTCTAATTGTTTGCAGATACCATCCAGTGCTTGTATTTTGCTGGCAGGGCAGAATTCGCATATGAACGATTATCTGTGTTTGGAGATACATCCTTTCTAAAGGACATCATCTTCAGAGATCGCATCCTTTTGAATCACATGCGATCTGAATATCGTAATACTCCACAGCAGTAGATATCGAAGGATTCTTGTTAAATACACGACCATGTTTGACAGGTTTCGTGGATTTAGAAAGTGCACAATCTTTACTACCCGTCGTGTTCTTTTTCGGATTTTCGAACAACTCCAAAGAATTGACGACCGTACTCGAGCTCGTCCGGAGCGAATTCGGCTTTCGATCCTATCGCAGTCAGAGCCCTTGTATCCCGGGATGACTTTGTTTAAAATGCGTTTTCGTTGTCGTTGAAATTAGTTTTCGTTGAAACCCACTGTGGGCTTTTGTATGTTTTTTATTGTAAGTATTTATATTGTAAGTATTATAACCAAGAATTTTTTAAACCGAATTTTTTAAATAAAGCAATTTATTTGCCAATCTTACATTACTTGCAACGGTCGGTACAATCTTTATCAAATACGCTAATAACCCTTAGATTCTTACGCTGCATGATTGTTCATAGGATAATGGTTAAGTAAAATTGACTAATCTGAAATGCATCGAAGTCTTCTGATCAGTAAGTTGGAAGAGTGAATCGAATGGCGACCTGAAGATAGATCTAGTTATATAAATGAAAAAGGGAATTTGGAATGGTAACATGGTGATTTCAAAAAGAAATGGCAAATGTATTCAATAATTAGCCGAGAAAGCATATTAATTTAAATTTGTATTAATAGACCATTTAAAATTAATGGTCTATCATTAATTAATGTCAATCATTTAAAATTAATCGTCTTGTGATCATTCAATTACCTGCCGATTAAATTTAATTAATAAAAACTTTATTAATATTTTAAAGAAAAAATCTCTTTGCAAAAATTTAAGTTTTTACTTGAGAATATTCAGTTATGGTATATAGAATATTAGTAATGAATTAAAATGCAAAGATAATAATATTTACATGAATTTTACAGCTGTGTAATGTTTAAAATTGTCAGTCCTAATCAAGTTGAAATGCTATTTTGTCATATTTGTCTTTATTAGTCTGGCCTTTATAAAATTCTTCCCTATTTGTACATAAATTGACTGAACCAACACCGCCATCTGTTTGGATCGCTTCTTCGTCAATAATTGTAACGTCTACATCATTTTCATGAAGATTGAAATCGTTTTTAAATCTAGGAATAAATATTACATCCGCTTCCTCACCAAAAGTATTGTTGAGTCTTTGATACTGATGATTTTCATCACTTTTCACATTATCATCAGAAACCACAACATGTGGAGGGGACATCTTCCGTTTTTTTGCTTCCGATATAATATTTTCTGGCAGGAATAGCTTACACTCACGTATCAGGCTGTTAGTAGTCATCCAACCTTTTGGCCACATGGGCTTTACAGTATTTTCTAAGAAATCTCTTATCGATATAAATACGTTATCCTCGCTTGATAGCTTACTAAGCCTGATCTTCATTAGTTCTTTGAAGTAATTTCGGTCCTCTACACCCCATCGATAGCGTTTCTTCACTCGTGGTGGTTCATTTTCAATAATTGGGTTCCTAATTGCATCGATTCTATTGATTATTATCGGGTTGTTGTTGCACATATAAGCAATGCGGTCTTCTCGTTCTTTAATCTGCTTTGGCATTTCATTGTCCACAAAAGAGCGGAGTTTGTTCATAGCTTGTACTAGATTATCCCCGGCACAATTTGGCGGATGACATCTTATCTGTCTGAGCTTCTTCAGCAACAATGCTTTTTTAATCTGTAGTTCATAGCTTAGATAAGATAGAATACGCCCTCTTAATGTCGAGCTTAAATTAAAAGAACCGTTATCGATTAGTCTCAGTAGCTTTAGCGCCGGTTCATATACCCATATATATTCTTTATCCTCTAGGTATGTGTATAGCTGAACAAATTGCTCGATTTTTAATCTAAGCATTTCAGGTACCTGCTCTGGTAATGTTGGAATTTCTATACATTCATTATTATTGTCATTTTCTGATTTTTGATCGGTCAACTGATTCATCAGTTCCACGTTTCCTTTATTAACATAGAAGCCGCCGAGTTTTGTTGTCATCTGCAAGACATCTTGAGGTGCTTCACTGTCGTCAATAAACGGATCATCTTTATCGTACCCTTCCCCTAGATTATCAGCTAACCAGTCTGTGTGGGTTTTATCTTCATTTGTATCTAAAGTATCGCTTTCCTTTATCACCCTCAATAGCTCATTTGTTCTCTCTTCAGGATAGACATTAAATGGATCTAAAAGTAAACGAAGTGTATGTTCGTTGTTTCGCACCATATCGAATATCGACACTTCCGTGTATGAACTGTTATTAGTTTGAGTTAAGGGTATATCAATTTCGAATGTATTAGCGTCACAAAAAAAATTAGTCTCTTTGCTCATTTGCCACTGTTAATCTACTATAAAATTAGGTTTCTTTCCCTAAGCACCTGTTGATGTTGGATATGCAAACAGTTTACGAGTTCGTTGATAATAACGCCACCAATACCTACATGAAGGCTACTGCCATACACAGTTTGTTAAATAGCGCACAATAGTCTTTTCTAGCTCAATTTTTTAATTCATCAATGTGTATGCAATGGATGTGCTATGATGACTATATAATTATGATGACGACAATCTGATGTTAACAAAATGCACGATCTATACGTGTTTCAACGAATATATAAATATATTTGCATTTTAAAACAACGATGATCGTTTTCAAATCAATTACAAGTGTCTGATTGGCACGACTATTCACAGTGTTCAACGTTTACTGTCAAATATTAATTGCATCGTTCATTAGCCAGCTGCCATTAAGCAGGACAATTGGCCTGATGTGCTAGTGTTCGACATATTGCATCACATACAACCATGCATTGGCGGAATGTGAACGCAGCCACTATTATAAAACCGGTTTTGTTAAAGTTTCGTCTGCATGGACTGCTATTCAATTAAGGAAAGATAATCAAATTCATATATCAACATTTTAATTCCTAATAAAAGAAAGCGATTAGTCACAACAAACTCAGTTGGAAAAAATCACAATACGTTACAGTAGTGGCAGAAAATATTAAATTGTTTTTAAACTACTTCTCAAGCGATTCGAGACAATCGTTACACTTACGTATAAGAGAAATATATTTTCGTATAATAAATAGTGTTGGCGATATCGTCATACGGAGCATCGTAAAGATCAGACTATATGCATAGGATTTAGCTATTGTTGCATCGTGTGCATCGATTATACTTTAGCTTTATTACCATTATGGGTCTGATATTAATAATGCGGCTATTATACGCACATACTGAATATTTTTTATAGTTCATTAGTTTGTGTTCCCTTTTTAAAACCTCATCTTACGCATTTTTAGCTTTTATTTTTATGCAATATGCTTTTAATTTATTATATTAAATAATAAAATCGTGAAAATTAGCACAAAGCACAATGCGCCAATATTGTATACGGGTAGCATTTAAAAAGAGGATTTATTATTTTAAGCAACATAAAGCGTGTACAAACTAGTTTACTATTTGATTTGCAATCAAAATTTTATTTAATTGCAATAAAAATTTTATTTGAAGAAATTCTTTTAAATGAAGAATCTATTAAAATAAATGTTGCTGGATATAGTAGATGGCGACAGTAAGCTTAAAGCACATCGGATATTTCTTTACGCTTACAAAGATTATTTACATCTATATTGACTGCTTTTGTTTGTGTACGTTATCGGGGTTCTAAATCGCATTTTATTAAAAGACTACACTCATTTTTTACAAAACATGCGTAGCTCTAACTTATGGAATTTTAACTATAGGTCGTTAGCATAATGGAATTTATTGTCGTAATATATATATATATATATATATATATATATATATATATATGTAAACAAAACATGGGTTTATTAAAAACCATGGTAATATGTATAATATTTTATTAAAAACTATGAAGTATGAATTAGCTTGTGGGTGCTTATACTTAGCAACATGCCAAAAGTTTAATTTCTACATAAAACGTAATATTTTTAGACTGATAAAAAAGGTTTATATCATTTTACCATGGAAAGTATTTCACCACTATATATTTGTCTTATATACCACTAGAACGTGATATATAAAATAGATTATAAAGTAGAATGTATTTCAATGTATATACTTATTATGTTTATATTTTTATTGCATCAAATTAACGATTAATTATATTGTTTAGAAATAGTGGAATTAGAACTCCAAAACTTACTATCACACGTTTAATTCTATAATACATAATTTTAAGGATTTTGTAATTTTATACAATTGATAAACAATACATTTAAATCGCATTATTAATTTTCATGACTTCATGTGTGCGAACATGAAGTCATGTGTACGAGTTTAAATTATAAATTTAAACTCCTCTCCTTGTATATTCTACATTTTAACACCTTTCCCTCTTGAACTTGTGATTGTATACCGCCGAGGCTAATCTGCCCCTCACCTATGTTCTTTAAGGACTTTGCAGATATTCTTTTTCACTGTTATTCTAATGCAGAGAATATCAATCGATATTCTCTGCATTACCGAATCCTGGCACCGACTCTGACGATCTTGCTATTCGTCGTCTATGTCGCTCTGGTTGTTCTGTATTTAATCAGCTCGTCATTTTGCTTCTCATACATTTACTGCTTCTAACCATGGCGGTTAGAAACAGTAGATGTAGATATAATCACAAGTCCCTCTGGAACTTGTGATTGTATACCGTCAAGGTCCAGTTGCCCCATCACGTATCTTCTTTAACGACCTTGCAGATATTATGTTTCACTGTCTATTGTCTTACACTCATTATTCTGTTCTCGTGACTTTAAAATTCGTCTTGATCGCCAGGCTGACTCTGACTCTACCACTCTAACCAATATTTTTTCCGATTTTAACTAAATTACTTTTAACGAGCACTACTCATATTCTCGGTGGTGCTCTAGATATAATTGCTGTTCCCAATTGCTTCACTGACTATTCCTCCTTGTCAATTACTAATCCTGGTTTGTACGATCATTTCCTTGTCACTCTTACAAGTCCTCATCCTCCTTCTCTGCCTCCAACATTAGCTACTCTAAGTCGACTCTGGAAACTTCTCAATATCCCTATTTTCTGCTCAGCCTTACTCAATTCTTCATTCTTTCTACTTTCACTTAAATATCTTTCTCCCGATAATCTCCGCATTCTGTTTGATTCTGAACTAACGACTATCTTCAATCACCTTCTGACTATTCGACACCAACGTTTTCAGCGCTTGCACCAGCTCCCTGGTTCGACTCCGACTGTAATCTTTCTAAGCGTCGAATCCGTCACCTAAATAATAATCACTAAAAATAATAATCATACAGATTATTATTTTATTATATTAGATGTTTCCATCGCATCAACATCTGACTTCGCATCTTATAATCCCATTATTAAACCTACTCTCATACACTCCTCGTTCAATTACGAACCAAACTTCTATTCATCCTCCTCATTCTAACAATGCTAACGGCAGAGCTTTTCATCTCGTACTTCCTCTTTTCTATTCCTCCCCCAATCTAAATAAATCTCAAACTTCTTTATTCTCTTCACGTACTCTTTACTCTACCTCCCCGTATCACATCCCAATAATTTACATCATTCCGTAAAAATCGTATCCAGTAACATCTCCGATCAACCGATTCAACACCACTCCTGTAACACATGATCCAACCTATCTTAATTCTCCTTACTCTACCTCCCACGTATCATTTTCCAATAATCTACATCCTTCCGTCAAAATCATTTCCAGTAACATTTCCGATCAACTGGTTCAACAATCCACTCCTGTCACACATGCCCCAACCCATCTTAATTCTCCATAATCTACTCTCGCGCATCACTTCCAAATAATTTACATCCTTTCTTCAAAATCATCTTCAGTCATATCTCTGATCAACCGATTTAACACCCCACTCCTGTCCCCTATCAATCTTAATTATCTATCAAGCACCCCTGTCATTTCCACTTCTATCTGCTCATCTGTCTCGACTCCTACGAGCTCTGTCCGTACACCACTTCCACGAAATCGTATTCCTTACGCGATCGCTGTATTATCATATCAAACTTAAAGCTTTTCAAATCTGCTTCTCCACAATCTCGCCTCGATGATGATGTATATGCCTTCAGGTCCATCCTAGCAACCATTCTTTCTAATTATAATCCATCCCTCTTCAATAATATTGCTCCTGTATCCTTTATTCGTTTAAACAAATTCACTAAATCCAATCATCTCAGTCATCTACTCCTGAAAATCATTTTCCGACATAGTTCACATACCTCTTCGGTACTCTCCCAACGTTTTAAATTCCTTCCCACTTCATCTACTTGTATCTTTCCTGACCGCTCTCCTTATGATATTGCCCAGCTTAATTAAGCTCACACTGAGAAACATCGACGTAAAACAATCGGTGAATTATCTCTATCAATCCGTAAAATTAATGAAAATTTTTCGCGTCGTACGCACGAGGCCAAAAATTTGATGGCGTCCCGTCTCTCTCTTTCCAGTCTTCTTTGCTAGTCGATCTTGCTCCTGAGCATACTTTTCGTCTTAGTCTATTCAACACTCGCTCCGTTCTTCATAAAGCTGATAAGCTCCTTGATATCTTCGATCAATTATCTATCGATATTTTCTTCATTCCCGAATCCTGGCACTGACTCTGACGATCTTGCTATTCTTCGTCTATGTCGCTCTGGTTGCTCTCTAGTTTAATCAGCTCGTCCAATTGTCTTTTCTACATCTACTGCTTCTAACCATGGTGGTATTGTTGCCATTGCTCGTCACCCAACGTCTCTACGTAAAATTAATGCTAACATCCCTCACACTTCGAGCGAATTGCTAATATGCAGATCATCAACACCTTTCCCTATTAAACTTGTGATTGTATACCGTCCAGGCTCAACTGCCCCTTCACGTATGTTCTTTAGCGAGCCTGTAGATCTTTTTCACTGTCCTATGGTCTTATACTCCTTCATTTGTTCTTGGTGACTTTAACATTCGTCTTGATTGCATGGCTAACTCTGACTCTATCACTTTATCTAATCTTTTTTATGATTTTAACAATAAATTACTTACAACAAGCCCCACTCATATTCTTGGCGTTGCTCTCGACATCATTGCTGTTCCTAACTGCTTCAATGACTATACCTCCTTGTCAGTTACTGATCCTGGTTTGTCCGATAATTTCCTTGTCATCCTAATTTTTACTCGTCCATCCTCCTATGCCGCCTCCACCATTACCCATACCAATTCGACCCTGGAAACTTCTCGATATCCCTATTCTCTGCCCAGCCTTACTCAATTCTTCACTCGTTTCACTTCCCCTTAACTATCTCTCTTCCGATGATCTCTGCATTCTGTTTGATTCTGAACTCTAGTCTATCATCAATAACCTTCTGCCTAGTCGACTCCGACTATCTCAGTACTTGCGCCATGCTCCCTGTTCGAGTCTGACTGTAGTATTTCTAAGTGTCTACTCCGTCACTCTTTTCGTATGTATAATCGCTTTCTTAAACGTTCTCCCAAATCACTCACTCCAAATCTTCGTGATTCCTACTTTTCTCTACGCCGTTCACATCTAATTCTTATACGTACTAAAAAAAAGATTTATTTTAACGTGGCAAATGCGTGCCAGCGCACGCTTACATGACCACAACAAAAACAAAACTGTGAATCAGGCGTCGAGAAGGTGTGAACGGAGGAGGTGTTTGAATGTGATAAATGAGGGAGCGCGGCGGACGTCGAGAGGGAGTTGATTCCAGGCGAGTGAGGCGGCGACGAGGAAGGATCGGAGACCGTAGTTGTTGGAGTAATTAGGAACGTGGAGTAAGAGGGTATGACAGGAACGAAGCGATAGCGAGGTGGGGCGAGTATCGTCTAAGAAAGGAAGGTTGATGAACGATGGGGAGCCGACAGCGATGAGACGAAAAGTAATGAGAAGAAGGCGGAGTTTGATGCGGATGTGGATGGTGGGCCAGGAGAGTTGGGCAAAATATGTGGATGTGTGGTCGAAGCGACGGAGGCGAAAGAGCACTCGAACGGCGGTGTTGATTATTCGTTGTAGGGGTAGGATGATGGATTTTGGAGAATTGGCGAAAAGGCTAAGGCAGTAATCGATTTTAGGGAAAAGAAGCGATGAAAGAAGAGACATACAAGAACGGAAGTCGATAAGGGGGCGGATACGGCGGATGTCACGAAGAATTAAGTTAGACGAGCGGACCTTGTCACGGACGAAGGGTTTAAGGGAAAGGTGATCATCGAAATGGAAGCCTAAGAAAGTGAGATTGTGGACTACAGGGATGATCGATGAGGCAAAAGATACAATGGGAGGAGATATGCTTGGTTTACGGGGAAGGATCCACATTATTTTGGACTTTTCGGCGTTTAGAACGAGATGGAGATTGGAGAGACGCTTGTAGATAGAAGAGAGACAGTTGGAGGCAGAAATGGCGATATCGTGTATGCGATGTGCGGGTGCATGAGCATAGATTAGAATGTCATCGGCGTATTGCATGACGTTAAAGGAGTAAGGTTTGATAAATGGAGAGAGATCGCCAAGCAAAAGAGAGAAAAGCAGGGGACCTAGGACTGAACCTTGTGGAACCCCGCAAAAAATAGGGATGGGAGGGGAGGATGATGAATTAGAACAGACGCGAAAGGAACGGTCGGATAGATATGAGGCGAACCAAGCTACGGAGGAGGAAGAAAAGCCGTAATCATAACGAAGGCGAGAAAGGAGGACGGAGTGGTCGACAATGTCGAATGCGGAGGAGAGGTCCAGGGAGATGAGAACACTATATAGAGCCTTGTCTCGAGAAATGAGTAAGTCGTTGTACACTTTTATGCATGCGATTTCTGTCGAGTGATTAGAGCGGAAAGCGGATTGGAAAGGAGGGTACAGATTGGATGAGGAGAGATAAGCGTTGATTTGTATTAAGATGAGGCGTTCTAAGAGCTTAGAAAGAGTAGGGAGTAGTGAAATGGGGCGATAGCTAGAAGGAAGGGAGGGGTCGAGCGATTGTTTCTTAAGGAGGGGACGAACGATTGCGGATTTCCAGTGTGAAGGGAATATACGACTGCGGATGGACGAGTTAAACAAGGTTGTGAGAAATGGGGATATCGATGAGCATATAGATTTTAATATGTGGGTAGGCAGGGGATCGGCAGGTGAGGTTTTGTTGGGCAAGGACATGAGGACAGATGATACTTCTGTAGGTGATACAGGGAGAAGATGAAAGAGTTCGGGAAGGATGAGAGTAGACTGGGCAGAGTGGGATAGGATGGAGACCGGGGTGTGAGAGAGCAGCGTGGATACTTTAGTCTGGAGAAATGACGAATAATCATTAGCATTGATGTTGCAAGGCGTAGAGGAACGAGCCAGGATTGAGTTAAAAGTATGCCAGAGAGTCTTAGAGTTGAATGAAGTGATTATTTTATGCTGCCAGAAGGAGTTGCATTTGGTACGTAGTAGGTTGAGATGAGACCGGCGAAGAGCAAGATAGGAATCACGGAAAGACGGAGTGATCGAGCGGAAATCGCGTCTGAGAGAGCGGTGATAGACTCGAAAAGCATGGCGGAGTCGACGCTTTGAGAGTAGGCATTGGATGTCAAACCATGGGGCACGGTGCAAGCGACGGTGTGGGTGAGACTTGAAGGGCAAGAGAATATCGAGAGTGGATGTGAGTTCAGAGTCGAAAAGAAAGGCGAGATCGTGAGGAGATGAATATGTTATTGTGGGTAATGATAGAGACGATTTGAGTAAGGCAGAGCGGAGAAGGGAAAGGTCAAGATTTCTCCAAGGGCGACGTAGGATTGTAGGTGTGTGAGGAGGGGTGTGGTTGCGAGCGAGATCAAGGGTGATAAGAAAGTGATCGGATAGACCAGGATCAGAGATGGACAGTGAGGTGTGGGCAGCAAAATGATCGGGGACAGCGATGATGTCGAGTGCCCCGCCAAGTATATGTGTGGGGGCAGTGGAGATTAGTTTGTAATTGTAGTTGGATAGAATGTTGATGAAGCGGATGGAATCTGTGGAAGAGGGGCGGTCTAGGCGGATATTGAAGTCGCCTAGAACGAGTGAAGGGATTGAGGACAAAGAACAATGAGAAAGGAGGTCAGCGAGTTCGGTAAAAAATAAGGCTGTAGGAGCTGATGAACCAGGACGGTATACAATGGCGAGATCTAGAGTGATCGGGTTAGAATAACGACAAGTGAGCAATTCAAAAGAGCAAGGACTGAAAGGGGGATTGATTTTGCGAAGAGACGCTGGGTGACGCGCGAATGCGACGATGCCGCCATGATTAGAGGATTTAGAAGGGCATGAGCTGAGGGGGCGGGCGGATTCGACTAGGGAGCAACCGGCAGAGAGCAGACGGCGAATGGAAAGGTCGTCGGAATCTGAGTGCCAGGATTCGGTGAGGCAGAAGAGATCGATGGATTGCTTGGTGAATACGTTGAGGATAAGATCGGATTTATTGAGAATAGATCTAGTGTTGAGGAGACCGAGGCGGAAACCGTGTGCTGTGGCGAAAGAGACTAGTGGAGAAGACACATAGGAGAGATGGAGCGCCATCGAATTTTTGGACGGGTGTGGACAATTTGAAAATTTCCGTCTATGTTTCGGATGGCGAGTGAAGTTTCGCCGTTTTCCTCGCGACGACGTTTTTCGATGCGGGCTGAAGAGATTTGAGCGATTTCGGAAGGGGCGCGATCGGGGAAAATTCGAGTGGTTGAAGATGACATGAGTTTGAATCGTTGAGAGAGGACAGAAGACGCGTGAGAGCGATGCTTGAAAACAATTTTTAGGAGAGGGGGCTGGGAAGGATTAGATTGAGAAGATTTGTTTAGACGGATGAATGCGACAGGAGAAATGTCCTTGAAAAAGGATGGTTTATCCGCAGGAACAATAGACGAGAGGATTGATCTGAAGGCGGAAACATCGTGGTCTAGACGTGCTTGTGGAGATAAGGATTTAGAAGGCGTGATATTAATAACAATGACGCAACGATCGCGAGAAGCAAAGCGCTTCCGTAAAGGCGGACGACTGACGTGAGTAGGTGAGATCACGATAGAAGAGCTGTCAGTTAATGATTTGGAGTGATTTGGTTTGACGACGGGAGACATAGAGGATAATGATAATAAAGAGGGTGGCAAGCGATGTGAGGAAAGGTTATGAGTGGAAGGATAGTGGAGGTTGGTGGAGGTGATTTTGATTGATGGATGCAAGGTATTGAGGGACGAGACGGGAAGGACGGGACGTGGGGTGTCGGGGAGTGAATATACATTGGTTGTAACAATTTGCGGCTCCGTCACTGTATCGGTAGATTTATCATAAACTTGACAAAATCCATCTTGCTGCGATACAATTTGCGGCTCCTTCACTGTCTCAGTAGATTTGTCAGAAATTTGAGAAATTCGATCATGCTGAGATGCCATTTCCAATTGCTCTAATCGTTTTATTATCAAGTTGATTTGTTTCGCCGCACAGAATCCGCAGTAGAACGGTGCAAGTCGTTTGGAACAAGCAAGTAAGATGTGATGAATTTTAGAAGATAAAAATGACCATCGTCAAGTTCCACAGACGAAGAAGACAACCTCGATAACTCACGAAACACCTCGTTAAATGAAATTGAAAAGCCATTATGAGCACTAAGGCTACAAAACGCTTCGCTATTGAGAGTCGCCTCAGGATGATTTCTTCGATAAAGCAAGATTTCAATAAATCGCAAGAAAAGAAGCGACTAATTCTATTTTATTCCGAGTGATGTAGCTGATGCTGATAAAGCACTATTTCTCCTGATAAGACTTTTCTCTTGAACTAAAACTATTTTGGGACACAGTGAATACTTTGTGCTATTAGCATTTCAAAGCGACGTTTCTTTTGAAGTTTACTAGATACAACAAGATTTTGAAATTCCACATATTTTATTCTGTAGAATGGGTAAGCACAACGTAATGTAAAGAAATGACTGCGACATGTAATATAATATTTTAATTCAGAGTCAAACAAGGGAGGATATTTATAAACACCTTAGCAGTAGATTTTGGACCACTTGTCGCAGTGGTCCAAAATTATCTGAGATAGTCACTAATACCTAGTGAATAACATACTACCGCTCCTCAATATCGTTACATGGTCCATAGAAATTTATCTTTGAAGCACATTCAAGTAGACTTCCTACATTGATAGCAGCCAAGATCTTATCATAATTACAGGTGCTAAATTATAGTGTTATCAGAATGATGCGGTAACCCAAATAAGACCAATCAATGATCACTGCACCAAAGGGCAATGTTGTTCCATTTGTGGACATTTATGAGTTATTTAGAAAACACTATCAAGAAGAGATCCATGCTTACTAGTAAGCCTAGTAGATGTCTCAACATGCTCGGGCAATAGGTCATTGGCTAGAAAAATCTCCACAGGGGCACATGAAAATTAGTATCTGTAAATGCTGTCACATGCGATGCGGAACTTAGATTATGTCGTTGGCGTATTGTTATTGTTCACCGGAATGATGAACCTTATCAATGATTTATTTTACAGATTGCAGTTTAAAAAACCGATTTATTTTAACGTGGCAAATGCGTGCCACTGCACGCTTACATGACCACAACAAAACAAGACTGTGAATCAGGTGTCGAGAAGGTGTGAACGGAGGCGTGATGTTGCACGGCGAAGAGGAGCGAGCAAGGATTGAGTTAAAAGTATGCCAGAGAGTCTTAGAGTTAAATGAAGTGATGATTTTATGCTGCCAGAAGGAGTTGCATTTGGTACGTAGTAGGTTGAGATGAGACCGGCGAAGAGCAAGATAGGAATCACGGAAAGATGGAGTGATCGAGCGGAAATCACGTCTGAGAGAGAGCGGTGATAGACTTGAAAAGCATGGCGGAGTCGAAACTTTGATAGTGGGCATTGGATGTCAAACTATGGGGCACGGTGCAAGCGACGGTGTGGGTGAGACTTTAAGGGCAAGAGAATATCGAGAGTGGATGTGAGTTCAGAGTCGAAAAGAAAGGCGAGATCGTGAGGAGATGAATATGATTTTGTGTTATAGGATAGAGACGATTTGAGTAAGGCAGAGCGGAGAAGAGAAATGTCAAGATTTCTCCAAGGGCGACGTAGGATTGTAGGTGTGTGAGGAGGGGTGTGATTGTGAGTGAGATCAAGGGTGATAAGAAAGTGATCGGATAGACCAGGATCAGAGATGGACAGTGAGGTGTAGGCAGCAAAATGATCGGGGACAGCGATGATGTCGAGTGCCCCACCAAGTATATGTGTGGGGGCAGTGGAGATTAGTTTGTAATTGTAGTTGGATAGAATGTTGATGAAGCGGATGGAATCCGTAGAAGAGGGGCGGTCCAGGCGGATATTGAAGTCGCCTAGAACGAGTGAAGGGATTGAGGACAAAGAACAATGAGAAAGGAGGTCAGCGAGTTTGGTAAAAAAATAAGGCAGTAGGAGCTGATGAACTGTTACGGTATACAATGGCGAGATCTAGAGTGATCGGGTTAGAATAACGACAAGTGAGCAATTCAAAAGAGCAAGGACTGAAAGGGGATTGATTTTGCGAAGAGACGTGGGGTGACGCGCGAATGCGACGATGCCGCAATGATTAGAGGATTTAGAAGGGCATGAGCTGAGTGGGCGGGCGGATTCGACTAGGGAGCAACCGGCAGAGAGCAGACGGCGAATGGAAAGGTCGTCGGAATCTGAGTGCCAGGATTCGGTGAGGCAGAAGAGATCGATGGATTGCTTGGTGAATAGGTTGAGGATAAGATCGGATTTATTGAGAATAGATCTAGTGTTGAGGAGACCGAGGCGGAAACCGTGTGCTGTGGCGAAAGAGACTAGTGGAGAAGACACATAGGAGAGATGGAGCGCCATCGAATTTTTGGACGAGTGTGGACTAACTTGAAAATTTCCGTCTGTTTCGGATGGAGAGTGATGTTTCGCTGTTTTTCTCGCAACGGCGTTTTCTGATGAGGGCAGAAGAGAGTTGAGCGATTTCAGTAGGGGTGCGATCGGAGTAAATTCGAGTGGTTGAAGATGACATGAGTTTAAATCTTTGAGAGATGACAGAAGACGCGTGAGAGCAATGCTTGAGAACAATTTTTCAGGAGGGGGGGCTGGGAATGATTCGATTGAGAAGAATTTTTTAGACGGATGAATGCGACATTATGTGGAGAAGGGATCTCTATTGACGTAAGATTGAGCATGAGTCGAATAGACACAGACTTCGAAAAACGTCTGCTCAAATCTTTTGTTGAAGAGGCCAGAGCAAAGCACATCCACTTGCGCATCTAGGTCAAGAGTTGTAGATTCTTGATTGAACTTGAGTGACTCGGGTACAGGCTTGAAAACCGGCTCTACTTCAATGTCAGAGCATACTTTATCAAGAGAAGACGCCATTATGTCCCTAAGAGCGTTGTGTCTTATAATAGACAAAGCACCTCGTTTACACGATAATGAATGAGGAGCACTGTTTGTTTCGCCACACATACACTTTGAATTTATCAGCTCGGGAGGTGTCCAACCATAACGAGAATAAATAGCGTCTCTAAATTCGTGCGGGCTTAAATGAAAACCGTCGAGTACTAAAGGCAATGCACTCAACCACAGAGAGGCACCCGTAAATGACGCATGAGCCATTAAGTTCGAACATGAAATATCTGAACAACTTAAAGCAGCGTCTAAGCGACTTTTGAATTTGATTTTTTGCCACGTGGAATGTTGTTCATAGTTGTTTTTTGTTGCTCTACGAGTTCATCTCCGAGAATGTTCCGGTCATAAGTTGTGCAAATTGACAACGATGAGTCAAACTCAAGGACCGATGAAAAAGATGGATGATTCACACCAAGGCCGCCGAAGTTGATAGGTGTTGTAATTATGGTAAACCAATTATCGTCAATGCTCCTTTTGATAAAAGCAGGTAACAAACGAAATCGTATTGAGTCATCCAACTCGGTTAAAGTCAATATTAGGCAAGTAGTCGATCTAATAAAATGAATCCATTTACCCTGCAACGCATTCACCATACCAACGTATGCAACGTGGTGTGTATGCGACGTATGGTACATATGGTACTAATGCAACGTTGTACAGGGCTGCAACGTATGCAGCCCTGTATATAATAATACTTTTATATGTCCACATCTCGATTATTGTGGTATTAATCATTAATGGTGTGTAACAAGAAAATTTATAACTGTTCTAGCAAATTACATTCCAGATTATTCCTGTCAGTTCCGCTCGCTACGCTCGCGGATTGAGCTCAATCTATCGACAAAAGGTCATGCCTAAAAAAGCGCGATCTCAGATCCCTGTTCCTGATCAAGAATCTTCCACATCGGAATGCAATGATGGTTATACCAGCTTTGAAGTTGGATGCGATTCCAAAGATTGCGATGTATGGACACTTGTTCGTGTTAAAATATCCGACCACTCGGTGTATAAACGTAAACATTTCACTTGCGGTTTTTGTACATCAGTACGACTACTACAGTTATCCTGCTCATCTACTCCTGTATCACACACGACCACTCAGACCAATGCTGTTTTAGATGTTTCCCTCGCATCAACACCTGACTTCGCATCATATAATCCCATTATTAAACCTACTCTCTCACACACTCCTCGTTCAACTACGTACCAAACTTCCATTAATCTTTCTCATTCTAACAATGCTAACGGTAAAGCTTTTCATCTCGTACCTCCTCTTTCCTATTCCTGTCCCAATCTAAATAAATCTCAAACTTCTTTATTCTTCTCACGTACTCATTACTTGACCTCTCCTTTATCACCTCTCAATAATTTACACCCTTCCATCAAAATCATTTCCAGTAACATTTCCGATCAACTGATTCAACACTCCATTCCTGTCACTCATGCCCCAACCTATTTTAATTCTCCTTACTCTACCTCCCACGTAACACTTCCAAATAATTTACATCCTTCATTTAAAATCATATCCAGTCACATCTCTGATCAACCGATTCAACACCCCGCTCCTGTCACACTTGCTCCAACCAATATTAATTCTTTATCAAGCACCCCTGTCATTTCCACTTCTATCTGCTCATCTACCTCGACTCCTACCAGCTCTGTCCGTCCACCACTTCCACGAAATCGTTTTCCTTCGCGCGATCGCTGTATAATCATATCAAACTTAAAGCTTTCCGAATCTGCTTCTCCACAATCTCGCCTCGATGATGATGTATCTGCTTTCAGGTCTATCCTAGCAACCATTCTACCCGATGATAACTCATCACTCTTCAATAATATCGCTTCTGTATCCTTTATTCGTTTAAACAAATCCACTAAATCCAATCATCTCAGTCCTCCACTCTTAAAAATCGTTTTCCGACATAGTTCACATGCCTCTTCGGTACTCTCCCAACGTTTTAAACTTCTTACCACTTCCTCTACTTGCCGTATCTTTCCTGACCGCTCCCCTTCTGATATTGCCCAGCTCAATTTAGCTCGCATTGAAAAACATCGACGTGAAACAAACGGCGAGTCATCCTTATCTATACGTAAAATCAACGGAAATTTTCACGTTCTTCACACAAGGCCAAAAATTCGATGGCGTCCCATCTCTCCCCCTTGTCTTCTTCGCTAGCCGATCTCGCTCCTAAGCATACTTTTCGTCTTAGTCTATTCAATACTCGCTCCATTCTTCATAAAGCTGATATGCTTCTCGATATCTTCGATCAATTATCTATCGATATTCTCTGCATTACCGAATCCTGGCACTCTGATTCCGACGATCTTGCTATTCGTCATCTATGTCGCTCTGGTTGTTCTCTAGTTGAATCAGCTCGTCAAATTACATCTCATACATCTACTGCGTCTAACCATGGCGGTATTGTTGCCATTGCTCGTCACCCAATGTCTTTACGTAAAATCAACGTTAACATCCGTTACACTTCGTTCGAATTACTCATATGCAGATTATCAACGCCTTTCCCTCTGGAACTTGTGATTGTATACCGTCCAGGTTCAGTTGCCCCATCACGTATCTTCTTTAACGACCTTGCAGATCTAATGTCTCACTGTTCATTGTCTTATACTCATTCTTTTGTTCTCGGTGACTTTAACATTCGTCTTGATCGCCCGTCTGACTCTATCACTTTAACTAATCTTTTTTCTGATTTTAACTATAAATTACTTTCAACAAGCCCAACTCATATTCTCGGCGGTGCTCTCGACATCATTGCTGTTCCTAACTGCTTCAATGACTATACCTCCTTGTCAATTACTGATCCTGGTTTGTCCGATCATTTCCTTGTCACTCTTACTCTTACTCGTCCCATCCTTCTTCTCCGCCTTTACCATTATCTACACCAAGTCGACCCTGGAAGCTTCTCGATATCCCTGATCTCTGCACAGCCTTACTCAATTCTTCACTATTTTCACTTCCTCTTCACTATCTCTCTCCCGATGATCTCTGCATTCTGTTTGATTTTGAACTTACGTCGATCCTCAATAACCTTCTGCCTAGTCGACTTCGACGTTCCCAGCGCTTGCGCCATGCTCCCATGTTCGATTCTGACTGTAGTATTTCTAAGTGTCTACTCCGTCACTCTTTTCGTATGTATAATCGCTTCCTTAAACGTTCTCCCAAATCACTCACTCCAAATCTTCGTGATTCCTACTTTTCTCTACGCCGTTCACATCTAATTCTTATACGTACTAAACGTCCTATCTTTTGGCAAAATCAACTTGAGTCATCTTTCGACTCTAAATCTCATTGGAAAATCTTAAACTCAATTCTTTCACTATCATCTACCCATTGTTACATAAATCTTGATAAATTTTCTTCTTATCTACAATCTAAGCTATATAATTTACTTTCCCTTCTATTCATATGTCCATTATAGCCTATCTTTTTAAATACTTTCTTCCCATAGCTATTCCACATTCTTCCCGTTTCGTCTGATGAAGTTTCTTCGGTTCTGCTGTCATTACCTAATAAAACCTCTCCTTCTGACCCAATTCCCACTCACTTGCTTAAAAATATCTGCTCCGTTATCTTACCCTTCCTAACCACATTGTTCAACTCGTCCATCCGTAGCCGTACATTTCCTTCTATCTGGAAATGCGCCACTGTTCGTCCTCTCATCAAAAAGCAATCTCTCGACTCCTCACTACCATCTTCGTACCGTCCTATTTCACTTCTCCCAACCCTCTCTAAACTCTTTGAGCGTCTCGTTCTTAAGCAAGTTAATACATATCTCTATTCCTCTAACTTATTTCCTCCCTTCCAAGCCGCTTTTCGCTCTAATTACTCTACCGAAATTGCATGTCTTAAAGTTTATAACGACTTACTCATATCGCGCGATCATAAATTATGTAGTGTCATAGTTTCTCTTGATCTATCGTCTGCTTTTGACATCGTCGATCACTCAATTCTTCTCCATCGCCTTCGTCATGATTATGGCTTCTCTTTACCCACTGTATCATGGTTTTCTTCATATCTATCAAACCGTACATTTCGCGTATATTCTAACTCTTCTCTCTCCCATCCTTCGTCCATTCCGTCCGGTGTTCCACAAGGCTCCGTATTAGGCCCTATACTTTTCTCTCTTCTTCTTGGTGATTTGTCTTCGATTTCTCATAAATTTAACTTCCATGTTATGCAATATGCTGATGACATTATCATCTATGCTCATGCACCTGTTTATCGTATTCACGATCTTAGTGTTTCCGCTTCGGACGGTCTTGTCTCAATTTATAATCATCTTTCTTCTCTTCGCCTTTCTCTGAATCCTGATAAATCCAAAATTATGTGGATCCTACTTCAACGCATCGGCTTCGAACCTCCCTCCGTATCATTAAATTCTATAATTCTTCCTATCGTTGATAATCTCGTTTTCATAGGCTTCCATTTTGACAACCGACTTTCACTTAAACCTTTCGTTAGAGATAAAGTACACTCATCTACCTTGATACTCCGCAACCTCCGTCAAGTTCGTAGACTGATCGATTTCTGTTCTTGTATGACTCTCATATCATCTCTCCTTTTTTCTAGACTCGATTATTGTCTTAGTCTATTTTCCAACTCACCTAAATCCACTCTTCTTCCCCTACAACGCATTGTCAACTTAGCTGTCCGAATTCTCCTCCGTCTTCGTCGTTTTGATCATACATCCTACCATCTTGCTTCTTTCGATTTGCCTACAATTTATTGTCGTGTTCAAATTCGTCTTTTTATCGTTGCTTTCCGCCTTGTAACTTTTCATACCCCTTCATTTCTCAACCTTCCTTTTCTTGATAATTCCCGTCCTGTTTACTGTTCCTTGCGTTCCTGTAATTCCCTTCTTTTACATGTCCCAAACTACTCTACCTCCTTTGGACTCCGCTGCTTCCTGGTGGCTGTTCCTCTATCGTGGAATCATCTGCTCATTCATATACGCCAATCAACTTCCCTGCAGTGCTTCAAACGACAAATCCGATCCCATTTTAACAATTTATCTGCTTGACTTTCTCATTTTTGTTTGTGGACTTGTAAGCGTACAGCTTGTACGCATTTGCCACATTAAATAAATTTGTATTATTATTAATTGCTGCATTTATTATGAATGTGCTAGTGTCGTTTCTATTATGGGTATTAAATGATATTCTGACTATATAGGTAGTATTTTACGATGTATCATTGATTTTGAATTCGCCACGAAAATTTTATGTTTTACTGCAACACTTCGAATCTTCCTCAAAATTTGGTCGTCGATCTTACTCCATTGCCGACCTGTAAACCAGGAAAGTTTAACCTGATCACATACGTACTTTTATATACTTCACACGTTACAAAAAATTTTATCTCACATCCCTAATCTCCCTTGGCAACTGTCATTCTTTTTGCTTCTTGATTTTACCTAATTTGATGTGTCATTTTTTAGTGGATCAGCGTTCGATAATTTGATCGCAACGACCATTGTTTATAAACTATGTATTTTTATGGCCGTTAAAACATTTCAATTTTCTTTGCCATAAAATTCTGATTTTGAGACGATGACATTAAAGCGACTCTATAATACTTGAGAAGTTTGAATATAATTTGAAAATCTAGCAAATTTTATAATAATTTCAGTAAAATGAAATATTCAAATATAAAAACGTACTCACTTGTCATACTTTTTTGATTGATAAAAGTAGGATATTCTTAATTGATACCTTTCAAACCTTTCAAATAAATATTGTTCTATTTTACAGTAACTGATTTTATTTACTGAGGAATGCAGTTTTGAAAATGCACTTTTTGACTGCATTTTTATAAATTAACTCATTAGGCCTTGTGAATCGAGTGGCAACTGCTTATTGGTAAATTCCTGCTAGTATGAATGCTAATTTTAAAAATATTTAATATCTTTAAATTTTGTAAATATTTAAACTTTGTCATCATTGATACCTTTTTGTAGTTTTACTTAAGTATAATTTCGATTAAAGTAATTTTTATATGCGTACATTTGGTGATACATCTGTGATTTGTGCCATGCGATTTTCAAAATCGCATTAAATCATTAATTTTTAAAATCGGTAATTAATTCAATTTAGAAATTAAAAATTAATATGACAGGAAATTCAATTTTTATCTTTTAATTTTTTATAGATTAATTTTATTTAAGTCGTATTTAGTTTTACTTGAAGTTATAACTTTATTGCACTTTAAGTTAGATTATACATTTTAAAAATTACCAAAAAATGTAGATATTCCTAAAAATAAACGGATAATATTTATTTGATTGTAAATTAAAGACAAATTTATAAATTTCAAAATGTTATAATCTTTAGATTATTTATAGTTTATTTTTTATTAGTTATTTTTTATTTTACTATTTTTAATTTTCCATTCTTTTCATTATAACATTATACATCCCAATTCACCTATTTAGGTGAATTAATAGGTTGTATAATCTATTCAACCTTCCTTTTCTCGACAATTCTCGTTCTGTTTACTGTACCTTGCGTTCCCGTAATTCCTTTCTTTCACATGTCCCAAACTACTCTACCTATTTTGGCTTCAGCTCCTTCCTTGTGGCTGCTCTTGTGAAATTATCACCAATTTATATACGCCAATCAACCTTTCTGGCCTGCTTCAAACGCCTTATCCGGTCAAAACAATTTAAAGTATTTATCTACATGACATGTGATGTGTTTTTTTTGTTACTGGACTTGTAAGCGTGCAGTTGGCACGCATTTGCCACTTTAAATTATCTGCTAATTTATATACGCCAATCAACCTTTATGGCCTGCTTCAAACGCCTTATCCGGTATCATTAAAACAATTTAAAGTATTTATCTACATGACATGTGATGTGTTTTTTTTGTTACTGGACTTGTAAGCGTGCAGTTGGCACGCATTTGCCACTTTAAATAAATTATTATTAAAAAATCTTTATTTCATATTTAGGGAATGTTGTGTTTCAAACGCCAAATCCGATCATATTTAAACGATTTAATTAATTTATATGTAATTAACAGTTGGAACATGCTGCCGTCATCAGCAATTGAATTCCGGTCATAATCTGTATGACTTTTGCTGTGTTTATGTTAGTTAGTGGACTTGTAAGCATGCAGCTGGCACGCATTTGCCACTTTAAATAAATTATTATTATTTCCCTGCTTTGCAGACTCTTTAAAATACATTGAACGAAATATTTAAAATATTAGTAATATTTAAAGTTGAATTTATTCTTTGCAGTGTTTTTGTAATTTCCTTTTATACTTTTATAAAAATCTTTTATAGCATCGGCTCAGGGTGTTGTTCAAAATAACTTTCTGTTTTGTTTTCAAAACAAAAAGATGATTTACAAATTCTTTACATTATTTTTTAATTGTTAGTTCAATTGTTAGTAACTGATGTATTTGAATTTTGAGTTTTTATATTTATTTATTAAATTGTAATTTCTCTTTTATATTTCCATCATCGATTTTAAATAATCGATATCACTATCTTATATTTAATAAAATCGGTAGCTAAATGTTCATTGTAGATTCATATTTTATTCTGATAAATTACAAACAATAACTGTTTTGTTAGCAAGCAATGGCTCAGCACGAAGGTTAGTTAAAATTGTCGCGATGTATTAATTGTATTTTATTTAGATATCGACACGAGGTTGCTGGCAGGTAGTGGTCCAGAAGAATATGTATCCTCCATTGCTCCAAATGATGATCAAGATGTACATTTTTAATTTATTATTTCTTGTCTATTTCGTCGAGTTTAGGATGAAGATCCTGATTACAAGACACTTACATCTATGAAACTCAAAGATTATAACATATCTGCTATGATGTTGAAGGAAGCATCTGCTACTGATGTGGTAATTAAAACTTAACATATTTAAACTATGCTTTTTAAATTATTGTTATTTAATTATACAAAAATGCCGAAATTATTTTATTCTAAAATTTGTGCAAAATTTTTTCGCATTATTGGATAGCATTATTGTTGGTTAACAAACATTGAAGGCATTGATGTCTGTTAGGATAGGATTTAGATTACATGATCACATAAGATCATTAAATGCATTGCCTTTGGTAAGATCACACAAATTAGTGTTTTCGTTGTAAATTTATTATTTGGTCACTGTATAATTTAAATCGGTAATTGTGTTGTTGGGTTGTTACACTCTGCGTAGGTTTTAAGCAAATGCAAATGCTCAATATCGAAATAGTAATACAAATTATAAGGATTAATAGTTGGTTTGGGGTGTTTTTTATAAGGATTTTCGTTTCAGCAACTTTTATGTTATTAGTTTCAGAATTTGTTATTGATAAAAACCAAATGATTATGTATTAATATAAGATGATTTATTAGCCCTTTCGGCTATGTGGGAATGAATAAATATAACTGAAAGATGAAGCGAAAGCAAAGTACGCGAAGTTCTTATTGAGATAAAATACCCGAAACTCACAATAAATAAAAATAAAATTTAGTTTCTCATTAAATCTGCGCACTTTATCATTTTTCTTTCAATATTTTGCATTTAAAAACAGGCATAAATGAAAGTGAACTTATAAACAAAATTTGCAAACAAATGCTTCACTTCTATCATGTTAGCTGTTGACATTTACGCAAATGCGACCCATGTATTGATGTTCTGATCATCAAGGGTCTACTCTTGGCATTTGGTAGCATCCACTTTGTTGCAGTCATTGTTGGAAATTTTATTAATTCCAAATCTAACGAACTAATTTTTGCAGGCCATATTTGAGCATGTTGTACATAATTAGAGGTAGTTGCAAGGTTTAAATTTTGATGAAACTAACTTGATTGTGTTGAAATTTTTGTTAAGGCTCCAATGTGACGTGATTTTGTCTTGGATGATAGCAACCGTTTAAGATAAGGTCATTGAACACCATTCAAAAGTTTAAAATCATTAAATTTTAAATTTACCCAAAAACATCATATGCTATATTGGATATATGTGCCACCATGAGCCTAAAAAGGTGCATAACCTAAAAAGGTCCAATCTATTGACAATTTGAATAATGACAATATGCATTCATCGCTTCTAAACAATTGCATCTCACTTCTGTGATATGCTTAGCGAATGAAAAGTTAGATGTTAAAATTACTCATGATATGTAAACAAATTTACAAATTCTAGCGAAGAGTTCTTGCTTCTTAGAAGCAAGAACTATACAGCTTCAAAAGCCTTTGTATATCAGAATCAATCAATGCCAAATCATATGCATGCAATAGCAATGTCAACTTATTGGGTTTAATTACAGCCATGAGAACAAAAAATTTGTAATTATAATAAAGAATTGAAATCAATATGTAACGATAATATTAGAAACATTATAGAAGCTGAATGCGATTGCAAAAGTCTTAATTTTGATAAAATAAATGAACATATATGTACCCATGATCCAGAATTAATTGAAAATAGTGAATTAAGAAAGCTGCTATCAAAAGGGTATAAATATAGATTAAATAATAACAACGACACAAATAAATAAGGTATAAACGCCTACCACCATTAGGACGAAAAATTTATAATTATAATAAAGAATTGAAATCAATATGTAACGAAAATATTAGAAACATCATATAAACTGAATGCGATTGCAAAAGTCTTAATTTTGATAAAATAAATGAACATATATGTACCCATAATCTAGAATTAATTGAAAATTGTGAATTAAGAAAGCTGCTATCAAAAGGATAAATACATATTGAATAATTAAAGCGTTAAAATATAAATATTATAACAATAAAATAAAATTTAAAATTCATACTTTAAAATTAGATAGTACCCGTTTAACATGTTGCCATTAAGCTATATTCAGAAATTTAAAATCATTAAATTTTAGGTATATCCTAAAACATCATATGCTGTATGTTGATATAGGTGCTAGCATAACCCTAAAAATGTGCATGGAAGAAAGACGTGTATTAATTTTGTAATTACATACTAATTACTCATTAGTTATTATTAATTACTTGTTAAGTTTTCTGTTTTAAATTCTAGAATCCTACATTATAGATGTAGGATTATTATTAATGTAGGATCATCATTATTAATCCTACATTAATATAATCCTATATTATTTAAAATAAAATATTAATTTTTCAATATAGTTTTAAAGCATTGAATATTGTTTATTGTTTTTGCAGGATGTCGATCCATTTGCTCAATCACGTATTCCAAAAATTGCTGATAGAGAATCTGAGTATCAAAGGGCTGCTCGCAGAAGGAAGATGATCATTTCACCTGAACGATCAGATCCCTTTGCTGATGGTAGGTTTTCAATTTCTTTTATTTAATTAATATTTTGATTAAAATATTATGAAAATATTAATAAATTTGGTAGAGGACTAAGTGAGCCGAAATAGTGATAAATTTGGTGACAGACAATATTGATATATTTTTATTAACTTTTTGTAAGTGAATTCTTATTTCCCCATCGCTTATAACGACAGCGAGACCAAATTCAATTACTCATATTAATATTTTTATAATTTGTATAATTTAGTAAACAATTATCACTTTATTTCAAAAGTTATCATTTATGATTTGTAGAATCGTTTAGAGATTCTTTTAGATTATTTGTTTAATGCGGGTAATAGCTTTAATCTAAGTGTTTCAGTAAAAAAATAACATATTTAGTTACTTTATATACTTTTTATTTTCCCACTAAATTTTGTATTTTTCTTTATTTATTCAATATTTTTACAATTATCTTTCTATAAATTAATATAAATATAAATTAAATGTTTATTAATTATTTTTCTTTTTATAATATAAATGTAAATATAAATTAAATAAAATTTCCGTAGATTGACAATTTTTTAAAAATGAATTATCTGCGATTGTACAGTCTGTGCAATCGAGTAGATAATTTATATTCTGATGATTAAATCAATCTCTAAAATTCAGTATGTTTTGTGTTTTCATCTAAATTAAGATTTTGCCTAATAATGATTACAAAAGTTAGATTCAACAATTATTTGCTTTGTCATTTAATTTATCATTTCACTCCTCCTGCTAAAAAATATTCACTTAAAAAGTATTTATTTAAGTAAATATTTAAATGTTCATTTTTATAACATTTATATTTTTATATACAAAATTAGAAATTTTTTTATTGTTCAAATATCGGTGTTTTTTTGATTTATTAAAATAACAGATTGCAAATATGTTATAACAATATTTAATAAATTGGCATGATATAGGAACCGAAGTCTTTTTATATATCTTAACATAAATATAATATGTTATATAATATATTGTATATTTTTATATATTTTTTTAAAATTCTAAAGTAACTCATTTAAAGGAGCCCTTTTAGAATCGTCACTTTTAAGTCACTTAAGACTCCATTGAACGTTTTAATAAATCTTTTTGGGAATTCGACAAAACAGCGAATGCATTTAAAGTTTTTAAATATTTTTTTTAATTTAAATATTGTTTTTCAAATTGTTTGAATACACGAAAACAGTTAAAAATTAATATTTTCTAATATTTTTTAATAATCAAAATTGTTAAATATTTAAAAAGCTTTAATAATTTAATTTTTTATTGATAGATTAATGTATTAATTATTAATAATTTGTAATTTACATATTGTTATATAAATTACAAAAATATAAAGGTATGGCATATATGGTAATATTATATCAACCATATATGAGATATGATGTATTTTATTACCATAATTACATACATGATAATAATGTCATATATTAAATATATCATATATTATGTTATATAATATCAGATATTACGATATATGCGATAATATATTACTTTCTGCAGCACATGTACTTGCCATTATCAGGCTTAATATAAACTTGTATAGTTACCAAATGTATGTGATATATTTCGGAATTTATATAATAATTACTACGGGTAATTGAAAACAACTCTTTATGATATTTTTTTATTAAAATAGTAAAGAATTTATTATTTAAACTAAAGAATCAAATTTGCTATTTCAATTTTAAAGTAAATAAGATATAATGGTATGCGAGCTGTAGTATTACAATTCGTGTTGCCATGATTATTCAAAGAGTATTTGCCAATTGCTAATATAACAATAATAAAGAATTACAATTATATTTTTGTGTGATGCTCTGTGTTTTAATTTGGAGTTTATAATTTAATTCAATTTTTAATAAATTTTATATAAGTTAAGCTTTTTTCAAACAGATACTAAGTGGCTAAGAGTCCAAATTTTAGGCTCTTAGTCACTAAGTTTTATTAAAATAGTTTTTATTTAGACGAGCAAATGGATTTGTTTTCTTTTGATGTTCGATCCTTTGCAACCAACAACAGGTCAGATTACAAATTTACGGTATTTCTTTCATTAAACCTTCTTTAAATGAAGTAAATAAGATATTTGCATTTATGTATATTTGCATTTCTTTTTTGTAAGGTGGAAAGACACCCGATGCAGCAGCTAGAACCTTTGCCAATATAATGAAAGAGCAGGCTTTTGCGAAAGAGAAGGTACTTTTTTGATTATTATTTCCCAACAAAAATTTCATATTTCAAAACAGAAAATCGTGTACGACAAAATTGCCGATCAGGTCAAATCAAACAGCTCTGCAGCTATCGCTTCACATGGAACAAAAAAGAAACGTAGGTGGGATGTTGCTCATACTGATGACGAATCAACAACTCCTAACAAATCTCATAAGCGCGGAGAGTCCGACAACGCACCGACTCCTGGACGAACTATCGGTAAATGGGATGAAACCCCTGGTCGTTCAAAACTGTCATCATTCGATGCTACGCCTGGTCACACACCTTCTTATGCGCCTTCTTTTAAACTTAATTGGGACGCCACTCCAGCACCATCCGATTCAGTACATCATACTGGAAATGCATCTGCTGATACACCTGGTCGATCAACACCTAGTCAAAGACGTAATCGATGGGACGAAACTCCCAAGACTGAACGTGGTATGTTGCAATAGAAATCATCTAGATTTATTGATTTTTTACTTCATTTAGAAACGCCAATGCATAGTGGATGGGCTGAAACTCCACGAACTGATCGAACTACCGATGATGTTGTTATTAAATCTACGCCTAAACATGTTATACAAGGAGCTGCATCAGTAAGTAAGCGTCGTAGTCGATGGGATGAAACACCCGGAAGTGTGTCTGTATCCGGAACACCATTTACACCAACAGTGGGAACACCTGGTTCTTCTACACCATCTGTTGGAAGTAACTTTACCCCAAACGCCGCAGGTTTATTAGCACCAACACCAATGGGTACGGCAGCACGTATTTTGTCGACTCCGACTCCCGGGCAATTGGTAATGACACCAGAACAGATGCAAGCATACAGATGGGAGAAGGAAATCGATGAACGGAATCGACCCATGACAAATGATGAATTAGACATGCTGTTTCCGCCAGGATATAAAGTACTTCCTCCACCTACCAATTATCTTCCTATAAGGACTCCCGCTAGAAAACTTACAGCAACTCCAACACCCATTTCGATGCTTGGATTCAGGATGCAAACTCCAGATTCTCGTACGCAATCGGGTAGTGGTATGGCTGGAATGCAAGAATTTCAGCCACCTGGTGGAAACTTACCACTTTTAAAACCAGATGATGTCCAATATTTTGAGAAGCTACTTCACGACCTTGATGAAGAATCTCTTAGCCCTGAAGAACAGAAAGAACGTAAAATAATGAAATTGCTATTGAAAATCAAGAACGGTACGCCACCTATGCGAAAGTCTGCATTGAGACAAATAACCGACAAAGCAAGAGAATTCGGAGCCGGTCCAATGCTAAATCAGATACTGCCTCTATTAATGTCACCTACTTTGGAAGACCAAGAACGACACTTACTGGTGAAAGTTATTGACCGAATTCTTTACAAATTAGATGATTTGGTTCGACCGTATGTTCACAAAATTCTTGTCGTAATTGAACCACTTTTGATTGACGAGGATTACTACGCTCGTGTTGAAGGTCGTGAGATTATTTCAAATCTGGCAAAGGTTAGTAGAGTTTTTAAATTGAACGAAATATTATTTACGAAATTTATCAATTCTAAATTTTTTTGTGACAAATAATAATCAGAAAATATATTATGAAAAGTAATTTTCGGCTAATAATAAAGATCAAATAACAACTGGCCAACTAATTAAATTTGTAAAATTTATAAATTAAAAAATAAAATAAATATAAATTAATTATCAACTAATTAAATTAATAAATTTAATCCATCATTATAAATGCTGGATTGAAATTAAAATTATTTATATATAGTACTTTATAATAAAGTACTCTTTATTATTACTCTTTGTAAATCTTTATTATATCTTGCATTAATTAACCTACTTATTAATTAATAATTAATTAATATTAGTTATTAATAATTAATTAAATTATTATTAGGCAACTAATTAGTTGCCTAATAATATAATTAATATAAAAATTCAAAAATAATACAAAATATAAATATAATAAATAATTCACATTTTTTATATATTTTGGTTTATTTTTCAAATAAATTCATTCTCACACCAAATGGTTGCGTCAATCGGAATTCAGACTCGGTCAACAAAATGAGAATCAACATTTATACTCCATAAATAGCGTATACGTTACCATTTATACTCTTCCAAGAAGTAATTTTTGGCTAATTTTTAATTAATTTAATGTTATTTAATGTTGTTTTATTTAATTTTATTTTAATTATCATTTTAGACCTTGTTTTAATTTTTTAAATTGAAAAAATTATAATTATCATATTTTTTCGGTTTTTAAAAATTTCTAAATTCCAATATGCATTCGCACAAAACTTTTAAAAGAGAAAATTTTGTACATTTTGTCATATGATTTTAAAATTTGTCTAAATTGTCATATCGAACAAAATGTAAGTAAAACATTATTTTTAATAATGTTTTACTAATTAATTATTTAATAATTAATTATTTTTAATTATTAAATTATATTGTTTAGGCTGCCGGATTAGCAACTATGATTTCTACTATGCGACCTGACATCGATAATCTGGATGAGTACGTCAGAAATACAACTGCACGGGCCTTTGCTGTTGTTGCTTCGGCATTAGGCATACCGTCGTTGCTTCCGTTTTTGAAAGCAGTATGCAAGAGTAAAAAGTCTTGGCAGGCCAGACACACTGGAATTAAAATTGTACAGCAGATATCTATACTCATGGGATGTGCTATTTTGCCACATTTAAGATCACTCGTTGAAATTGTTGAGCACGGTATATCTGCGTTTTGCTTTTCTAACGTTTGTGCTTTATACAAACTTCACTTCTCTAATTGCGTGCTAGTCATTCAAGTAAAGGTTTTTATACAATTTGAACTTTCGATTTGTGTTTTGATGAATCAATAACATACGAACATTTTATTCTATTTATAGTTCTAATTCTCTAGAAGTTCAATTGTGTTTATGCATTTTTTAATGCCAGATCCCTCCCACTACTGGATTCATCCAGTAATAGGAGGGATCCTCTGCATCCAGTAGTGGGAGGGATCTGGCACTGATGAGTCATTGTGATGACGAAACGGTACTTGCTACCGTTCTTCCGCGTCTGACTTCAATGATAACAACGTATTTCACGCGGATTGGTCTAACTCTCTTTTGAGAAATTTATGATTTACGTTTTTAAATTGAAAATTGATCACAAATCTTATCAAGTAAGATCTTTATTTATATTTAGCCAAAAAGGCTTTTATTTTTACCCGGAACAATTGAACAGTCAAGCAAAATTTGTTAACATTCGTTTTTAGATTGAAAAGTTTATCTTATTTTCATCATCTTTTTTTGCTATTTAGTAATAGGCCGAATAAGTTACATACATTTTTTGTTGATCATAAATTTAAAATCGTTCATATTTCTAATTTCTATGGTGATTTTTAAGCTACTTCTCGCAAAACAGTATTTGAAACTATTTTGCTGTTTGTTATTTATGTTTTTGTTCTTTTTAGGTGAATAATATTAAACGAGTACTTTCGGCTTCAACCGCGTATTTGCACTTTAAGTGTCAATCTGTTTTTAGAGTTGGGCTATATTCGAGTTTTACGTGCAATTACACCCTTTGTGTATATTTTTAATGTTCAAAGTTGTTTCTTTTTTTAAGTTAAATAGTAATCAATTTACAATAAAAACACAAATTTGAACAAAGTCGATTAATTTTGAGTATTTATGGAATTTTAGTAAAACTGATGTTATAGTTACATATTATTGATGCTCTTAAATCGCCATGAAATAATTTCTATAATTTATATCTTGTGTTAAAATTCTAACACAAGAAAAATTTTAAAATTATTTAAAAATAATTTTGTTTTTTATTAAAAATATAATTTATATTTAATATAATAAATATGATTTAAGTATACCGAATTTAAATATATACTTAATTAAATGTTTATTTATTTATAATTAAATAAATAATTATATAATTAATTAATTTTATAATTATGTAATTATTATATAATTAATTATACTTTTAATATATTAATTATATAATTTACAAATGAAATATAATATTCTTTTTATAAAATGTAATTAAATAATTTAATATAAAATATTATAATAAAATATTTCATTTTTTAATTACAATATTTATTTTATTAAGTTTATTCCTATTTGTTCCTATTGTAAACATTATAATATAAATATTATATTTATTTTTTATTATAATTTATGGATAATAAAATTTTAGACCTATTATATATTATTGTTTAATTATATTTATTATTATATATAAATATGAAAATAATATATTATTTTTTATAATAATATTTTATTAAATTCTATAAGATAGAACGTTTAATATTAAATATTAATAAAATATGAGGTTCAAATGATATTAATTTAGGAGTTTTAAAAAGTTATTAAACTTTCTAACTGTTTAAAATATTAATTAATTAAAAACAGTTTTTAAATGTCATAGCTTTAAAGTTTTATTTGTTCGTATTAGTTAAATGTTAGTTCGTATTTTTATTTGTTTTCGTCTGACGCATCCTTATTAAGTAATGTCTGTCATTTTAATTTCGATTAGATTATCATCAGATTTATGTTTGATAGAAAAATGTTTTTATTGTACGGATAAGTTTATCATTTGAAGAATGAGTAAAATTAAACTTTTAATTAAACTTTTAATTCTTAACTTTAACGTTAAGTATTTAAGGTACTAATATTATGTATCTTAATACTTTGATACTTATTTTTATATACTTAGATACCATTATTTTTTTGATCTTAAAAAATGTTAGGTGAGCACGCTTAACTTAGTTTATAAGTGTTTTGCAAATCTATAAAAGTCAACAGGGCGTATACATGGATTAAAAGTGACATGTTGCCTCTGGTTGCTGTAGCTTTTACGATCGAAGCACGAATCGTATTTGCATTTTGAGTTTGATCAAAACGTTTTTATCATTTTTTAAACTAATAACATACACAATATTTAATGCTATTAAATATTTTGATCCTTGAATTTTAGGGCTGGAGGATGAACAACAGAAGGTGAGGACTATTACTGCACTAGCGATAGCTGCACTTGCCGAATCAGCAACACCGTATGGTATCGAATCTTTTGATACCGTATTGAAGCCTCTGTGGAAAGGAATTAAGCAACACAGAGGAAAGGTTAATCAATTTGTCATTTTCGATTTCGCAGTCATTTTAATTAATTTTAAATTTTCGAACTTTGATTTGTGATTGTCATTAATTTATAAATTAAAATAAAAAAATTGAATTTTTTAAAAAATTTAATTTGTTTTATTCCAAACAAATGCTGATTTCTATTCATTCTTTTAAATATTATAAGCAAGTATTAATGATTTTATAATAATACTATTAATCATGCATTAATTATACATTAATAATTCATTATTTATGTATTATTAATAATACATTATCACTGATATTAATCAGTGATAATAATAAGCTTAATCCTTAATCGATACTCACAATTACTCACAGAACTTTTATATTTTAGAACTAGTATTTTTCTAATACTCACAGAACTCTTGTTCTGTTTTTTGAACCAAAAAATTTTTTTAACTCTTGTTATGTTTTCTGAGGTGTCTAATTCATTGATGTGTCTACTTATTTTTACGCTGAAATAAATCTAAATAAGAGCAAAATACACAGTGTTCAAAATTCTGAAGATGATGGCAGCATCATCTAAAAAATTGAACGGATTAAATAGCCTGAAAATCTCTGTATAATTAGGCAACTGTCCTTCGACTATTAGTCGTATCCCTAGCTCAAGGATATTGCTAAATAGCTGACTGTGTAGGCTAAGAAGAGTAATACCCATATAATTTGAACATTATCTTCACTTCCCTTTCTTATAGATCGGAATCATCACCCCCAGTTTGCTTATCACTAGGAACCTTTTCCTGACTTCAGTGCTATGTTTAAGAGTCGTGTTATTCACTTCATACCTTCAATGTCAAGATCCTTCAAATTCTAAGATTGAATATCATTAACCTAAGCATATTTGCTATTACAAAGTTGGTGAACAACAGTAATGACTTCTATCAAGGTAATGAAATCTTCCATTAAGTTCGAAGATTCTTTTTCCAAGAGAGAAGGACGTCATCCTTATAAAGGATATCTATAAAATGATCTTTACAACGAGACTATGTCTTCAATATCGATTAACAGATGCCCATAATTGTCTAAAACAGTCTCTGCATATTTCTGCTTTCCAACACTAAAGGCTTTGATAGTTCTCCGGAACATCTTAGAAGCTGACCGCTAATCAAGTTTAAGACGCTCATCAAATTTCATCCAAGTTGCTCTCTTTGACTCACCAACTATTAGAGATGCAGCTCTCTTTGCATATCGATACCTGTCTGCAGCATCCAGTGACCTATCAGGCAAGGTTGCCTAATAAGCAACTGCTATAAATTTTATTTAGAATTATTATATTCAAATTAGAACAATGTTCATATCATTAGGGAATAATACTACATATTAAATACATCGATTTGGAAATATTTTGAAGCAACACAAAAATAATATTGAAATAAGAACCATGTCGACATCTGCAATGTATTTGTTAACAGCAATTCTCTGTAGTCACTATAATATCAGTCAATGTGTTAATTGAATGTATTAAATAGCCTTAAAATACATGTATATTCAGGCTTAATAGAGTTCAAGGATTAGATATGTAATATATGATCTAATGCATATTCATGTAGCTGACATATTTTACATTAAATTACATATTACATATTCATGCAATGCGTGATATGCATTAGAGATCTAATGCATATTAAGGCATTAAAGATGGACTCAGGCTGAGTTCATCTCTAATCTCAATTCAGATAAGTCGTATACTATTTATTAATATACATTTAATATTAATAGATAGTATACTATTTATTGTTGACATAATATGTAGAAATAAGAAGTATTAATAATTATAGTAATTATATAATTATTAATTATTAGTGAATTATTATTCATGTAATTTACAAGATAAAAATAAAGATTGTTATCAATAGGAACAACAAATGGTGGACGATTAAATTATATTTAATTTGTAAAATTTTTTAATTTAATAATTTTTAAAAATTATTATATTTAATAATAATTTATATTATATTTAATAATATATTTTATTAATATTTAATCTTAAGATTAAATATCTATTATTTTTTATTTATATAATGTACAAAATACGTAAACTCAGTCAGCCTATATGATTTATAAAAAATATTACGCACTTAATCCAAATGGTTTATACATATTGGGAATATTGCTATTTCATTGTTTTAATACTTTTCCTAATTAGATTCTAATTGTGTGGTTTTAGGGTCTTGCAGCGTTCCTTAAAGCAATTGGCTATTTGATTCCGTTAATGGATTCCGAGTACGCGAATTACTATACTCGCGAAGTAATGTTAATTCTAATTCGAGAATTTCAGTCTCCCGATGAAGAAATGAAGAAAATCGTATTGAAAGTTGTAAAACAGTGTTGCGGCACTGATGGTGTTGAAGCTCATTATATTCGCGCAGAAGTGCTCCCTCAATTCTTCAAACATTTCTGGAATCAACGAATGGCTCTCGATCGTCGTAACTACAGACAAGTGAGTAACACATTTTTTGATATACTGCTATCGGCTCTTTTTTAGCTTTCAATAGCTGAAAATAGCTGATTATTTCGGAAATAGCTTCAAAATTTATAAAAGATTTTAAACATTTTTTGTGCTGCCATTTTTTTACAAATTTTTAATTGTGTTTTTTAAGCATTAAAAATAAAATTTGAAGTTTCAAATAAAATTTTAATGTAGACAACAATTATCAACAGCTAAAATTTCCTTTATACGTTCTAAAGTTATATTTACGTACCCGATAGATGCAACAAGCACTCTAAGATTGACATCACGGTTATTAAATCCCATTGTCTGCATTTGTTCAAGTTCGCATGTATAAAGTTGTTCTGGAGTTTTGTTTGGTTGTTGATTTGTCGGCTGATGTTGCTAGGGATGAAGAAGATTTAATAGTTGAAACAACGTAACAGTATCATCTTGATTTGAATTTTGTCAATTTTGAGATGTTGTTGTTGCAGAAGCTGTTTGTCTATTGCTATGTGATTGAACAGAATCCACATTAAATGAAGAAAGTTGATTTTTCATTTGAATATCGACCAGACCGCTTACATTTGATAATATCAACCGTGAATGTACTTGTAAGGATGTTCCCCTTAGACGAATTAGGTTTCGTTGAATTTATATAATCAACATTAATGCTCGAGGATTTGTGTATAGAGCACGAATTTCAGGTATTGACCACCGACTTATAATCTCATGAATTACACGGTGTACTTGTTCTCTTTGTTTTTCGTCCTGTACTCATTCATAAAAACGCAGCAAATTAAGTAGAATACCAGGTCGCGGATAAAATTATCTATATTTGGTTAAAACTGGTGCCCACAACATGTCGATTAACATACCAGGATTTTAAGCAGCGTCCGCTAATAATTGGCGTAGCTGTTGAGGATTCATCGTAGAATACCGAGCAGTGTTTATCGCTTGATGTAGATTATCAACAGAATAATTTTTAAGAAAAATTAAAATAAATGGGAAGTTGATAGAGTAAAATATTCTGGTAAATGTAAACGACTTTATGTGACTTCGACATATGTGACTGTAATACTTGATTATAAATTATAAAATAAATATTATAATATACAAGTTTATTAATAAAATGCTAACGCGTGTTTTAATAATTTGCATGAATGATCGATGTATTTATTAATTATTTAATACACACAATAATCAAAATTATGAATTTGGATAAAAATAAATTTCGATGGGAACGTAAATTTCGAAATTAATAATTTATATCAAAAACTTAAATTGCAAATATTCTAATTGTAATAATAAGGTTATTTTTATTTTGATATTTTTGCGATATGCCAATTTTACGTTTGTCTTTTATTTTTATCGACGTCAACCGATATAATTATTTAGTTAAAACAAAACGGTTATTTATCGCTTTATTAATTCAATTTGTTTTAACTGAATTTAAAATTAATTTTAAAAATAATGAGTTCAAATTAATTTAAATCAATAAAAATTAATTATTTTTAAAGTTCTCAAAGTGAATTTTTTCATTTTTCAATGGAGTGATTGTCTAGTTTTATTATTGAATAATTGTAGTTTTAATTATTCAATTAAGTTAAATTTATTAATTTATTAAATTAATTTATTAATTAAGTTATTAATTAAATTAATTAATTTAAACAAACAGTAGATTCCTATTTTAATTAAATGCTGGCATGATTTCTGAATATTTTAAGCCATCTGTGTTTTAGTTGGTTGACACCACTGTTGAAATTGCCAATAAAGTCGGTAGTGCAGAAATAATAATCAGAATTGTCGATGACCTTAAGGAAGACTCAGAGCAGTACAGAAAGATGGTTATGGAAACAATTGAGAACATTCTTGACAATTTAGGATCAGCTGATATTGATAATCGTCTTGAGGAGCAACTGATTGACGGTATATTGTACGCATTTCAAGAACAGACAACCGAAGATGCTGTAATGCTAAACGGATTTGGTGCAGTAGTTAATGCACTTGGTACTAGAACAAAACCGTACCTTCCACAAATTTGTGGAACAATTTTATGGAGATTAAATAACAAAGCGGCCAAAGTGAGACAGCAGGCGGCAGATTTGATCTCTAAAATCGCTAACATAATGAAAGTTTGTCATGAGGTAAAACCAGCATTGACAATGTCATCGTTTTTGAATATAACATTTAGGAGTCCCTAATGGGTCATCTTGGTGTTGTTTTATATGAATACCTAGGAGAAGAATATCCTGAAGTTCTAGGAAGTATACTAGGAGCGCTTAAGGCAATTGTAAACGTAATGGGTGTCACTAAAATGAATCCACCAATAAAAGATCTTTTACCTCGACTTACTCCAATTCTAAAGAATCGGTGCGTTTTTTATTTTTGTAAAATGATTATAAAAAATATAAGATAACAACCCGTTCAAATTTAAATAACCCGTTCAAATTTAAATAACTCGTTCAAATTTTAACAAGCATATTAAGTACTTGTGATGCTTTTAAGTATTTTACTGACTTTTGTAAAATAAAATAGGCATCTTTTATCAAGATGATTATTCATCTAAAAAAGATAGATGATTATTCATCTTGATAAATTATTTATTATTACATTAATGATTAATTTAATCATTAATGATTAAATTAATGATTTAATTAATCATTAATGATTAAATAAAGATAAAAACAATTGTTTGTTACTTTTTATTTATAAGAGTTAATAGATTCATTCACTTTATATTTTTGAGTCCAATGAATTTTTTGTTTACCTGATAGCTTTTATTTTTCATAACCTTTTATTATTTTCTCGGTAATATAGATTTTACTTGTTTATTTATTATCAAATTAGTACCTTGTTCAAGGTATTCCAAGATTATATCTAAAAATAAATAAAAAATATATAAATGTTTTATAAAAATATGAATATATTTTTTTATCTTAAAAAAATAAATATTTAAATTAATGCTACTTTGATGTCACTAATAATGACTGTAAAGTCATTTTATATTTAATTTATTATTTAATTTTATATTTCATTTTATATTAAATTTTAATTTTATATTTAAATTATAAATATAAAAAAAATAATAATTATTAATAATATTTATCTATTATTTATTATTTATAATAAAATTTATTATTAATATTTATTATTTATTTATTATTGATAATTAATATAATTATTAATAATATTTTTATTTAATAAATAAAAATATGAATATAATATTTTTTATAAATATTTATTTTTTAATAAATATTTAAATTAATGCTACTTTGATGACATGATAATGACTGTGATGTCATTTTATATTAAATTTTATATTTCATTTTATATTAAATTTTAATTTTCTATTTAAATTATAAATATAAAAAATAATAATTATTTATAATATTTATTAATAATTATTAATAATTAATATAATTATTAATAATATTTTTATTTAATAAATAAAAATATGAATATAATATTTTTTATAAATATTTATTTATTTAATAAATATTTAAATTAATGCTACTTTGATGTCACTAATAATGACTGTAATGTCATTTTATATTTAATTTTATATTTCATTTTATATTAAATTTTAATTTTATACTTCATTTTATATTTCATTTAATATTTATAAAATATAAATTTTATATTTCATTTTATATAATATATTTCATTTTATATTTCAAACATTTAAAAAAAAATTTTTATTTAATTTTATATTTCATTTTATATTTCATTTTATATTTCAAATATTTAAAAAATATTTATATTAGTGCTACTTTGATGTAGCACTAAAAATGACTGTAATGCCATGTTATATTTATTAAAACGGAAGGTGCTCGGGGTCAATGTTAAATTATCAAAATCATAATGGCAAGACGCCGCATGAGGTAGAAAATTTATTAAATTTCCGATTTCAGTTTGGAATCATCATCAGAAATCTAAAACAGGTAAAATGTTAAGGATAAAAAAGAAAAGAAAAAACAAAGATGCACGTTAGGTAGGTCATCACGTTGTGCTGCACGGCCTACTACTGTAATAGCAAACTTTACAAAGAAGGATGCTCAATCACGATTTAGAATTTAACGGTAGCCATCATTCTCATTTAAGCCGAGCTTCAATTCTTCAATCCAGAGTGACTCGCATATTCGCCTTTTAAATTTTCTTTGGACGGAATAGATGACTTCAACATTATCTAATTCAATGTTGTGTTCTGTATTTGAGCCGTGCTGAGCCACAGCTGAGTTGGCAGTAGTGCGTAGGGTTAAGCGATGCTCAGCCTTACGCAGGACACAAAAAATGTTATAAATGTTATATTATCAATCAAATCAGCTAACTGAATCTACGTATTTAATATAACGATAAAATAAAAAAACATAACAATGCTAAATCAAAATTTAATAATTAAATAATAAAATATATAATTGTTGTAAGATTTTTTATAATTTAAATCAAGTTAAAATAAAAAATTGAAATTTAAAATAGAATTCATTTTTATGAATTAACTAATAAATAACAGACGTTGTATTAGAATAAGAATTAGAGGTCAATAGGAGGAACTGCTATGCTATCATACACAGTTATGAACAAATTCATATTCTATAAAGCTTAAAAACAAGTCAGCTATAATTGGGCTACTATTACCACCCATTGGAACACCTTTTACTTGTCTAAATATAGATGTCCCTACTTTTAAATAATTTTGATTTATCAAAATATTTAAGGATTCTATTAATTCAATTTTATCCATATATTTATATTTATTTGATGGTTTAATTTTTGTTAGATAGGCGTTATAATTATTATAACATATATATGTATATCTTTTTCCGAATATAAGATTAATTAATTTTACTAACGTTTCTTTAATATCTACTAAATCTAGATTTGTATAAAGCGTACTAAAATCGTATGTATTTATATTTTGAAAATTTATTCCTTTTGTCTGTTCTAAAAATTCTTTTGTAGAATTAATACTGAAATAGTGTTTTATACCAGTATTAATTTCGATTACCTTGCAATATTTTTTAAAATGTGCTTTAATTACTTTAAGTATTTTATTCATATAGACAGACAGTTTTTTTCATGTACATTTAAACGCACTACATATGAACCGTGGTTTTATTAGATTTTTATGTAATTTTGGATTCCAATATAATATAGGTATAGTTTTATTATCTAATTCAACCTTTATACCCTTTTTATCCATTATAGAACAGTGACTTGTAATAATTGTTTCTAAACTCAACTCACTACGTTCATATGTTGGATTTACATTTAAATCATTAGAATTAACCTCTTTCATTAGTATATCATAATAAAGCTTTTTGCATATGAAGACAAAGTTATTACTAGCTTTATCAATAGTTGTTATTATATAGTTATCCTTTAATTTAGTAAGTTCTTTATACATATCTTTATTAATTTTATCTTTCCTTTTATAATTGTTTGTTATTTTCATTTTATTTTTAATTTTATCAAATATATAATATTTCCAAATGTTTATCTTAGATATATTCGAGCTTTCACTATTAATCAGCTTACTAAAGTAATCATTTAAGTTATTATATAACGAATTGTAAATTTTATTTTTGTCGTTGTTATTATTTAATCTATATTTATACCCTTTTGATAGCAGCTTTCTTAATTCACAATTTTTAATTAATTCTAGTTTATGGGTACAATATATTCCTAGATTAGGAATATATTTACTTAAATCTGACCCTATTATTTCTTTACTTTTAGAATTATTTAAAAGTCCGGCTATATTTATGTTATCTATACATTTATTAATGAAGTTTATGGTTAATGTATATTTTCTATTGTTATTATTAACATTTATTGTACGATTATAGTATTTTGTATTACAATAACTGTCTATTATACAACTTAGCCTATCATAGTCGTTAATTAATTTTTGATTTATTGAACATATGATATCTTTAGAAAAACTTCTTATATTTACATAAAGATCTTTTAGCTTATTATCTCTTAAAAGTTGTTTTAATATTTCTAATTGTTCATTTATATACATATCTTTTTTAATATTTTTAAATCTATTTTTCCTATTCCTTTTATACCCATGACTTCTTGGTTTGCGTTTAACCGGATTATTATAATATAGTTGTTTATTATGTATTATACTACTTCTGCCAATTCCTTGTACCACGTCATTCAATCCTAATGGGTACATGGAATTAAGCGTTTCAATCCAAAAATCTTCTTTTTCTAATAGTTTTTGATTTAATATAGAAATGTTTTCTTCGATAATATGTTCTAAAATAAATAATTTACAGTTTTTAATATCATGTCCTATTAATCTCATATGTTTATGAAATATAGTTTGATTAATATGCTGTATATTATATGTGTTGCCTAAACCTAGTTTTTAACATTTGATATGTTTTTCCTATATATTGCAATCCACATGTGCATTGTATTAGATACACTACACCTGCGGTATTGCAGTTACAATTATTATTAATATTTAATGAAAAACATTTGTTTGTCGTATTACTTACAATACAATTATTATTATTTATAACATCACAAACTATACAATTTTTTCTGTTACATTTAAAAGATCTAAAATTGAAATCATTAGTACTTACGTATTTTTCCAATATTGTTGAGTACATGTAACTTTTAAGTCATGATTTTTAACGTTGCTTTTTCGGTGTCGCCACCTAGTTTAGTTGACTCAGACTAAACTTACAACGGGCCATCCAGCAGCATCTGACAGGGGGCTGCCCTGCTTAAGGCGGTTGCAGGCTGGAACAAGATCTATAAAGATCTACCACCTTCACTCCACGCGCTACGCGACCTAGCTATTGGCCATTACCTGGTCTCTTAAACGTGATCACGTGAAGCAGTTTACATTTTAAAGTGTAAACACCTTGGGATGCAAACTTCTCCCTTTTTTAAGAATTAATAATTCATGCTTGTTTGAAAATATGAAAAATAATAGTAAAGTCGTAACCAATAATACATAGTTTCAGTGTTTCTGACAAAGGTCATATTACGGGGAAAACAAAGTCCACAGGTCTTAATATGTATATTACATATATGACATAATATGATTTTAAGGAATATGATATTTTATTGAATCCTAATTAAATAATGATGCTAATGTTAGGGAGGACACCATCAATTGAGCTTATCGTATATTGAAACTACTTTTCAGAAGCAGATTATACCAGATCATAATAATATCTTTTAAAATCTTTTAAAAATTACAAATGCTAGTTAAAAATCATATATTAATACACTTTACATAATTAATGCTCATGATTTTTACATTGATTTTGTTAGGCATGAGAAGGTACAGGAAAACTGCATTGATCTTGTGGGACGCATAGCTGACCTCGGTGCAGAGTATGTAGTCAGTCGTGAATGGATGCGTATTTGTTTTGAACTTCTGGAACTTTTAAAAGCTCACAAGAAGGCAATCCGAAGAGCAGCTATTAACACGTTTGGTTATATTGCCAAAGCTATTGGTCCTTATGACGTTTTATCAACATTGTTGACTAACCTTCGAGTGCAGGAGCGACAACTTCGGGTATGTACAACAGTTGCGATCGCAATTGTTGCCGAGACATGTTCACCATTTACCGTATTGCCAGGTAATATTTTATTTTTCTTCACATTCGCGTTAATTTGAGTTAATCAATTAACTACTCTAGTATTTAATGCACTAATACGGGCAGAATGATGGCTCTATGATAGCATACATTTGGGTTAAATTTGCCGTATTATCAAAATGGCTGCTATAGTCACTGTATAATTTTAAAGTTGTTCTTAGAAGGCTAATTTTTCCAATAAACCAGTTCTTTGTATTAAATTGATTTATAATATTCGATACCTAATTTAATACTTAATACCTAATTCGATAATTAATTAATTGATAAAAATAAATAAATTTATTAATATTTTTTATTATCCTCTTTTTCGGAGGATCAATGGTGTTTGCCATCTTTTCGTCTCGAGTTGCATATCGACGAAAGAAAACAAATAAACATTTATAAATAGATTATTAATTAAGCTCAAAAATCAATTATTACTTTTGATAAGCTCAAAATCATTCGTTGCTAACAAAGATGTTCTGCATTATGACCCTTTCTTGACGGGTCATCTAGCTGGATAATGTCGCAATTCAACATCGATTAGGCTCGCTACTGTGATTACTTAGCGATAATTGAGCTTTTAACTATACAAAAACAAACTTTTTTTGACACCAATCATGTATTACAAAACCAACAAACTTACGATTAATAAACTTGTTGGTTTTACTAACCTTGTTAGTGACGCTCAAAGTAGTTCAGATGCGATTATCATTTCAGGGTACCAGTAAAATTATGACCATGAGCAAACCTGATTAACTAATGGAAGCGATCACGAATTCAAATAATCAAATGTACAGTCTCATCACGTCATCATCGAATGCAATCAAGAACACATGTAATAATTTTCGATTATGTTGGAATGAGCTAAGAAGAGTTGTTAACAAGACGAGTTGAACGTTTCTTAAGATGGTGATTTATACGGTTTAGAGCAATGAATGTGCCAGTTAGTAGCCATGAACAAGAATTGTGAACTCAGATTCTGCGTTAAAAGACTTCCTGCAGTGCCAAACAGGCGCTGCATGAAACGCCTGTTTTGGTGATCAAACAGGAGCTGTAGAGGACCCTTGTTTGGTCTTACTATACAATATTCATTTTATAGAAAAAATCTTTATCTGTTGAATTCTTCTTTTATTCATTAAAGTTTTTACTTATAATTTGTCGCCAGACAATCCTACGCATCGGTTAATGCACGCAAAAATTTTATATTTTACAAAATACAAAAAACATTTATCCAATTAAGTACGAATAATCCATATAATTGTATAAATTATTATAATATTATAAATTATATTTACTATTATTATATTATTCGTGTAAAACTTTTTAATCTACAAACGACTGTTTTAAATTATTTCAGGCTTAATGAACGAATACCGAGTACCAGAGTTAAATGTTCAAAACGGTGTACTGAAAGCATTATCTTTTATGTTCGAGTACATTGGTGAAATGGGGAAGGATTATATCTATGCTATCACTCCACTGGTCGAAGATGCATTGATGGACAGGTAATATGGATTTCGTTTGATTGTAACAAGCAATTACTAAAAATTTAGAGATTTGGTTCACCGTCAAACTGCAATGTCTGCAGTAAGTCATCTTGCATTGGGAGTTTACGGGCACGGGTGCGAAGATGCTCTCACCCATATACTAAATTTTGTGTGGCCAAACATTTTTGAAACGTCTCCTCATGTAATTCAAGCTTTTATTGCTGCTATTGATGGCCTGCGCATTGGCCTTGGGCACTCAAAGCTACTTTACTACACACTACAGGTTAGCTGTTTTGTACAAACTGAGTATACTTTTAATATTCTAAACATTTATAAAACATTAAATCTTAATATTTCAAAAATTTCCTAATACTTTTCGACATTCTAACGAGTATTCTGTCTAATCTGAATTGCAAATTAAATATTTTAGATGCTATTGACTTTTAGTACTTTATCAATTCTCTTTGTAATTTTGAATGATTACTTTACGACGCTGTTAACTATTACGTCTTTTGCATGACTTTATGTCGGGAACATTTGGTCGTGTTTAATTTCAAATGGCTGTATTTTTGCCTGCGAGATTTATTATACGAATTCCCGGATTATCCTTCAAACCTTCGTTAACAGTGGTTACAATCCTAGCAAAGCGAGAGCCCGAATCAGTTACTCTTTGACAACTTTTACGCCTATTTGACGTTATATTTTGTTTAAAACACAAAAATCACGAAGAACACATTCCGTATCGTAGTCGAGGAATGACGTGTCTGTGCTCATTTTATAAAGAAAAATGCTTCTCTTTGGATCATGCGTTTAAATGTAAAATCATTTCAAAAACTACATTGAAGAGATTTATCGCTTGTCGGTTTGCATTCAAACTTGTAAATTAACCCACCGGCCTTTTAACGACGGGTTAAAATAATGAGGAGAATATTATCAATCAATTTAGCCTCTCAGAATCGTGTACATTGAGAACAAATAGTACACAAAAAGACAATCAATTTTGTTAAATGATTTCAATAATATGAGCAATAATAGTGAATTATTAACAATGGTTTAATAATATTTATTAACCCATTGCTTTCTTTCAACGATATAGTAAAATATAAATATGCAATAAAGACATTTTCTGTTGAGATAACAGATTAAACAAAGTAAACTGGGTGACTTATTTTAATAGACTTTATTTAATTGAGTGACTTATAAGTAAAACATATTTACACGCATTGATTTAATAATGTAATTAAAGTAAGTTATTTATCACATAAATATACAATTTAACTTTAAATGTTTAATTTCAAAATGTTATTATAACATTTATAAAATTGATGTTAGAGACCTCAAAATTGAAAAATTAGTAAAATTAAAACTTTATAATATGATATTTTATATAAGATGATATTAATATAATATGATATTTCTCTACTTTTCACGTTTATTGGTTCTCTACTGAACCAATAAACACAAAGACAGGCTACACGATATCTCGAAGAAAATGAGTTATAACTCCAATGTATAGCAAAATGGGAATATGTCGTTGATGCTGTTGTTGGCATCATACAAGTATAGATAGGGAATTTACTTTTTATAGACTGAATTATGTAAGATTGAAGAGATAAAAGGGTTAATGAACAGTTTAAACGCTAGGTACAAAATTGGCCTCTATAATTTATCACTAAGACAGGCTACACGATATCATAAGGAAAAATGAGTTATAACTCTAATGTATAGCAAAATGGGAATATGTCGTTGATGCTGTTGACATCATACAAGTATAGATAGGGAATTTACTTTTTATAGACTGAATTATGTAAGATTGAAGAGATAAAAGGGTTAATGAACAGTTTAAACGCTAGGTACAAAATTGGTCTACATAATTTATCACTAAAATAGGCTACACGATATCATAAGGAAAAATGAGTTCTAACTCCAATGTATAGCAAAATGGAAATATATCACTAAGTTTATTCTATACAAATTTAAAACACTCAGTTTATGAGTGAATGAACTTAATTTATTCACTCACTAAACTCATCTAAAACTTAAAAAAATTTAAACAAATTTTAAATTATAATTTAATTAAATTTAATTTATATTTAAATCAAATTAAAATATTAAAATATGCAATATTTAAAAAATTTTATCCTTAAATTTTGTATTACGTTTTTCTTAGTGTTATTTTGCTATTGACGATACTATCCTCGATATTGACATTGTTTATTGTGGTGTTACAATTTCAGATGCAGTTGCATTCGAAATCTAATTCAAGCAAATAGTTAACTATTCAACAAAATAGTTATAGTTTTATAGTTTTTTATTAGTTTTATAGTTGCAGTTGCATTCGAAATATAATACAAATATATTTATTTGTATTCAAGCATATCTATATGGTTTATTTAATAATATAAATATTTTTTATAAAAAATTATTTTATTAAAAAAATAGTTATAAAGAATCATTGGAGTTAAATCAAAAAAGGGGAACATTTTATTTAATATTTCGGTAACCTCTGTTAGCATCTTCAGAAAATTTCGAGATTACATATGTTATGTTTTATTATATGGATATTTATCATATAGATATGTTATGGCATATCTATATGGTTTATTTAATAATATAAATATTTTTTATAAAAAATTATTTTATTTAAAAAAATAGTTATAAAGAATCATTGGAGTTAAATCAAAAAAGGGGAACATTTTATTTAATATTTCGGTAACCTCTGTTAGCATCTTCAGAAAATTTCGAGATTACATATGTTATGTTTTATTATATGGATATTTATCATATAGATATGTTATGGCATATCTATATGGTTTATTTAATAATATAAATATTTTTTATAAAAAATTATTTTATTTAAAAAAATAGTTATAAAGAATCATTGGAGTTAAATCAAAAAAGGGGAACATTTTATTTAATATTTCGGTAACCTCTGTTAGCATCTTCAGAAAATTTCGAGATTACATCTGAGGTTAGCGAAATATCAAATAAAATTTTCCCCTTTTTCGATCCGGCTTCAATAATTCTTTATCAATAATGGATCATGGATCATTATATATATTTATATCAACTCAATTTTACAACAACAATTTCTTAACAAGAAAAAAATAAACGTACTCAAGATTTTTCTCGGGTGTCAGGTCGTGGAGGCAGTGTACAAACCAAACTTTTCAAGACATCGCGATCCTGGACGACACACCAGAAGATATTTATCAAAATCATGTTTATATATTTAATACGACATATATGCCGTTAATTATTATCTAATAAATTTAGTTTATGCTGTTATCATTGGAATGTTTTTGTATAGAAATTTTGATATTTAAATATTTATGTCATCAAATGCACAATCGTGTTCATGTGCTTTCAGAGAAGCGTGAATAAATTACGATTTAGTAGTTTCCCTGATAATTTGTTGATACTTTTATAATTTCTAATAAACTATTCTCGTTTTAGGGAATGTTCCACCCGGCCAGAAAAGTACGTGACGTTTATTGGAAAGTTTACAACACACTGTACATTGGAGGGCAAGATGCGTTAGTTGCAGGCTATCCGATTATAGACGACGATGAAAAAAATATATACAGACGATATGAACTCGAGTACTTTATCTAGAAGGATCGATTCTTTAGTCGACATATTGTATTTTCTTCGGGCTGTTGTCAGTATAATTGTTGCTACATCAGTTAATTTGAACATAGCCATTTAATAACATGATCATTTCTAAATTAATATAAGTAGACACTTTATGAATTTACTGGGGACAGCAAATTTATTTAATAACAGCATATAAATAATTAATAATTAAATGAACACAATTTCACAATTTTGACTTAAAATTGGACTAAAATTTTAAATTGGACTGGAAACTAAAATTTAACATTCAATGTGTTTTTAAGAACATTCAACGGCCAAATACTTATTACTGCATAATTATCTTAAAATAAATTTGTTTAGTTTAAAATATATCAAATATAATTATTAAAATATATTAGTGAACCGCGAATAAATGATTCATTTCGTGTTTGCTCAAACAACTTATTTAGAATAAATCAAAAATGATGCTCTAGATGTTTGTATTGTGATTACATTAATGTGAATAGAACGATAACGGTTATGTAATCAGAACGAAATCCATTATGTGATAAGAACAATGATGACCGCTTTGTAATAAGAACGAGGACAAACCGAATAAATTGAGTTTCATAAATATATGGTTTTAATAAAAATGTTAATAAGAACGAGGACAAACCGAATAAATTGATTTTCATAAATATATGGTTTTAATAAAAATGTGATTAAAAGTCAATTCGGTTTGCATAGCAGCAAAACCTGTGTATTACCTGGTGGCGAATGACTTTGTAAAATGTGTTGACAGCATTGACTACATGCTTGAATAACTACAGAAGGGTTTTTGTTTTTCCCAAAATATTAAGAGAAAGAGAAAAACAAAATATAAAATAGTGACGAAATCTATACAGCCGTGTCGGTTACAAATAGTCAACAACATTCATTAAATTAATTAACGTATATTAAAAATAAACAATTAATGAACAAGAATTAATGTATATTCTAATGAACAAGTGTTCATTAGAATAAGTTATAAACATTTAAAATACATCTGGTTGTGGGACGACATTATCCTCACAGGTGTTGTTCCTATTCCTTAATACATCAGGAAGCTACTAATCAGCCTGGGTGGGTATCATCAGCTGTTGATCCATACATTCATTTCACGCTTTGACCCTTATTATCTGCTTTCTCCTACAAAAATAGGAACAATACCCGTGAGGATAATGTCGTGCATGACCAGAAGAATTTCAGCTCACAGATCCAATCATGTTAAATTTAAGAATATTAAAGATAACCAAGTCAACAAGTTAAGATAATAATTAATTAATGATAATTAATTAATTATTATCGATGTCAATAATTAATTATTGATGATAATTAATTTAAGATAGTTAACTATAGATATTAAATAGATATAGTTTAAATAGATATTTAGTGAAATTAATCAACTTTGATGAAATATGAAAGAATATTATTAATGAATATTTAAAAACGCCATCTATTGCATAATTTTGTCGTTGGTGTGGAAAACACAACTTTAACATACATATTATTCAGTACAAATAGCTAAGAAATAAGTGAATTTGATATATTTTGATATGTCAGTATCGGCTAATTCGGCTAAATATTATTTATATAAATCTAGTCCATCACAAAAATACTATCATACTCCATTTACCTTAATGTGAGCTCTTGTGCCAGATAAGCCTGTCCGCTACAATACATTCGAAATTATGTATTTGTCTTAGCAAGAAAAAACTATATTCTTCTTTCTTTTCACTATATTTTTGAAAATTGCCTTTTTATTTATGATAATATACAATAAATATGTATGATTTTGAAATTTAAAACCTAAAATTTGAGATAAATTGAAAATTATCAATGCCTTCAATTGAATTTGGATAAAAATTAATAAATGAATTCGTAAATGGCATACCGTCAATTGAATTTGATTCTTTACAAATTTTGTACTCTTCTTGTATGGAATTAATCTTGCTGACGTATAGATCGCTGTCTTCAATTTCTGGACAATTGCACATACTGTTATAATTAGAATAGTTTTAATAAGTACAAACGAATTACAAAAACATAAGGTTAATACCAAAAGAAACATATTTAATGGAATGGAACATGTTAATATCTGGTGAAATTATGTCATAATACAGTTGTCTGGGTCTTTCTGCATTCAACAATATAAAGTATATCTTAATGACAAGTCGATGCGTTTTGAAAATTAACAATAACGGTAAAATTAGTTTAATAAAAATTATTATTCTTTAAAATTAATTCGGTAGAATACGAAAAGAATACGAAATTTATAAATAAATTTATTTATAAAATAATAAATTATTGAGCAAATTAAACGAAATTAGAAGATTTGCTATATTTTTATCGGTAATTATATACAAAATGTAGACACTAATTCCTAGAAGCCTTGAAATGGATTCGAAAATTTTCAAAAGTCATTGATAAAAGAAATCAATGTAAAAATCATGGGGCGACGGAAGAATTACAATTCGCACAATGTCACATAAAAATATATTACAAATTACGTATTATATTAAAATATTATAATATTTGTAATATCATACATTACAAAATACTGGATTATAAATATTATTTTTTAAGATAAAGATATTTCCATGTTTTAATTTTTTATGCTACAAAATATTGAAATTTTATGATGACACCCCACGTTGATTTCATTCTAACTATAAGCCACAGCAGTACGCCACATTTCAGTGTAGGTGGACGTCATCAGCTACTGAAATTAATCTCTGATTTAATTTGAAATCAGAAATGATTTCAAATTAAATTTGCAAAATGTAAAACGAATATTTTATTAAATCTAAAATCCCAATAAAGCAGGCGAGTCGAGTGATCGTCAGCCAACATTAAAAGGATCGAACTGTGAACGTAGGTATTAGGTCCACCAACACTGAAATGTAGCGTCCTGCTGTTGGCTTATAGATAGAATGAAATCAACGTGGGGTGTCATCATAAAATTTCAATATTTTGTAGCATAAAAAATTAAAACATGGAAATATCTTTATCTTAAAAAATAATATTTATAATCCAGTATTTTTATGAAACGATTAATAAATAATATAACATGTGCTAGAATAAATAAAAGAGGTAATCAAGAGGAACTGATTTACCCAACATAGCAGTGGGGCAAATACACGCCAATGATGAATTTTCTCTTATTCAAGGTAACTATATCGAATAATATCGTATTCTAAAACTATTTAATAAAGATAATAGTATAAATATTCATTCAAAAAATTAATATAAATTTTTATATAAAAAATAATTATGATCCCTTAAATGTGTTGATTGAAATTTTAAGAATCACTAAATCACTGGATCAAAAGAAAGAAGGAAAATATTCATTTAATATTTCGTTAACCTCTGTTAGCATCTTCAGAAAATTACTTCACAGTAATTTTTTGAAAAAGATAACAGAGATTAGCAACATATCAAATAAAATTCCTCCATTTTTTAATCCAGCTCCAATAATTAATATTCATCAACAATGAATCATTATCAACTACTTACTCGTTAGATGCGTGAAAATTAACAAAGAAACAGATCCAAATCAGATGAATAGTATATGATGTTATTTAATTTCGCTAGAACATAATGATTTCAATTATAGTGTTTTACAATATAGTGTTTTCGATAAAACACCATATTTGTAAGTGTTTTCAATCGCAGTGAGTTTATGGAATTATCGTTATCATGTTTTTATAATATTCACTCAATATTCACGGTTTACACATTATCGACAGTTTCACTGCTTAGATTAATATTTGTTCGTCTTTACATGTAAACTGTAATAATTATATCTAATAATTATATAATAATAATTAAATATAATTATATTACATTAGTTACTTTTTCACCAAATTAATACATTAATTGATAATTAGTTACTAATCTAGTATTATATAAAATATAATATTATAATATATAATATAATAATATCTAAAGGTTATTTTTAAATATAATTATAATAATATTTATAATATTAAAGAATGATTGGAGCTGAATCAAAAGAAAGGAAGAAAATTTTAATTGATATTTCTCTAACATCTGTTAGTATCTTCAAAAAGTTACTATTAAAAGTAATTACTAAAAGTAATTCTCTGAAGATGCTAACAGAGGTTAGCGAAATATCAAATAAAAGTGTCCATTTTTTGATCCAGCTCCAATAATTATTTATCAATAAGGGATCATTATCAACTATTTAAAACCTTCATTTACAATTTCTTCATTGTACACCAATAATCATATTGCGGCAAACTGACGTGCCGCGGGACAGTGGTTGAGAACCACTGATCTATGGTAATCGTATAGCAACTCATGCGATTGGGAAAATTCGCATGAGCAACTCGATGTGAAGACGAACCAATACGATGTAAAAAATCTTAAAACATTAGACAGGCAGGGATTTGAAACAAATTTTCAATAAATAAAGAACACGTCATCCCTTCGAACACAGTCTGTTCGTATCCATGCGTGTCTTGAGAGATGACTGACTAATGAGTATTATTGGTATTATTAATATTATATAATTATAATATATTATATATATTATAATATATTATATTATATAATATATATTATATATTATATAATTTATAACATAAGTATAATTAATATTATAATTATTTACAAAAATAGTCAGGCTAGAATAATTGTTTAGCTGGATAATTAATGGCAAAGTCTAACACAAAGAAATTAAAATTCCTTTTTTTATTTGGGCAACCGTTTGATGACATCTTCAAAAATATTGTATTTTAAGCGTTATTGGAGCTGGATAAAAAAGAGGAACTTTTTATTTGATATTTCGCTAACTATATTTCGCTAGCATCTTTGGGAAATTACTGAAGATTCTAATAGAGGTTAGCAAAATATCAAATAAAATGTTCCTCTTTTTGGTTTAGAAGAGTTAACTATTTTAAAACAAATATATTTTCACTCTTTAATCTCAGTGTATTTAATAGTATGCACAAGTCGATATATAAATTTATTAATTATTTAAAATAGTTGATAAATGATCCATTATTGATAAAGAATTATTGGAGCTGGATTAAAGAAAGGAGGAAAATATTCACTTGATATTTCGTTAATATCTATTAGCATCTCAGAAAATTACTGAAGATTCGAACAGAGATTAACGAAATATGGCATTTGCTCGCCAATAGCAGCAATCTCCCGTCAAATTATTTACAATATAACAATCCAACTTCTCTTTGGATCGCTGTCAAAGAAGGTAGTAACAATTTACTTTGTCGTTTGTTTAAATACATGATACTTTTCAGGTTTACGTCCTGATCGGCCTTCCAACTTAGCTGCAGATAATCATTGTTGGAATTTGGCTGAGCGATGTTGGCGAAATGAGGCTCACTTACGGCCAATCGCAGGTGAAATTGAAGAAATCATTAAGGAAGCACTTGAAGATTTGAAGAAGTGATTTTGTAATATTTTTATTTAAGTCTATTTGTTGCCATAATTCGATTTGTCTCTACTATCTTTGCAATCAAAAGAAAAAATTTCTATTTTAGTTAAATTTACTGCTAATTTAAAATTAAATTTGATGATTTAAATTACTATGTGAATGTTCTTTAATATAAATATTATATTAATATAATAATATTAATATTAATATAATTAATATATTCATATATGATTAGCCAATATTCCATGTTATATATAGAATATGGAACATTATGAGGTAAACATATTCTATATTATGAGGTGAAAATATTCCACATCTTCCTCTAATAATAAATACATACACTAGACACCCATGCTCAGCAATTTTGAAGCAAGTATCAATGACTTTGCGGTATGTTGGACTAGGAATTGCGGGCTCATTATCCATTTGTTGATCAGTCAGAACACTTAATACTTTCGAGATTGAATTGCATGCAATTGTCATCTTTTCAAAATGATAAGCTATTTTTGAGCTAAAAAGTGAACATTGCTATTTATTCATCCATTCTCTAAACTAATTACGCGTGAGAATTAACATCATGGAATATTTTATTTATTCTTAGCAATGCACTTTCATTGTCTTGCAAAGCAGAAGCCAGGCAACTGGAGAGCTGTTTAAATTCCAAATGATATCTGTCAGCAAGTGTATTTATATCAGAAATTGATATTAAAATGCACTTGGTCGATGCGATTAACTTTTCGTCGATATAGCGTCCAACAAAATCAGACATCTGAGCAGAAAAAAAAGCTTTTTCTCAAAAACAGTCAAAGTACAATTTCTGAACTATTTTTAAATATTCAAAAAAATATATTTCTAAATTTAAAAATACAAAATGCCTTAATTGAAAAAATTACACAAATTTATTCATTGAATATTAATTGACGAAATTTAAAAGTATGAATTAATTAATATTCAACAACAAATAATTATTAAAAGAAATATCAAAATAATTATTAAATATTAATAATATTAAATATTAATAATATTAATATATTATTAAATTTAATCGTTTCTTTTCCCTAAAATCGATTACTGGCTTAGCCTTTTCGCCAATTCTCCAAAATCCATTATCCTACCCCTACAACGCATAATCAACTCCGCCGTTCGAGTGCTCTTTCGTCTCCGTCACACATTTTGCACAACTTACCTGTCCCACTATCCACATCCGCATACAACTCCGCCTTCTTCTCGTAACTTTTCGTCTCATCGCTGTCGGCTCCCCATCGTTCATCAATCTTTCTTAGACGACACTCGCCCCACCTCGCTATCGCTGTGTTCCCGTCATTCCCTCTTACTCCACGTTCCCAATTACTCCAACAATTATGGTCTACGATCCTTCCTCGTCGCCGCCTTACACGCCTGGAATCAACTCCCTCTCGACGTCCGCCGCGCTCCTTCCTTTATCACATTCGAACACTTCACACCTCGACACATGATTTACATTTATGTTTTGTTGTGGTCATGTAAGCGTGCGCTGGCACGCATTTGCCACGTTAAAATAAATCTTTTTTTAATAATAATATTTAATTATTAAATATTAAAATAATTGCAGTTTTTAAACACTACAATTTTCGAACAGTATTTTTGAATATTAAAAAACATGTAATTCTAAATTCAAAAATGCGTTAATAGAAAAAATAACACAACTTTATTAATTTACGAAATTTAATATTAATTAAAATGACGAAATCATAATATTAATTGACGAAATTTGAAAGTCTGAATTAATTAATCCTCAACAAAAAATAATTAGTAAAAAATATCTTGATATTAAAATCTTAAATTAGTCGGTCTAAACTTGAAATTTTAATTTAAATTCAGATCAATAATTCGAGATAAGCACAAAATAATTGCACAGCTTTTAAATAAGTACAATTTACAAATGTGATCAAAATGTTATTCGTATTATCGTAAGATTAAGCTTCTCGTAATATTGAAAAGCTTTGAAATTTATACAAAAAAGCATTGAAGGATAATGATTTAATACTGCCAAAAGCTAACAGAATAAATTGTTTTGTTGTTATAAAAAAACGTGTATATGCAAGATTAAGTGATAAATTAATAAATAATTATTAATTAATAATTATTTATAAATAATTATTTATTAATAAATTAATAAATAATTATTAATTTAAAAAAGCTTCAAGTGACAAATACATTAAGAAATCAAATTAAATCTAACAACTACATTGAAAAAATTTATTGAAAACGGATTAGTTCACAAATATATAACTTGTGCATATAAAAAACGCAAAACATGCATTTTTTAAAAATTTTAAGAAAAAGTTTTACCAAATTTTTAACAATTTTTATAAATTTTTACCTTAAATTTTTGACCAAAAATTCTATCACAAATTATCTTGTTAGAGAGCACTTTTCTTACATAAAAGATGGTTGAAATTTTTAAATTTCCTATATTTATAAGTCACAATAAGACACTACATTTCAGTATTAATTGACCACATCAGCTACTGATCCAATACCTACGTTTCACGTTTCAATCCTTTTAATGTTGGCAGACGATCACTCGACTCGTCTGCTTTATTGATATTGAGATTTAAAATCTAAATGTAGATAGGATAAAAATAGCGTGGAGAATGAAAATAGCAATCAGCATTTCTATTGCACAGGTCATTTTAAAGTATAATAATTGAAAAATTACATGATCAAAATTCTTGAATTGGCAGCAATAATTACGATTAATAATCCGAATTATTTATGATTAAAATCGAGTACGGTCGAATTTAAATCAAATATTAAATTTAAATATTTAATTCGTAATGATCTCGTTACCGTGTTAGTATTCATGGCACACGTTGCTACGATCAAACCCATATAAGCAACTTTTTAGTATTTGAACTAATTCCTGTTGTTATGGACCAACGATGAATAAGATTCAACATGCCCTGAAAAACTTCACGATCTTCGAGATCCTTAATCACCTTCCACATTCTTTTGTCATCGGCAAATGCAAGAATCTTACATTTTTTAGCAAGTTCAATAGCTGATTGACGAAGATATTAAATAACGATAGGCCTAAAATAGATCCCCGTGGGACTTCGGTAGTATAAGTACGAGAAGAAGGCAAACACCGTCCGACTCGAACTCTAAATGATCTCATGTTAAAAAATTAACATAAGATCCTTCAACATTTGACTCGCTACATCAGCGGAAATTTGTGATAATTAGGCAATCTCCAATTATCCTGGATATATGATGGCGTACTGTATATTGCGGGATCTAAGTCAGCAACTTTTGCATTAGAATTTTGTCGATGTTCCAAATATGTAGCTGCTTCTAGTAATCGTAACCGTATGGAAGACAAAAGTGAAAGTAACTTACTTAGTATTGCGACAGCTTTTGACGAACATTTTGATGAAACACCAACCACAAGTTCAACATTTCTTCACAAGCAGTTATCGGTAAAACGAAAATTTTCCGAAGTCCAGTATGCCCAAAAACAACTGATCCTTCGTACCTACACAACCACCGTCGACCGCATATCACAAATTGTTCGCGTAATGAGCTACTTTCTGAAGATTATCGATCATGGGCAATGATGCAACAGCAAAGCTGTCATTGATAATGGATTACCTTGTATGAATCCCTCTTTAGATTGAAGAGTGATACCATTTACTGTCAGATCCGACGGCGCGCTATAGGTATTTTGAAGAATTGTTTTTATTGACTGCCACAAGTGATCTATGCTTTTCAGTGCCAGTTGTATGTTTATGCCATTGAATGCATTCTTGGAATCAATAAGAAGTAAGTATAAATCCGGTGATTTATTGAAGGATTCTCTAACAGTGTAAACTGATATTTCAGTACCACATCGTTGTCCCGCACACAGTTGTATATTTCGACACACTGATGTTACGTCATTTGATATGTGATTGAGAATCGTTCGTCCAATAATTCTGCGTGGTACTTCTCCGATTCCACTTGGTCGCACTCCCGGTTTCTTATCAATAAATATGAGTCTACATATTGTGTATGCATGTAGTCTTTGAGAGTCTATTTTTCTGTACTTATTTTGATTACAAATTCGCATATTTTTGACGTTAGATGTCGGGAATCAAAACCGTGTTTCGTAAGAAAATTCTTCCATTCGTCAGTGTCTGTTCCTGATGGACCGGCAGAACATATCGTATTAGTAGCAGATCTAATGATGTCGTTAGCCGTGACATCTGCATGCCGCATTTCATGATGTTAAATTACTCCATCAAGGTCATGTTTGAGCACAAATTCATTATTTATCATTTTAGAGGGAGAGTGAAGATCTTTTAACGTTGATAAAACCGTCTGATTAGTGATGATTTGATTCATATTTAGCACACCTCTTCATGCACCATCAAGGTTTAAAGCACGATACGATTTTCCTAGCTCGTCGCTTTTGATCAATGTAACAATTCTTTTTATAGCTAATTTATCACCAGTTGTAGTAGCGTTCAGTTGATCTTGTCTTACTACTTTTTACGAATATTTTACTTTAGCTTTAAGTTTGTCGAAATCACCACTCTTCCAAAGTTTTAATATCCGCGCCAGTGATTTTCTTATGAAGTTTATTTTTCGACTTCCAACTCCTTGTAAAATCAGTTGGCACAAAACGGTTGCTTTCTCTGAAGGATTATCCCTTCTCTGTTTATTCGTATTGAAGCATTTAAAGCATTTGGATAGCATGTAAACAAATTCTTTGCTGTCATTTCAGGCATGTAGCAGGAAGTGATAAGATCCAGTGAACCACCTCTTCGTAAATATCGTGTATTGTTTGTGATATCATATATGTCCTCATTTAAGCTATCTTATTTTTGTTAATATCATGTGAAAACCAATGTTCATCAGGTATGTCAATGTAGAAGCTATGTGGTTCGCTTTTTTTGTTGTATGATGGTTTTCTGTATTTCCATTCTTTTTGAACTGTTGAATGATGAGTTATCGACATGAAAAGCTCTTCATTTGTGTTTGCGTTTGTGAAAGCAAAGATATTTCACAATATATTTCACAATGAAGAAAGCAAATTCGAAGAGAGCGTCAAACACCATACACATCACGCAACATCGTAATGCGTATAAGCGGCTAGAGGTCGAATGCTGCAATAAAGGCTGTAAAGTGTGGTCTATTGTCGACATTCCTTTGAATACCGAGTCGTCACTCAAGAGCAAGGACTTTTATTGCGGCTTTTGTTCAGCTACAATGATTTCGGCCATCCAAATGAAACTAGTGGAAGATATTGATTGTGATGTGAATTGTTGTGATATATCGTTACCTTTGAACTTAAATGACGTTCGTGTCTTTCAAGACCGTACGGATCATCAAACTTCGATAAAACCTGTACCGTTAATCCTGTCGTTAAGCTGCCATTAGATGACAGTTCAACTCCTGACCTATGTGAACCGCGGATTGAATTACTTTCACTGTCATCTACGCATCAGCACGATAATACTTCTAATGCTGAACTTCAAATGCTGTCATCCTTTAAGGACAAAGAAAAATCGGTCATTCATGTTGAACAACTACACCAGCTGTAAACAAAGGAAGGGTATGGCGCAACAACCTATTGCAACCTACACGAAACGCTGGATCGACATACCATCAATTGGGTGAAATCAGAGTGAGCGATTCGAGTGGGGCCATCGATAGAAAACAGAAGGCCAAAAATAATAATAAATCAGGAAATTATTTACCTTCAAATGGTCAGAACATTTCTTTGGACAACGCTCCTTCCACAAACTACCGTTCGCATCCAGATAGGTCTTGCAATATCCTATTTAGTGGTATCCTTGAATCAAAGGCCAGCAACTCACAAACACGTATGAATGACGATGTGTCCAGCCTCCGTACTGTGTTCTGTCAATTACTCTAAGAAGGTGATGAGAAGCAAGCTTCTACTCTGAAGGTTACAAAGTTGTTTCGACTTGGAAAAAAGGTGGTAGAGTAAACCAAGATTGTTGAAAGTTGTATTATCTTCCGCAAAACATGCAGACCTGGGATTGCGTGAAATTGCTAATAGATATTTACCTTTGATATCAATTGTATTCACCTTAAAAAAGTTTGAGATCTAAAGTAAATATATTTGAGATCTAAAGTAAATACAATCGGACATTACCAGTAAGTCTAACAACTACTTACATGTTACCTGTTTGATTTGCACATCCAATGAAGAAAGCAAATTCGAAGAGAGCGTCAAACACCATACACATCACGCAACATCGTAATGCGTATAAGCGGCTAGAGGTCGAATGCTGCAATAAAGGCTGTGAAGTGTGGTCTATTGTCGACATTCCTTTAAATACCGAGTCGTCACTCAAGAGCAAGGACTTTTATTGCGGCTTTTGTTCTGCTACAATGATTTCGGCCCTCCAAATGAAATTAGTGCAAGATATGGTTTGTGATGTGAATTGTTGTGATATATCGTTACCTTTGAACTTAAATGACGTTCGAGTCTTTCAAGACCGTACGGATCATCAAACTTCGATAAACACCTGTACCGTTAATCCTGTCGTTAAGCTGCCATTAGATGACAGTTCAACTCCTGACCTATGTGAACCGCGGATTGAATTACTTTCACTGTCATCTACGCATCAGCACGATAATACTTCAAATGCTGAACTTCAAATGCTGTCATCCTTTCAGGATTACAGCATTTGGGAGAAGTTAGTCCTAAATACTCACGGTGTAGCGTCTTAGGTGACTTAATTTCATTCCATGGTGTCCTGCATAAGACTTCAAAGAATAGTAGTAGACATCCCCTAAAAATTGCATATTCTAACGTTCGCAGCTAAGTTTCGAAGTTTGATGAGTTTAGTTGTTATTTGTCTCACATCAATATGTCGATTTTTGAAATTACTGAAACTTGGCTTCACAGTGGGATTAGTGATGCTTGTGTTGCCATCCCAGGCTTCTCATTATTTAGAACATACCGGCATGATAAATGTAGAATTGGTGGAGTCAACTTTTACGTCGCTAACAGAATTATCGTAAATAACTCCATGTCATATTGTGTTGGACGAATGGATTTACTCTCTTTAATGATAGAATCAGGTGACATCACCATGACCATTTGTGTATGCTATTGTGCTCCACGTTCGTCTTGCTTAACACAAAGTGTTATTGAGTATCTTACTGATCTCACAAAGTCGTCAAATTTTATCCTTCTTGGAGACTTCAATATTCCTAATATAACAGGGAATACCCGATTCGAATGTAATCAAAGTGGATGCCATTTGGACACCGAATTATGAAACTTTCTCATTGATGATCTATCTATCTCTTATTCAACACGTAACTCAGGCAACCGGGTTTATGGGACATAGTTCTTCCTTGCTAATTTAGTTTTTAGTAAATCTCTACTCGATGTCTATGAAATTCAATATGATTCTCCCCTGCCGAGACTAAACATCTGAAACGTACATGCCACAAATTGGATATAGATTTATTACGTACGCTCGCAATTAGAATGGGTCTTCACAATAGTGACATTACCCATGTCCGTGATTGGGATGCATTATCAGCTTCCCTCAAATATATCACATACAGCGTCGCTCTATTGAAACCCTTACAAAACCTTGCTAAACGCAAGCCTGTTTGGTTTGACCATGAGTTAGTGGGACTTATGAGAAAACTGAATAAACTCTTTAAATCATCTCTGAATAATCATACACTTCGGTTAGAATATCTACAGTATCGTCGTCGCTTCAACTACATGAAATTGTTGAAGAGGCAAAAGCATGAAACGAAAATCCTGGCATTATATAAAGTTTCTTCCAAGCCGTTCTGGAGCTATGTAAATAAAAGTAGAAAAGTTATTCCATCAATGTCTCTTTTGACCCATGACGGTAAGATTGCGAGAGATCCTGACGAAGTTGTGAGAATGTTGGCAGAAGCCTTTGATCTTTTGTCTTACTCCAATTACAGACTTTCGTCCAGCGCAAATTCACGAGAGATTCGTCTCCCATATGCCATTAATTTCTCCAGCAGAGGTATCACGAGAATTGCGTAAATTATCTTGTTACACGTTGACTGGGCCGGACGACATCCATCCTTTTATTCTTCAAAAACTCCATGACCTGATAGCATTCCCATTATCATAGATGTTTAACATGCCTCTATGTACATCATGCATCCCTGATCAGTAGAAGCAATCTCACATTACTCCTATCTAAAAAAGGAACAGAGAAGATCCGTCCAATTATCGTCCTGTAAGTCTGACAAGCGTGATATGTAAATGTCTTGAAAGGTTGGTTCGTGCATAAATACACAACTTCTCATATGGATAGATTTAAACTTCTGCACCGTTCTCAACATGGATTTCGTACTGGTCGTTCATGCCTCAGTAATTTAATTATGGCTCGTGAAAATTGGGCGGATGTAGTAGCGGATGGGTGTGGGGTCGATGTAATTTTTATCGATTTTAGTTGGGCGTTTGACCAAGTACCACATGATCCGCTGCTAGTAGTTTTGGCTAAATACGGTATCGATCCCAATGTAGTTAGTTGGATTAGTTCGTTCTTGAAGGGTCGGTCATATCAAGTGAGGCTAGGCAGTAGTGTTTCTTCACAACGTCATGTTTGTCCCGGAGTGCCTCAAGGTACGGTTCTCGGCCCTTTACTCTTCAACATATTCCTTCAGGATCTTTTATTAAGACTGAAATGCAATATCCTAGCGTTTGCGGATTACCTCAAGTTATGACGGTGTATTCAATCGTATCACGACTGTTTTCTGCTGCAGGAAGATTTGGACAATGTTGCTAGATGGAGTAGAGATAGAACTGGTGTAAAATCTATCCAAGTGCTGCCACATGCACTTAGAACATAAGACATTTTATTTCAGATATAAATTAGGTGCCGAGTCAATTAAGCGGGCACGATGCACGAGAGATTTGGGAATACTTGTGCACAAGTCATTGAAGAGTCGCCCAAACAAGGACAGAATCGTTCAAACGACCAGGAATCTTAGCTATGTGAGCCGGATGTGTTTTCGTAATCCATCGGATTCCTGCCTTAACATAATAGACAATTCACTTATTCGTCCTATTATTGAATATTGTATCCCTGGGGAATTTCCATGTACACGTGGTGAAATGAAAGAACTTGAAAATGTACTCCTTAGGTTGACGATATCGTGCCATTCCATCAGGAAATGTTCTTATAAGGACCGCTTGCGCAATATACGAGTTCCTTCAGTCCGTACTAGTATATTATGTCTTGATGTTTTATTTTTTAGGGATATGTTATTCGAACGTGACGGATTCCCGGTCGACTGTATTCAGCGAAGTCAGCGAACTACTAACCGTGGTAACTCTCTTACTGTGAGGACCCTGCATACCGGCAAACTTGGAAAACTATATTGCCTTTCTCATAGAGCTGTGAGGCTTTGGAACAAACTTCCAGTATCTTAATCCGAATACAGTATCCTGTATTCGGATTAAGATTTTGTTGACAAATTAGTTTTACTGTGAACCGACAAAACAGCTGAATAGCTATAATCTTGCATGTTATAATAATTGAAACTAATGGTGACGTATATTAACAGGAAAGAATTTCATACAAATTTTTTTAAGTAACACGAACAGGAAAGTATAAACCTGCATGATTTTTTACAACCTTCATCGGGAAGCTTTATCCGGAATGCGCCCATCACAGACGCCTAGCCTCCAATGAGGCTAGGTGTTAACTAAAAAAGTTGTATTGAAATTCTTTCTGATTAATATAACGCCACCAGTAGTTTTCAATTCATATAATCACTATATGTGGTGTGACGAATCTAAGCATCTGCGCTAGAGCTTTGCTCGTGCTTTGTAGCTAGAGAGGTTTTGCTCGTGCATTGTGTTTCAGCTGTATAAAAGCGTGTTGCTTGTTCAGCAATTTTAGTAAGCTGATAAAGGAAGAAACGATAGCACACGTGTTGTCCTGTGAAGCCACTGCTTACGCCAACCCTACTTGATGTAAGGCTGGTAACCGGTGAAGGAGCTTCGCTTTATGATTTTTTGCAGAGATTTACTGAGGATTAAGTATTGTCGAAGTTGTGTAGCTATAGGGCCACACTGATGAGACCACCCTGTAGTGATGAGTAGACTAAGGTCAAAACGCCTCATTGGAGACTAGGCGTCTGTGGTGGGCGCATTCCTGGTTAAGCTTCCTGACGAAGGTTATAAAAAAGCATGCAGGTTTATACTTTCCTGATCGTGTTAATTAAAAAAGTTGTATTGAAATTCTTTCTTATTAATAATAAAAAATATTTTGAAATTTCCCTCCCATCGCTGATTTAATTTAAAATTTTAATTTAATTTTAATTAATTTTATTTAAATTTTAATTAAGCAGTATTTATTTAAAATTATAAAACTATAAAAATTAATTTAGTAGAAATTTGCTAGTAGAAACTAGCAAAATCAATTTCTTTATTTTGTTGTTCTTGTAATTAAGATAATAAAACAATGATCAAACAATTAATAATTACTTTTGAATAATTTAATTCTGAATACTTTACTTTTATATTGAATAATCATTAAATGACTATTTACAAATAAAATTGCTATCAGTAAATTACATTTTACAGGTACCACTTTGTTCGGTCATATTTCAATTTGAACAAATAATCTTTTTTAATTAAAAGTTTGTTATCTAAAATGAACGGAGTCTTTACGTATCGTGTATCTTGGAAACATTTAAGCATTTTTGATAAAAGTGCAATGCAGCCCGTGCATTTAATTCTGTTGTAAAATTAAGACAGCGCACATTCTGGGCCATTGTAAACGGTAACAACAAGCCTTTATATTGTGAATATATCAGTTTCGGAAAATTACTTCTAGGAAAATAACAACCAGAGATTACAAAAAAGTGTAAATCAACAATTACTTTGTAGCAGTCATAATGTTATTTCTTAATATCGGGGTAGTGAAAGACTAGAAAAGCAAAAACACTTAAATTATACAGTTATAAATGTCAAATTCCAGTTTATTCTTCCCTGTTAATTTCTTGATCCGTAGTCTGTTCAAGAAACTGAGAAAGTGTAGCTAGTTGATGCCCATGGAAAATGGTAAAAGGTCTTTTACTCTTTATAAAATTAACTGATTCTTCCACGTTCATATTCTTGTGACGAATAAGATATGCTGCCACGAGGGTTGCACTCCGTACTCTGCCACTTTTACAGTGAACGTATACTTTATCATTTTTATCCACACTGTCCTTTATAAAAAGAACTCCCTTATTTAGATTCTCAATGCTTGGTGAATCGAAAAAATCTCGTGTCGGTAGGTGTAGGAATTTGACTTCGTATTCTGACCATTCATCTGGACCAAATGAATACCTAATTAATAAGTAAAATCAGCTTTAAATGCATTGATACTATTTACCTTAATTCGGATGCCTCATTTAATGATACTACTCGTTTAATATTCTCTTCTTTCATAAGCTTAATCGCCATCTCAGTCCACGGCAACGCCCCTAATATTATAAAGTCATCTATATATGTGTACCATTGGCGATGTCCAAACCAATACAAGCACATATTATAAGTCAACGAAGGTAAGAACATCACTTTTGTAACAATGTCCTTCATCTATTAAAATTGCTGATACAAAATTGCGTGCAGATAAAAATCTACTTAAAATGAAATTTTTAAGAAAAAAATAAATTGTTTAAAAAATAAATCTAAATTATATAAATATATGAAATATATGTTTCGATATATTTATGATATATGTTTATCTTACACCAAAAATTTCTATTCAAAAATGTGAACAAATTTATCTAATATTTTAAATTTTAATAAAACTATTCTAATAAAACAAGTTATTTATTTCTATCGAACAATTAACTTCTACTGAACGATTATTAATTTATATTATTAATAATTACGATTATTATTAATATATGTTTCGATATATTGATGATATATATGTATTTGACTCTACTAATGTTTATTCAATTACAAATTTATCCAGGTAGCCTTATTCTTAATAAAACTAATATTGATGATAAAGAATTCATATATCTAGATGTGAATCTTAAATTAAAATCCCAATTGAACATCAATTAAAACTACTATTTATATTTATCGTAAAGATGACATATTTAAATTTACAAGAAACATAGTTTTGCATGAGCATTCATGCATACCATATAATATAAAATAAGACATATAATTTTTATTTAATAAGTGAACAAATTTATCTAGGTAGCCTTACTCTTAACAAAACCAATATTAATGATAAAGAAGGTGTATATCTAGATATGAACATTAAATTAACATTAACTAAAACTACTTTTAATTTATATCGTAAAGATGACATATTTAAATTTACAAGAAACATATTTTTGCATGAGCATTCATGCATACCATATAATATAAAATATAATACATTAAATAATGAAATTTTAAGAATTGCAACAATATGTAATGATATTGGCTTTCTTCAAAATCATTTAAATAATTTAATAGATGCATATTTTAAACTAGTTACTATAATACTTTGTATCAGAATAAGATACTATATAATCAATTTTAATTAGAGGAAATACGTCCTTAGCACGTATTTGGCCCCGCTGCTATGTTGGGTAGAGGAGTTAGGGGCCGAAACCTGATAGCATAGCAGTTCCTCCTGATTACCTCTAATCCATATTCTGATACAACGTCTGTTATTTATTAGTCAATTCATAAAAATGACTTTTTAAATTTCAATTTTTTAACTTGATTTAAATTATAGAAAATCTAAAAACAATTATTAATTTTATTATTTAATTATTAAATTTTGATTTAGCATTATTATGTTTTGTTTAGTTTATAATTATATTAAATACGTTGACTCAGTTAGCTGATTTGATTCTATACATTAAAAGGCTTAGTTTAAAATAATTTTGCACAATATTTCTACTTAATTATAAAAATTGAATTTTTAAAGTAAAGTAATTAATATTTAATCAATTATTTGATGTTATTTGATGCTCAAATAACATCAAACTTCGCTGGTCTTATTTTTATAGTGTATGAAAAGATTAATTTTAATATATATTTACATACGTTTTTTACCTTTAACATAATATTCGTTTAATTCGTGAATAAACACTAATGATATATCGTCGACGGCGTTTGCGGATATCGATTGGGATAAGTTAGTTGATATTTTAAACTGTCTTTAAACAGATACCATGAACTTCTTGACGTTAGCTAACTAACTATATAAGCTTTTTTACATTGTTATTAATTATTCACGGTAAGCCCATTCGATCATACGAAGTGAATATAAGTTTTAGTGGGTGCAGGTAAAATCAGAAAGGATCACTAAATTGACTATCATCAAATTGGACTACACAAATATATCAAGAGTTTAGGAGTTTAATCATATATTCGATAAACAAAAATTAAGATCACAATATGATTTGATTAATTTCGGTATATTTTCACACAAACTATATTAAAAAAGTGTTTCAACATGACTATGAAGAAAGTTGAATAATAAAATTCATATATCATTTAATGATAGATTTTATATGGATTATTCTTTGTGACTAATCTATTTTTATGTTTTAACTATTAAACGTTTTTTAAGTTGATCGAAATAAATAAGATGAGAATCACATTCGCATTTGAAAGATAATATAATTTTGAGGAGGTATAACTCAAGCTAGCTTCATTACAATGATTGGTTATGTTGATAAAATACGTTTTAAATAAATGAGATTAATATTGTATGGCTATTTGATTCATATAAACAAAATGTTTGCATTTAACTTTTAACAAATCACTGATGGTAGCAATTAGACTTTGATAAATAACATTCTTTAAAATTATAAAATAATACTTAGAATTTAGAATTATTAATATTTTTTGTAACTATTAAATTATAAAATAATTATTTTTTTAAATAATTTTAGAGAAAAATTATTAAATTAAAACGATGCTGATTTCCCCTATTTTGTTGAATTGATAAGGTATACACATCAAAATGGCCGAATATAACATTTCAATTCAACATAATATGGTGTTTTCAGATGAACAAAACTATAGGAAAATTGACAAAAATTCCTATTCCCCACAATTTAACTGTGGGAAATTTAATTTAAAGAACATTTTTATTTAATTTCATCAATAAGCGTAAATAACTATTTGCTTATAAATAACAAATTAATTCGATTAAAACCACTACAATTAGATTTAATTATTTTAATAAATTAAAATATTAATTAATTCAGCTATATTAACAAAATAAATTATACGGATGATACAAATTGATTATCTTCAGTTATCTGCAGTTATATTAAGGTATCTGAGATCTGAATTATTTTAGGAACAAAGCGTGATCTGTGTTCTGTTCCGTGTATTAAGTCGATCAGTTTCCGGTACACGTTGGACTTAGTTGAAATTTTGTACATAAAGTAGAGCCACTTACGAATATAGACATTTTGATTTGTATACAATTTTGTTCATAACGTGCATAGACATAATATTGATAAGGTATCTTTGGTGAAAATAGATTTTAGCCAGGTTCCATTAAGGTGGTTCATTGATGACGCTACATTTATTACTTGTATTGTTGGATTTGTTAAACCAATTCCAGATAACTGAATGTTATATAATTGTAATTTTATGTAGGTCACATATTTCTACTGAGTATGGAAAACAACTTATATTACTTGTGGGTAGGCAGTACTTCGAATTGCAGTTGTCATTTTTTAACATTAAAAAGATACAGTTGAGATGGCTGGATGTCTTTTAACATTTAGAAGATACAGTTAAAGGATTTATTGATGATACATGGAAAACTCTATGAATCTCGTCAGATGAGAGTTATCGGATCTAGTGTTTGTTATTCATCATCATTGTAACCTACCATTGCCACTTGCCACTATTTCTGGGAAAGGGGTAATGGAAAAATGAGGAGGGAAAGAGAAAGAAGGAAGGTTTAAAAATTCTGTATCAACACACTTTCCCTCGACGGAAAACGCGTGTTGGTAGGGTGTGTAAATGGTTGAAGGGGGATTTGGAAGACTTCAGCACATGGTGAATTTATAAAAATATTGATGGAGTTAAAAAATGCTCCATTGTGCTTTTTATTTATTTTTTAATATATTTTCAATTCTGATTACTATGAGGACGTATTTGTTGACACTTTTTATTATAAAATGAACGTGTAACCCGCAGTTTGTTTGTTGGCTTATGCAAAGGATTAGCGTCGCGGTATAGCTGGGGAATGTTGCCTGTCTTCTCGAGTCAGCGGTGTACTGTCTTTCACTTCATCAGACTTTGTGAACATGGTTTTGGAAGATGTGCGTGTCTACGATAATACGATGGACGAAGAGTATGCAGCGTAGACCAGATTCTAATGAACGCCAACTACATCACAATGCACGTGCGGGATGAGATGTTCCCGAATACGAATTATATGGTCTCTATTTGTTTCGACAAATAAATAGAATTTTGTACCTCATTTTGACAATGTCAATTTTAATTATAAAATTAAACACGTCAAATATGGTAATATTCAAACATTTTTCCTTGCACACGAAGAGATATTTCAAATTTAAATATTCAATTATAAACTAAAGAAATTTAATTCAAATTTAATTTTTTATCGAACATTATTTTAGTAAAAAAAACTCATTTTAGAAAATAGTAAAATATTATGAATTGTTTCGTCAGATAAACATAAGTGATTTTATTTACAAAAACGTTATTAAACATAGGTATGACTACGCTTTCGTTTCCGTTCCGGAATGACCTCAATAGAGCCGGCTTGTTCAACTGCATTTGAGCGAATTGTTTGTGTTTTCAGTGCATCGCTAAGATAATCATTGACTTTAGCTTTCATTTCTGATATAGTTTTCATCACTGACTGTATTGATGACCTATTTTCTAGTGGAATCGATAATACTGAATCATCGTCATTTGTGTTATTGCCTATACGTTTTAAGGAAAATGTCATCGGTACTGATTTAATGACATTACACATCTTTTATACCAATCACAATTATTATAACAGTAAATGATGGAAGATAAGATCGAAAAGATTAAAATCTAAAATCGGAAAATGTAAAAATTTAATTTACTGATAATTAATGTTTAAAATTAAGAATTAATTTTGAAATATTAGCCTTTACACAATAGGCGAACATTTTATATAAAACGGACAATTATTAAAAATAATTAGCACAAATTAAGTTATCTCAATTATTTGTGTACCAAATAATTCCATATTCCATATTGAATAGGAACTTGATTGATAAAATCGATAAATGATTGACGGATGGACCCGTCGTCATATCAGCCAAAAGTATCAATATTTGTACGAAAAATTAATAAAATGATTTAGCTATCAAAGTCTTTTAATGCTAGAATACGAAATTCCTTAAAAGAAAAGAAACAATTGGAAAACGATTAAAACAATATACAAAAAGAAGATTTAAAACGATATTCAAGCCAAGTAAACTTAATACAAACTTCATTTCAACGAATATAAAACAAATAATTTAAATTATAAAATTAATAATTAATAAATTATTTATTTCACATTTTTTTGTATAAAGTAAGAAAATAAATAGTAGGAAAAAAAGAAAATTTTAATTATATTTTAAAAGTTTTTATATTTCTGACTATTTAATTTAAAAATACTATTGTAAAAATAAAGCTTATATATAATAAATCGTAAATATAACAAAGTAGAGCTTATTAAATAAAGCAGACATAACAATCACTAATGTTCTTTACTGCTTGGTGGTACTTTATGTGAATCTGACGAGTCCGTTGAATCCGCCGTTTTCCGAATAACGGATTGTAGTAATCGACCAGCCTATGAATCAAGGGAATGCTAAATAATTTACAGATCAGCTTACCTTATCTCGTAATGACCTGAAACTTATGATGTCTGCGTTTGTTGAAATTACACTATCCGACAAAGTAGACATGGCTGAATGGAATACATTAGCTGATGATATCGATACGTTTAGAATTACCTTGACCTAATGCTACTTCACCGATGAAACAAGTAAAAGTGTCTTGTAACGATTTGTCGTCTGTTATTTGGATCTCACGCCATAGCACTACATAAATAATATTGTTTTTGGAATGTGATCTAATTGGACACCTATCTGTTTTTCTTGTTGTTTCCAATGATTAGCCAACTCTGATGTCGGGCTAGTTTCCTGCTCATCACTTCGCCGCAATCCCAAAAGCATGTAGATGTACGGCTATTGATAAACACAATACGGAAGACTAAATACCAAACTTTAATTTGTAAATTAGAAATTTATTTACTAAGTTAAGGTGACAAAAAAGAGTAGAATAGCACTTGTGTAAAAACTTATAGAAAAAATTCATTTCCAATCCGAATTATTACAAGAAGGCGACGAAATATGAATATTTATTTGATTAGAAAAATCCAATATTTCGACGGCACTACGGCACGTCATCTTCAGGGTTGCATAAGTAGCTTTTATCAAGAATTTGTTTAACCTCAAATTTTTAACCACAAATTCTTGATAAAAGCTACTTATACAACCCTGAAGATGACGTGCCGTCGAAGTATTGGATTTTTCTAATCAAATACTTTTGTTATATTTAAGAAGACATCGGTTTATCTCGAAACAAGTGACTATTTAGCTGAACTGTCTCTTTATTTCGACAACAACAGACGCTGAAACCACATAACTAATAGTCAATGCCAAATAATAAATTATCAATTTGGGAAACTGTTGAGAAACGACCCTTCACAAATTAACTACTAGACTATTAGGATATCCCTATAAATTATCATCATTTAGCTGTATGCATTGCCTGACAGTTGAGACGTTTATTTCAATACAACATTGCCTGATGAAATCTCGCAAATAAACCGGGATATTATTAAGCCGATGATTTTAGCGAAATTATTTATTTTCATTAGTTTCTGGATAAAATAATACAAAATTTTAAAATACTTGTGACAATTTAATTAAAATCGATTTCCGGACAACATAAAATGTTATAAATCGTATTAAATGTAAACTACAATAATAGCGAACCTCCTTTCGTATGCAATTCTGCTCGATTGATTTCATCAGAGAATGTAATGATCCAAAGCTATTTCCTCCATCGTCGGGATCGTAAATAAAAATAATGGCCTGAAACGTTAAAAAAATGGCAAATTTAATAACCAAACAAATACCTCTGAGATGCTAAGTATTGTTTCGTGTTCTTGGATAAACAACTTGATCGAATATTCTAGATTTGTTGGCTAAATAAAACAAAAATATAACGAACGGGGTTTTCTGAATTGCAGCTTAATTATTTAAATCAGAATTGCTAGCAAGTACAGATAAATAATATATTTTGATAACAAACATCTATTTATTTTGACAATATCAATAGATATACTATGAACAAAATACATATGTGAAATGGATTTGCTTAAAATATGTGATAAGCTGATGTCTTATACCGAAATATTTGTTTTCTTCTAGCTAGGCACGGTCCGTGTTATACACCATTAAAATCTATTATATAACAGCAATAAAACAATATCAACACCACAAACAACATTTTTACAAACTTCTTTTTAGACCTGTAAACAAAAATGCGATTAATCATGTACAAGTTAATATATACGTACATCGACACCACCCGTGTCATAAAGCCGACAATTCACATCACGATCTAAGTTGTAGACAAACACATCTTCGATTGTATGCGAGTATTCCTAAATACAAATAAAATTGAATAATTTAGTCGGATATTAGAACGTGCATGTTTATTTAATTTGAAGATAATGTATGATTTTAATGCAGAAGGGTTTTATATAGAAGAATAAATTATATCAGATAACTTAGTCTACGTATTTTAAATAAATCAAAAATAAAGATAAATAATTATAAATAATAAATAATTAAATAAGATTTTATAATTTATATAAAGTTAAAATTTAAATAAAAATCAATTTTATAAATAATATGCGATGTATCTGAATAAGAAATATTTATCCATCCATAACAAGTTTCCATTTTTATTTATCATATCTACAAATAAATCAGATCAGATAACTAAGTCTATGTATTTTATACTTTAAATAAATTAAAAATAAAGATAAACATAACTATAAATTATTAAAATTTTATACAATTAATATTTGCATAACAAATATAAAATTAATATAAGATTATTAAATTAGAAGTCATTATTTATTTGTCGTGTATTTTATAACACGAAGTAAAATTGTCACAAATTACGCTACCCAATTTTGATTTATGATTCAAGTGTGATCCTGTACTATAAAGTGGTACATTTTTATAAGTAATACTGTATATAAATCAAAAAAGATAACTATAAATAAAGTTGACAGTGAATATTTAGAATCAATTAGTGGATAAAGTTAACTATAAGTTTATAAATAATTACATAAAGTAGAAAATCTACAATTTACTTAATTAATAAATCTACAATTTATTTCAATTGAAAAATTATTTCATTTTATTTAAAAATACAATTTATTTGCCGACTAAAGATTAAAGTTGTCTAATCGTTAGTCGATATAGATTAAATGCATCAAATGCATCATTAGCGTGATTTGACTTGGGTTATCAGTTCATAAAATTACAATTGATAAGATTTACACCAGAAGAAATCAAATATTAAAGGTCTTTCTTTATCTGACCTTAAATATTTTTATGGGTAAGGTATTCAAAAATCAGAAAACTATACATAATCAAGGTTAAAATGCATTAAACCATATCAATTTCATTTAAGAAATAATATCAGATGTTATATTTCCGAAATATCTGATAATTTCTGCTAATATTTTAAATTTTTTTATTAAAGTATGAAAACGTATATATTTAGAATTTGAAATAAATTATTTTCGCAGTTTAGAAACTCTATATTTCGAATATACTTACAGACAAATATTAATTGCCAATAATATAATTAAATAAAAATTAAATTAATTTAAGGCATCTAATATCACTAATTTGTCACAAATTTAGCAAAGTATTAAAATATTTTAATTAAACATAAATTGAAAATTAATTAAGAATAAATTACGTATCTACAAATAAATTAATTAGAAAATAATTGCATCGTGAAATATGTTATTTCGCTATTAAATTACGATAGCAAATATATTCAAAATTTACCCGTTTCAATTACAATATTTTTTTAATGATATGATTTATGGTAAATTTTTTATTTTATGAAAGTTTGCTTTACATAAAACTATGCTTTATGACTAAGTTTTAATTTCAACTTTCTAAATTATAATTTTTAACTTGTGTTAAATGTTGCTTTGCATTAAATTATTAATTTTTTTATTAAATATATTTTTCATATATTTAATAAAAGTTATTATTAATTTTATTTTTAATAATTATCATGCGCTGTCGTACCGCCAAAGACCTTCTTCGGATTTTTTAAGTATAATGAAAATCGAAAACTTAAAATATATGTTTAACGTATCACATCGGTTGAATGGGGCAGTTGGTGTCACACCATCTGCAGTTGGTGTGGTTGATCTAGGCGCTAATCAGATAATGCAGACCATAGAAAAATGCAGAGCCTCAAGATCACATCTAGAATACAATGAGTGTATCAACCAACTGAGACAAGATATGTCGATTCAAATAGCAAAATGTGCCTCAATGGCTTTGAATATGCGAACAAAAGCCGAGCATACTATTTGCTCGTCTGCGTAAGCATCTTCTCTTACATACGCGGATTATGTTCTGCAAGATTTGTGACAATTTTATCATGTACAGACTAAAATTATTGTATAATTATAATTATAATTTTTTTTCAGAAAAAAACTAATATTGCGCTAATACAGAAAAAATCAATATGACATAATCAATATGGAAATAATTCTTAATTTATTTTGTCTTTAAATTTTATACGCCCCGATGCAATATAATAGTGCATCGACAAACATTAAATGTATCATCATGCATCATCATTTAATATTATGATGTTTAAAAATTACATACTAAAATAATATTATTACAATATATTATTATAATATATTATTATAATATTAAATTAATTATTATAAAAAATATTAATAATTAATAGCAATTATTTTGAATAATTTATAAATTTTTTGTTTTGTGTACCTCGTAGACAACAGTTCTTGTTTTATAGATTAAAAATCTATAAAAAAACGGTAGAAAAAAAGATAAAAATTTGATATCAAATTTCTACTGAACTTCATATTTCTGCGTGGCATCATGTAAGACATCTTAGTTCGGTTCATATACATGCAGATGATTTATAAGTGATAACATTGGAATCCAATAATGATGTTATTGAACGCTTACCAAATCATCGTCATAAAGTCATAATTAGTAAATGGGTACATTAACAAATACACTTTATTATATATTTGGGGAAACAAATTCAATCAATTTATCAATTAAACAGTGAGATATCCGTTATTGTTATTTTATAATATTTTTAATTTTAAATAGAAATAATTTTCACCGTCAATTTATAATTATTTAAAATTAATCATATATAGATTTTAAGAATATATTTCGCAAAAATCACTGTATCCCCTTCTTGCTTGCAATAAAAAATATAATTTGAGGAATGGAAATTATTCCGCCAAAATGTTAAAACAGCCAAAATGTTATTAAATGTTTAATTGAATCAGAAAGTTACACATTCATTAAATCAAAACCTTAGTCTTAATTCTATCAATCTAAAAATATTAAACCCTCGTAATTTAAAAAATATTGTCTTAAAATAATATTATTACAAGCAAGCATTGGCTAAAAAGCCGTTTCGCTCGATCACAAGAAAACATCATTACATACACCAAAATCAACATAAAAATATCAATAAAAGGGGTAATCTTCATTATTCTCGCCGTTAATTGTCCAATTTATGAGAGCAGTCTTGAATGTCTTAACGTCTGTGGCCATCACGATTTCCGACGGTTGTCGATTCCAAGCATTTGCACAACGATGAGACAACCGATCCAACCGTGAACTGTGACCATGGGACGATATCCTCAACAACAGGGGATGACCTCTGTGGCATCGCCTATCGTTGATATTCCACTGAATGAGTAGAATATCCATCCAAACCGTTGGCGATATGCCACATTACTAACATATCTAGGATGTACAGTCTTTGGTGCACAGTCATCATACCCAGAGTTTTAAGTCTGTCGCGATAACTCATATGAGAACAACTCGAACACAGTTTGTTGCCACGACGAAGAATATTTTCTAAGTCATTCAACTATTTTTTGGACGTTGGAAAACTGGCTTGTATCGCGAACTCAATATGTGGTCTTACAAGTGCATTAAATAGAATTCTAAAACATGTGGGTGACACAAACTTGAAGCAGTTTTTTATCAAGTACAACATTCTTCTGGCAAACGCACATCTACGTTCAGTGTCCATTCTAGACTTCAAGGAAGAATGAGTTATGATACCAAAGTCTCGTATATGAGATACCCAATTAATTATTTGAGATCCTATAGTATATCCGGCAGGTACATAACTATACTCGAAACGAAGGTAAACACACTTAGAGACGTTCAATAGTATTCCTGTATGCCTACTCCAAATTTCTATCCTATCAATATCACTTTGCAGAAACTCTACATCCTTTGGAGAATTAATTGTGCTCCACACTTTCAAGTCATCTGCGAAGCAAGATATTGGCATTGCAGTTTACTTAGCAGAGAGTTGATGAAAATGTTAAAAAGTAATGGGCTAAGCACAGGCCCCTGAGGAACCCCTGAAGTCACACTACGCAGAGAAAAACAATTACCAACCCGTACTATATAGCTCCTAGATGACATAAAATCAGCAACCCACGCTACAAGCATCCGGGGAATGCCATGATCGAATAATGCTTGTATCAACTGAGAATGATGCACGTAATCGAATGCTCTACTAAAATCAAGAAACAGGGGATCAATAGAGCTACCTCGAGATAATTCTGCGACCCACGCCTCACGAGAACACAAGAGATTCGTCAGACAAGATTTGCCTTTTCTGAAAAAAAGGATTTATTTTAACGTGGCAAATGCGTGCCAGCGCACGCTTACATGACCACAACAAAAAAAACTGAATCAGGTGTCGAGAAGGTGTGAACGAAGGAGGTGTTTGAATGTGATAAAGGAGGGAGCGCGGCGGACGTCGAGAGGGAGTTGATTCCAGGCGAGTGAGGCGGCGACGAGGAAGGATCGGAGACCGTAGTTGTTGGAGTAATTAGGAACGTGGAGTAAGAGGGTATGACAGGAACGAAGCGATAGCGAGGTGGGGCGAGTATCGTCTAAGAAAGGAAGGTTGATGAACGATGGGGAGCCGACAGCGATGAGACGAAAAGTTACGATAAAAATGCAGAGTTTGATGCGGATGTGGATGGTGGGCCAGGAGAGTTGGGCAAGATATGTGGATATGTGGTCAAAGCGACGGAGACGAAAGAGCACTCGAACGGCGGAGTTGATTATGCGTTGTAGTGGTAGGATGATGGATTTTGGAGAATTGGCGAAAAGGCTAAGGCAGTAATCGATTTTAGGGAAAAGAAGCGATGAAAGAAGAGACATACAAGAACGGAAGTCGATAAGGGGGCGGATACGGCGGATGTCACGAAGAATTAAGTTAGACGAGCGGACCTTGTCACGGACGAAGGGTTTAAGGGAAAGGTGATCATCGAAATGGAAGCCTAAGAAAGTGAGATTGTGGACTATAGGGATGATCGATGAGGCAAAAGATACAATGGGAGGAGATATGCTTGGTTTACGGGGAAGGATCCACATTATTTTGGACTTTTCGGCGTTTAGAACGAGATGGAGATTGGAGAGACGTTTGTAGATAGAAGAAAGACAGTTGGAGGCAGAAATGCCGATATCGTGTATGCGATGTGCGGGTGCATGAGCATAGATTAGAATGTCATCGGCGTATTGCATGACGTTAAAGGAGTAAGGTTTGATAAATGGAGAGAGATCGCCAAGCAAAAGAGAGAAAAGCAGGGGACCTAGGACTGAACCTTGTGGGACCCCACAAAAAATAGGGATGGGAGGGGAGGATGATGAATTAGAACATACGCGAAAGGAACGGTCGGATAGATATGAGGCGAACCAAGCTACGGAGGAGGAAGAAAAGCCGTAATCATAACGAAGGCGAGAAAGGAGGACGGAGTGGTCGACAATGTCGAATGCGGAGGAGAGGTCGAGGGAGATAAGAACACTATATAGAGCCTTGTCTCGAGAAATAAGTAAGTCGTTGTACACTTTTATGCATGCGATTTCTGTCGAGTGATTAGAGCGGAAAGCGGATTGGAAAGGAGGGTACAGATTGGATGAGGAGAGATAAGCGTTGATTTGTATTAAGATGAGGCGTTCTAAGAGCTTGAAACCATTGCTCTCAACATCATGAAACCATGATGTTGAGAGCAAATCTGTCCGGGTTCAACCAAGTCACTCATTATCCTATCGTGAACTATACGCTCCATAATTTTACTTATATGGCTAGTTAAACTTATAGGCTTGTAGTTACTAGCTGAGTTCCGCATAACTTTCTTATAAACAGGTACTACCATAGCACGTTTTCAGTCGAGCGGTAATTTGCCAGAGTTTAAAGAGAGCTGAAACAGTATTACAAAGTGTCGAAATAGGTCATGAATATGTAAATTAGTTAAGAATACAATTAAATATAAATGCTTAATTTATTTAACAGATTACAGTGCAGGTAAATATTGAATTTACTCTGTATGATTTATGCGCGATATGCGATGAGATCAAATGGGCGTGATTAGTAGTTATTTCAAATGGGCAATAGACAATTGGTTCCAAAATTTACAAACCGATTAACCGTATAATAACAGAACACCACCAAATATTGACCTCGGATTTTTCAGAAATCGACAAAAGCAATAATTTCAATCAATGATCAGCAAATATTGATCCTGATTTAGCTATCCAAGCAGTGAAACACATACTGGTATATAATATATCATGCCAAGTCCCGAAATGTTGGAAACTTTGGTCGGTAATTTACCATGTTATGTATCAAGATCGTGATAACGCTAAATTATAAACAGCGTACATAAATAATGTTTTAAAGGGTGGTTTTGGTCATTTTTCTTAACCACTTTAGATTTTGGGCTGGTGAGATTTTGGTTATTTTTATTTAATTTTCATAAGAAAATACCTTTTATTTACATAATTTAACATTATATTAACATTAAATATAATTTACGTCAAACACGGTTAATTTTTAAATCATCTGATCCGTTACTTCTTCCAGATATGTCAAACTGTCATTACAATAATTTCTAAATTGCGTAAAAATTTATTTATCTTGATTTAATGCTTTATTATTGATAAATTATTTTAAATGTTAAATTATCTAAGTATTGTAATATTTATAGTATCCACATACTTATTGCTATCATCTTACAAATATACAAAATTCCTGTTTTTATTATAAATCAGTTCAAGGCTTCAAATGTGAAGGCATTACTCAAATTTCGTTCATTTTACGAAATAAATAGTAATTTGTCATACATCATTTGATGACATGAACGATTTGTACATATAATTTGTCAATTTTTATATGAATAATTCATAGACGAGAAATCATGTTTATCAACCAAATTTGTTTCCAATATCTCGGTGCCGCACAGGCTCACAATTTTCAAGGTAAAAGTTATAACTTTTTATATTTAATAAATTGTTTATTAAAATTACTCGGTTATTTTTTTATTTTTCTATATTATTTTCATTGAAAATGATGAGCTTGTGCGGCACAAAAATATTGGAAAACAAATTTGGTTAATGTCTTCTCGTCTTTGAATCATTCGGGTAATTGTTGGACGGTCACATTAAACGTAAAAATGTAAATAATTTCTAATCAAATTGAGGTAAATTTATTTAAAAAATATAATTATAACATTATTAATATATTTATTAATATAAATATAGGTTATTATATTAGTGGAGAGAGTGAAGAAAATATTATTTTAATCTCGAATTTTCAATAGCCTACTGCTATCATCACTCCTGATGATGATAGCAGTAGGCTATTGAAAATTCGAGATTAAATAAATATTTTCTTCACTCTCTCCACTAATAAAATAATACAATATGAGTGAACAATCAATTTATAATAAATATAGGTATATATAAATAATGTATATAGTTATATATAACTATAAAATGACTTTTATTTTAAATTTCAATTTTTATTTTAACTTTATATAAATTATATAAAATCTTATAACAATTATTTATAATTATTTATAATCTAATTATTAATTTTAATTTATTTTTAATTTATTTATTTTTATTTATTAAAAAAATAAATAAATTATTGATATATCGTTTGTTATATGAAGATTTAACGTGTTGATATAAATTTAAATAATTGTAAATTTTAAAGCCCTTCAGAAAGGTTTTTGCAGTTATAACGTTTCGTCTATATCAATCACATCTAAACTTATGCTCGTTGTTTTAATACATAATTTTTTTGACTTTTGTTTGTGAGTCTTTCTTTTTTTCTCTTTTTCTTTTTTTAACTGTGCAACTATAAGCTTTGCTTGTCTGTTTGTCGAAATAATAATAATTTTTGATATTGAACAAGAGTTTAGAATATTGACCTGTCAGCTAACTAAACATAATCAAATCGATACGTACGTAATTTGATGAAGTGCGTTGTGTTAACTGTTGTAGAACAAATGTTTTTCCTACGTTAATACAGCCACACACAGTTATCCGACATATTTTGCCCATCTATAATAAATAAACATCCTTTTCAACTTTTGGTAAATGATTTCATTTAAATGATAACATTAAATAATTTAACATATTTTTGAAGAAAATTTACAACCGTTCAAGCAAATTACATTCCAGATTATTCCTGTCAGTTCCAGATTATTCCTGTTAGTTCCAGATTATTCATGTCAGTTCCGCTCGATACACTCGCGGATTAAGCTCAATCTCTCGATAAAAGGCCATGCCTAAAAAAGTGCGATCTCAGATCCTTGTTCCTGATCAAGCATCTTCCACATCGGAATGCAATGCTGGTTATACCAGTTTTGAAGTTGGATGCGATTCCAAAGATTGTGATGTATGGACACTTGCTCGTGTTAAAATATCCGACCACTCGGTGTATAAAGGTAAACAGTTCACATGCGGTTTTTGTACATCAGTAATACTACTACACTTATCCTGCTCCTCTACTCCTGTATCACACACGACCACTCGGACCAATGCTGTTTTAGATGTTTCCCTCGCATCAACACATGACTTCGCATCTTATAATCCCATTATTAAACCTACTCTCTCACACAATCCTCGTTCAACTACGAACCAAACTTCCATTAATCTTCCTCATTCTAACAATGCTGACGGTAAAGCTTTTCATCTCGTACCTCCTCTTTCCTATTCCTCCCCCAATCTAAATAAATTTCAAACTTTTTTATTCTCTTCACGTACTCCTTACTCGACCTCCCTCGTATCACGTCTCAATAATTTACATCATTCAGTAAAAATCATATTCAGTAACATATCCGATCAACCGATTCTACACTCCACTCTTGTTACATATGATCAAACCTATCTTAATTCTCCTTACTCTACCTCCCACGTATCACTTTCCAATAATCTACATCCTTCCATCAAAATCATTTCCAGTAACATTTTCGATCAACTTATTCAACACTCCACTCCTGTCACACATGCCACAACCTATCTTAATTCTCCTTACTCTACCTCCCACGTAACACTTCCAAATAATTTACATCATTCCTTCAAAATCATATCCAGTAACATGTCTGATCAACCGATTCAACACCCCGCTCCTGTCACACTTGCTCCAACAAATATTAATTATCTATCAAGCACCCCTGTCATTTCCACTTCCATCTGCTCATCTGCCTCGACTCCTACCAGCTCTGTCTGTTTACCACTTCCACGAAATCGTTTTTCTTCGCGCGATCGCTGTATTATCATATCAATCTTAGAGCTTTCCGAATCTGCTTCTTCACAATCTCGCCTCGATTATGATGTATCTGCTTTCAGGTCTATCCTAGCAACCATTCTTCATGATGATAACCCATTCCTCTTCAATAATATCAATCCTGTATCCTTTATTCGTTTAAACAAATCCACTAAACAAAATCATCTCAGTCATCCACTCTAAAAATCGTTTTCCGACATAGTTCACATGCCTCTTCGATACTCTCCCAACGTTTTAAACTTCTTACCACTTCATCTACTTATATCTTTCCTGACCGCTCCCCTTCTGATTGCTCAGCTCAATTTAGCTCGCATTGAGAAACATCGACGTGAAACAAACGGCGAGTCATCCTTATCTATACGTCAAATCAACGGAAATTTTCACGTTGTATACACAAGGCCAAAAATTTGATGGCGTCCAATCTCTCCCCCCTTGTCTTCTTCGCTAGTCGATCTCGCTCCTAATCATACTTTTCGTCTTAGTCTATTCAACACTCGCTCTATTCTTCATAAAGCTGATATGCTCCTCGATATCTTCGATCAATTATCTATCGATATTCTCTGCATTACCGAATCCTGACACTCTGACTCCGACGATCTTGCTATTCGTCGTCTATGTCGCTCTGGTTGTTCTGTAGTTGAATCAGCTCGTCAATTTGCCTCTCATGCATCTACTGCTTCTATCCATGGCGGTTAGAAGCAGTAGATCTTATGGGGAAACTGAACCTCTATCAAGGTCCAGTTGCCCCATCACGTATAATCTTTAACGACCTTGCAGATCTTATGTTTCACTGTCTATTGTCTTATACTCCTTATATTGTTCTCGGTGACTTTAACATTCGTCTTGATCGCCCGTCTGACTCTGACTCTATCACTTTAACTAATCTTTTTTCTGATTTTAACTATAAATTACTTTCAACAAGCCCAACTCATATTCTCGGCGGTGCTCTCGACATCATTGCTGTTCCTAACTGCTTCAATGACTATACCTCCTTGTCAATTACTGATCCTGGTTTGTCCGATCATTTCCTTGTCACTCTTACTCGTTCCCATCCTCCTTCTCCGCCTTTACCATTATCCACACCAAGTCGACCCTGGAAACTTCTCGATATCCCTATTCTCTGCACAGCCTTACTCAAATCTTTATTCTTTTCACTTCTTCTTAACTATATCTCTCCCGATGATCTCTGCATTATGTTTGATTCTGAACTTACGTCGATCCTCAATAACCTTCTGCCTAGTCGACTTCGACGTTCTCAGCGTTTGCGCCATGCTCCATGGTTCGATTCTAACTGTAGTCTTTCTAAGCGTCGACTCCGTCACTCTTTTCGTATGTATAAACGCTTTCTTAAACGTTCACCCGACTCACTCCCTCCAAATCTTCGTGATTCCTACTTTTCTCTACGCCGTTCACATCTCATTTTTATACGTACTAAACGTACTCTCTTTTGGCGAAATCAACTTGAGTCATCTTCCAACTCTAAATCTCATTAGAAAATCTTAAACTCAATTCTTTCACGATCATCTACCCCTTGTAATATAAATTCTGATGAATTTTCATCTTATCTACAAACCAAGCTATCTAATTTACTTTCCCTACTATCCATAGACCCCTTGTACCCACTCTTCTCTGTAAATACTTCCCTCCCAGAACTATTCCACCTTCGTCCAGTTTCGTCTGATGAAGTTTCTTCTGTTCTGCTGTCATTACCTAATAAAACCTCTCCTTCTGACGCAATTCCCATTCACTTGCTTAAAAATATCTGCTCCTCTATCTTACCCTTCCTAACCACGTTGTTCAACTCGTCGTTCCATAGCCGTACATTTCATTCCATCTGGAAATGCGCTACTGTTCGTCCTCTCATCAAAAAGCAATCTCTCGACTCCTCACTACCATCTTCGTACCGTACAATCTCACTTATCCCCACCTTCTCTAAATTCCTTGAGCGTCTCATTCTCAAGCAAGTTAATACATATCTCTTTTCCTCTAACTTGTTTCCTCCCTTCCAAGCCGCTTTTCGCTCTAATCACTATACTGAAATTGCCTGTCTTAAAGTTTATAATGACTTACTCATCTCGCGCGATCATAAATTATATAGTGTCATAGTTTCTCTTGATCTATCGTCTGCTTTTGACATCGTCGATCACATGATTCTTCTCCATCGCCTTCGTCATGATTATGGCTTCTCTTTGGCTCCCTCTCCCATCCTTCGTCTATCCCGTCCGGTGTTCCACAAGGCTCCGAATAAGGCCCTATGCTTTTCTTTCTTCTCGGTGATTTGTCTTCGATTTCTCATAAATTAAACTTTCATGTTATGCAATAAACTGATGACATTCTCATCTATGCTCATGCACCTGTTTATCGTACTTACGATCTTAGTGCTTCTGCTTCCGACTGTCTTGTCTCAATTGCATATCATCTTTCTTCCATTCGCCTTTCTCTGAATCCTGATACATTGAAAATTATGTGATTTTACTTCGACGCCTCGGCTTAGAATCTCCATCCGTATCATTACATTCTACAATTCTTCCTATCGTTGATAATCTTGTTTTCCTAGGCTTTCATTTCGACAGCCGACTTTCACCTTAACCTTTCGTTAGAGATAAAGTACGCTCATCTACATTGATACTCTGCAACCTCCGTCATTCTCCTCCGTCTTCGTCGTTTTGATCATACATCCTACCATCTTGCTTCTCTCGATTTGCCTACAATTTATTGTCGTGTTCAAATTCGTCTTCTTCTCGTTGCTTTCCGCCTTGTAACTTTTCATACACCTTCATTTCTCAACCTTCCTTTTCTTGATAATTCTCGTCCTGTTTACTGTTCCTTGCGTTCCTGTAATTTCCTTCTTTTACATGTCCCAAACTAATCTACCTCCTTTGGACTCCGCTCCTTCCTGGTGGCTGCTCCTCTATCGTGGAATAATCTGCCCATTCATATACAACAATCAACTTCCCTACAGTGCTTCAAACGCCAAACCAGATCCCATTTAAACAATTCATCTGCTTGACTTTTTAATTTTTTAGTAAAAAAAGTTATAACTTGTAAGCGTGCAGCTTGTACCCATTTGCCACGTTAAATAAATTTGTATTATTATTCACTGCGTTATATTTAGTATTTTTTACAATTTTAAAACTTTTATTTATTATTATACATTCAACAACATACGAGCATTAGCTAAAATAGCTGGCTCACAATAAGTTCGTAAATAAATTAATTAGTTATTAAAATAGGAAAATGCAACACGAAACATTGCTTGATCCATTCGTAGTCTTATTTTAAAAGTATTAAGTGAACTGCATCCAACGGTGTCTGCATCAAGGTTGTTCCAAAGCTCAACAATTCTTCTATCAAATTGCATCGCGCCCAATTTCTGTACTCTGTTTCTTCGAATAGTTAAAGAATGACCGCGAAGAACATTTGAACCACGTAGTTGAACCCTACTCCGAAGAGGGTGATGAGGACGTTGGAATAAATTCCAAACAAGGCACATATCCATGTACCGACGGGTCCATGTGACGGTCTCAAGTCCTAATGATCTCAGTCTGTCTTCATAAGGCAGCGACGCTAACGTTGGTGCTAGCTTTGTTGCCCTGCGAAGTACCCTCTCTGATTTCTTATGTTCATGCACAGTACGTGGGTATACAACCGGAGCTGCATATAAAAGTCTACTTAATACATGTGCTATAATCAGAGGCCGAAGAGCAGTCGGATTAACGCGAACAAACGCGCATCGAATCATGCCTATCATTTTATTGGAGTTGGCACAAGCTTGATAAGTGTGTTTTTTAGTTGATAAATTAGAGGTAACCCATACTCCTAAATCTTTGTAACTATCGACACTTTCCACAATACAGCCCTTATATGTGTAACAAGCTGATGTTAGTTGCTTGCGAGCATTACTAATAATACTCATGTGTTTGCGTTTCGAAACATTTATCACAAGCTTGTTAGACGCCGCCCACAACTCCACATTATCTATGTCAGTTTGCAAATTATCAACATCCTCACATGAATGAATGGGCCGCCATATTTTTAAGTCATCTGCATACAAACATGATCTAGAGCGAATGCACCCAGGCAAATCGTTAACATAAATGCTGAATAAAAGCGGACCCAAAACTGAACCTTGAGGTACTCCAATATGACATTCTCTAGACACAGACAATGACCAATCGACAAGTACTCGAAAGCAACGATCACGAAGAAATTCTCTAATCCAATCAACTATTATGTTTGGGAGTCCAGTATTGACAAGTTTCTGAAGAAGTAGACCATGATCTACTCTATCAAAAGCTTTAGAAAAGTCAAAGAATATAATGTCTGTATCGGTATAATGTGTCTTATTCCCTGTCCAATCAAGATGAACATCAAGCAAATTTGAAACAGTTGAATAACCCTCCCAAAATCCGTGCTGATTAGGGACTAAAATTTTTCCTACACGAAAAAACTCAACCATGTAGCGATGCACAAACCTCTCCAACACTCTACAGCAAATACAGGTAATGCTCACCGGCCTATAATTCTCGACGGAAGAGCGATCTCCCTTCTTGAAGTAGGGAAGAACAATTGACTGCTTCCACACATTAGGAAGAGATCTTTCTAAGATTGACTTGCGAAAAATTGCACAGAAAGGAACGCAAATTGAGCCTGCTAATCTGCGCAGATAAACAGAAGGTAGTAAGTCACAACCTCTTGAATTATTTGCTTTTAGACGGCGTAATTCGGAATAGACTTTAGCTGGCGTTATCAAATTGTCAAGGTCCAACTCAAGACACGTATCAGAGTATGTGTTCAGCACACTAGATTCCATACAAAAAGTTTCATGTTCATTTGCGGGCTTCTACTGAAGTGCAATAGTGTGCCGCAAACTCTTCAGCTAGGTCATTCGCAGAAATGTCATAGAAGTAGTGACAAATCGAAGAATCAACAGCTCCCCTACTTGATAGGTACTGAAAAAGGACCTTTAAATCGTATTTACACTTGTTAGCTAATGCATTCCCAAATGCACACCGCTTATTTCTCTACAATGAATTGAATAAATTTCTTGCTTGTTTAAAAACATCATAACTACACTTCCCAACTTTGTAGCTATTGAAGATCAAATTACGAGTCCTCAATGTTGAACGTAACTCAGAATCGAACCAGGGAGAATCTTTTCGACGTGTCCTGCTTCTAAGTGGAGAGAATAAAATAAGCAGCGACTCTAAGGTTCTCTGAAAGTAATTCCACGCGCCGTGTACTCCAACAACAGCGGGATCTGGCCAGGAAGCTGTTGAAAGTATTGACTTAATTGCATCTGTGTTGGTTTTGAAAGCATTAACCACTTGATTTTCACGCGGACCTCGAGTTTCTTCTTGAAACCTTAACCTAATGATCACTACGCAATGATCAGACATACCGATCGGGGCATCATAACGGATAGCGTTAATAATCTCTCTGTTTGAAGATAAACATACATCTAATAGAGATCTACTGTCACTAGCAAAACGAGTGTAATTTTGGACATGCTGAGTTAAACCACAATAGATGATACACTCCAGAAGGTCATAGGAAGCATGGTCACAAGTAGGAAAAGCCGTATACGAATTCCAATCAACCGAAGGCATATTCAAGTCACCAAGTATTAAAACATTGGAGGTACCTTTAGAATAAAGTTCTACTTCCCCAATCAGTTTATCTGTGGCGGCCAAGGGTGAACGATATACTACCCCCAGAACAAGCGGAGCGGTATGCATGAATTTTACCCGACACCACAAACTTTCGACTTTATCAGAAGAAGAAGTGCTAAGAATAGTTACTTTCACATCGTTGCTCACATAAAGAATAACACCTCCACCTCTTCCACTTTTACGATCACTGCGGAAAACCAGATAACCAGGGATGGAGACTTTATTATCAACAATATCACCATATAGCCATGATTATGTGATAGCAAGTAATTTAGGACGAATTAACTGAACTCTATATCTCAGTTCATCTATCTTCGATATAAGACTGCGAACATTACCATGAAGTATTTCACAATGCCCCAACATACCTCTGGGAATATTCCTATCACCCCTTACACATCCTAATAACCCGGACGCTAAACCATTTAGACTCTGATAGGCAGAGTAGACGAGCCCGTTTTGATTACAGAATGCACGCGAGGCGACATGACTAGTGGGATCCAACTCAGCCGGGTGCGTCGCTTCACAATCTGAAAATTTTTCACATAGAGATTTGTTTCTCCTTTAGCAACACTAGATGCTAGTTCCTCTTTAACCGTCGATAATTTTTTTCGTTCTGATACATCAAGATCTTTCAGCAGTCGAATATTAGACCCTTTGAGACGGAACGAGTTTCTCAACATTAAGGTAGCATGAAGTTGGTTATGGAAGACAGCTTTGAGTAGTCGGGGTTTATTATTTAAAGCATTACGCTTACCTAGGCGGAAAAGAGAGACAAGTTTAACTTTTTGGACTATCTCAATGTCACAGGAGCCAAGTACATGTGCCAGAATAGACCTCAAACTCTGAATGTCGTCATTCAGTCGTGCTTGCGCATTCTCGAATATAGACTCGGGCACATTAGCTAGAATAACTGAGCATCCTCTATTATATACGCTTATTTGAGATCACCCTATCGAGACCATCACAGGACACAGCAGATTGTGTATCTGTACATGCACGTAAGCTGGGTATTTGAGTAGCCGTTTTAACAATATTCCGCAAGCTAGATAAGTCTGTCTGGGTATGTGAATCATGAGACTCTAAAGAACTTGATGGTGACATCAAGGTGACGTGTGCGTTGCCCGAGGAAACGCACTGACCATCTTTGTTTGAGATAGTACGAAATATCGCATTGTGAGCATTCGACATCTTCGGTGTATCACTTTGTGAAATCGCTTCATCAGACAGAATATATTTCGAGACTTCGTCATACGGTCTTGACACTGAATTTGGAGTTGAATAGGAAGAACGCAAATATCCCCACTTCCAAATACGGGATGCTACAGGTCCATCGCTGCCGACATGAGCGCCAGTTGTTCGAGTTCGGTTGTCAATATGTAAAGCAATATCGGGAGAAGGACGATCAACGACAACGCATGTAGTCATATCGTTCGTAGTCTGTGATACTTTAGGGACTGTATTTTCAGCAATTTGTTGCAATTTGCGATCGTTTGTATTCCCATCAAGGGGAATAACACATGCAGTCGTATCATCCACAACCTGTGCATCCACAGGAACTATATTTTTAAGAGGATGTTGAGCTTTGGAAGAGGATATTTTATCGTCCATGAGAACGGTTCGACTGAGAGATTGGTTATGTGCTTCTTCAAATTCGACTAAACGTCTTCTCAAAATATTAAGCTCCTTCACAGCACAAAAGCCACATAAATAAGCATCATCGGAATTCTTTTTTAACTTGCTCATACAAATAGTGGTCCAGGTGTCACACAAATCATTCGAACACTGGACTTGGACAGATGTACACTCATCAATTATGCTTGCGTTTAGAGATACGGTGTTTACATCGGACTTCTTAGCTTTAAGCTTCGATGTTTTTCGTGTCATTATGTGTTTTGTTCCGCTGGCAAGCTGTTTTGTAAACAATCCAATTGTAATCCAATTTGTGATGTATGTGTATGTATATTAGATCTTGTATTGTATGTAGCGAAATATTGTAAGATGTTGTAATCAAGAAATTTTTTACTTTATTCTGGATGTAAATACTAATAATTAGGAAACATGAAGAATCATTGTAAGTAGATAATAGGTATAACAAGATAGTTTATAACATTAAGCTACAAGACGTTAGCCATAGGCTGTGTTGGCTGTTCAATTGTAATAATTTTAGTGGATAACCGATTTTTTAGAAAATTCAGAATCTTCACGCTCTTAGAGACAATGATATTACTTTGAAGACGTATTTTCAATGCTATTTCAATTTCTTTACTAAAAACATAACACTTGAAAAAACTACTGCAATGTTCGAAAATTTGTGAACAATAATTTTCTTTTTCTATTTCATTCGATGTTTAAACGCCCTGAATGTAGCAGCTTACTGATATATTCTGATGGCATTTCTGCCTCCAACTGTCTTTCTTCTATCTAAGAACGTCTCTCCAATATTCATCTCGTTCTAAACCACGACAAGTCTAAAATAATGTGGATCCTCCCCCGTAAACCAGACATATCTCCTCCCACTGTATCTTTTGCCTCATCGATCATCCCCATAGTCCACAATCTCACTTTCTTAGGCTTCCATTTCGATGATCACCTTTCTCTTAAACCCTTCGTCCGTGACAAGGTCCGCTCATTTAACTTAATTCTCCGTGATATCCGCCGTATCCGCCCCCTTATCGACTTCCGTTCTTGTGTGTCACTTCTTTCATTGCTTCTTTTCCCTAAAATCGATTACTGCCTTAGCCTTTTCGCCAATTCTCAAAAATCCATCATCCTACCACTACAACGCATAATCAACTCCGCCGTTCGAGTACTCTTTCGTATCCACCGCTTTGACCACATATCCACATATCTTGCCCAACTCTCCTGGCCCACCATCCACATCCGCATCAAACTCTGCATTTTTATCGTAACTTTTCGTCTCATCGCTGTCGGCTCCCCATCGTTCATCAACCTTCCTTTCTTAGACGACACTCGCCCCACCTCGCTATCGCTGTGTTCCCGTCATACCCTCTTATTCCACGTTCCCAATTACTCTAACAACTACGGTCTCCGATCCTTCCTCGTCGCCGCCCCACTCGCATGGAATCAACTCCCTCTCGACGTCCGCCACGCTCCCTCCTTTATCACATTCAAACACTTCTTCCGTTCAAACCTCGACACATGATTTACATTTCTGTTTTGTTGTGGTCATGTAAGCGTGCGCTGGCACGCATTTGCCACGTTAAAATAAATATTTTTTACAGTCTCACGATTGTATCGCTCGAAAGTCATGAAACGCTTAATACTTAGTAAAATGTTTTAAAAGAACTGGAATCCCTGAATATAATAGTTGATAGCCAACATGGCTTTCGTCCTAATTGGTCAACTATTAGTAATTTACTGGTATCCATGGATGTATGGCAATCTGCATGTGATAGAAAGATTCAAACATACGTTATATTTGTTGACTTTTCTCGTTTATCTATTTATAGTGGCAAATGCACGCCTATGCCTGCTTACAAGCCCGCTTACAAGAATAATAAAAATAAAACAAAAAATAGAATGTAAAATTAAAATGCTGATGAAGTTGAAGCAAGTATATTGAAGATAATGGAGATGAGTGAAATTTGGAAAAGCGTCGGGGTAAAACAAAATATGGTTTCCTTAAAGAGGTGGAAAAAATTGTGAATTGGATAAAATGTTGAGGTAATGAATTTCTTGATTTATTATGGGGGATGAACAAAAAAGATAAAAAAAAAATTACAGCTTAAACACACATTCCAGATTATTCCTGTCTTGTTCCGCTCGCTAAGCTCGTGGATTGAGCTAAATCTCTAGATAAAAGATCATGCCTTGAAAAGCTCGATATCAGATCCCTGTTCCTGATCAAGCATCTTCCACATCGGAATTCAATAATGGTTATATTAGTTTAGAAGTTGGATGCTATTGTAAAGACTGACGTAAATCCTTGTTCGATTGAAAATATCCTAACGCTAGGTGTACCAACGTATACCGGTTACATGTGGTTTTCCCATCAGTAAAACTTTTACAGCGATTCTGCTCATTCACTTCTGTCACACACGATCACTCAGACGATACTATTTTTGACGTTTCCCACACAACAACTGACTTCTCATCGTATAATCCCACTCCTGAACTTACTCTCACGCACACTCTTTGTTCAACTACGGAGCAAACTTCAATTCATCTTCATCATCTTAACAATGCTAATGGTAAAGCTTTTCATCACGTATCTCCACTTTCCTATTACTAACTTTATCTAAATACCTTTCATACTTCTTTCTTATCCGACCGATCGCTGTATTATCATATCTAACTTAATGCGTTCCGAAACTGCTTGTCCACAATCTCGCATCGATAAATGCGAGATTTTAGTAGATTTGATTAAACAAATATACTAAATCCAATCAACTCAGTTCTTCACTCCTGAAAATCGTTTTCCGGCATAGTTCACAGGATTCCTCGGTACTCTCCCAACGTTATAAACTTCTTACCAATTCATCTACATGTGTTATATTTCTTCACCGCTTCCATTCTGATATTGTCCAACTCAATTCAGCTCGCATTGAGAAACATCGACATGAAACAAACGGCGAGTCATCCCTATCAATCCGTCAGATCACTAGAAATTATCGTCGTACGCACGATGCCAAAAATGCGATGGCGTCCCGTATCTCCCTCAGACTTCTTTGATAGTCGATCTAGCTCTCAACATACTTTTCCTCTTAATATTTGCAACACTTGGTACATTCTTCATAAAGCTGATCAGTTCCTTGATATCTTCGATCAATTATTATTGTTTCAACGGCTTACAAGCAGGGGCTTAAATAGCCGGTTCACATGAAATAAAAATCAACAAAATCATAAAATCTGTTCACATCTATAGGGGAACACTTCCTTGCGCATAGCAGGATCCATCCGTAATCCGGACTTGAATGCTGAGGCACTACCAATGCTGAGGCACCACAGTCCCTCCATCCAGTTTGTTCCAAAGTCCAACTACTCTTCGTTAAAATTGTATACACCGGGATTTTTTCATTAAATTCCGGCTCAAAGTCAAACTGTGTCCGCGAGGGAATGCTGACTGTCGCAGTTGTAAACACATCCAAAGAGGATGATTTGAAGAACGAAGAACTCGCCACACCATATTCATATCGATATACTGACGGGTTCAAGAAACGGTCTCAAGCCGGAGACATTGCAAACGACACTCATAGGGCATTTGCGCCAAGATCGGCGCCAACTTTGTTGCACGACAAAGCACTCTCTCAGAGATCAAGTGTTCCCCAAATGTGCATGGGTATACACAAGGGGCCGCATACAACAACCGGCTCAGAACGTGAGCCAAAATTAGAGGCCGAAGATCAATCGGATCAAGAGCTAAGAATGTGTGCCTAATGACCCCTACCATTTTATTAGCGTTGGCACATGCAAGAGCGGTATGTGGGGCAGTTCTCAGGTTGTGGTAGATCAACACTCCCAAATCCTTATGGCTTACAACACTATCTATTTCACGACCACAATAAGTGTATTGAACTGCTGACGGGGACTTTACAACTCTACCCAGAACACGCATGTGTTTGCATTTGGTGACATTCATCACAAGCTTGTTGCTTGCCGCCCATAACTCGACCCTATCAATATCTCTCTGTAACATGCTAATATCATTACTCGAGTAAACACCCCTCCAAATCTTTAAGTCATCAGCATACAATGGCACTGACGAGCAAATGGTTGCAAGTAAATCATTTACATATATACTGAATAACAGTGGACCTAAAACGGATCCATGAGGAACACCAATGTGACAAGGCCTAACCGGCGATAGTATATTATCAACACGCGCTCTGAAGCTTCGTTGATGCAGAAAGGCCCTGATTCATTTAACAAGAGCAATATGAAGTCTTGTGTTTGTCAGTTTCATAAGAAGCATGTCATGATCAACTCGATCAAACGCTTTTGAAAAATCGAAAAATATGATGTCGGTATCTACAGAATTCGCCTTGTTTTCTGACCAGAAACAGTGAGCAAAGAGCAAATTGGAGACAGTAGAGTGACCCTTTCTGAATCCGTGCTGCTCAGGAGCTAATACATTATTCCTACTGAAGAAATCAACCATAAGAGCATGCACAAGCCTTTCCGAAATTCGACAACATACACAAGTTATACTGATTGGCCAATAATTATCAACCGATGAGCGAGCACCTCCTTTGAAAATCAGATGGATTACAGACTGCTTCCAGACATTCGGAAGAGCACCATCAAGAATAGACTGTCTAAATAAGTCACACAACGAGCCAAATATCGAGCGAGCCAAGCTACGTAGAGAAATAGAAGGAAGCAAGTCGGGACCCTTGGAATTGGATGATTTTAGGCGACATAATTCTTTATAAACGTCCCCAGGCGAGATCATTTTGGAAATGTCAAAACGAAGACAGGTGACAGGTGAAGCAAATGACACAAGGGTGTATTGCGCTGTTCTACTAGGGGAATATTCTCATGCTCTACCACGGCTACATAATGCGCAGAAAAACGCTCTGAGAGTACATCAACAGTAACGTCGTCACAATGCTGAAAAATCGAAGATTTAGGTGCTCTACGACCGGGTACATACCTGAAAAGTGATCTCACATCATACAAGCATCGCTTTGCTAGAGATTTATCAAACGCAAATTGTTTTTGCTTTTTCAAAGTATTAAACAAATTTCTTGAGTGCTTGTAATCATCATATGCACATTGAGGGGCAAAGTACATAGCAAGCCACGATATGGTAGAGTTTTGATTTTCGGATTATATTTAGCTTACATCTTATAATAGTCAAAAAAAGATTTATTTTTACTTGGCAAATGCGTGCCCCCGCACGCTCACATGACCACACAAAAAATCTAAGTCATGTGTCGAGAAGGTACAATATTATCGAAACTTGTGATAATAGAGAGGTGAAGTACATACTAAAATAATAAAGATACTAAAATATAAAAGTTCCATTATTCTTATTTAATATATTTTAATTTTTATAATTAAAATCAATTATTTTTTTATTTGGATATAATTTTTTCACAAGTTATTAGCCGCAAATGGCTATATTAACTGTTCACAGAAAAAATTCAATATCTAAAATAACTTAAAGCGTCCAGATCAGTATTTAATAGCCAATGTCGAATCTTTTGCTTGTAGCTGCGGTAGCTGGATGCAAATTCAATTTCTTTAGGCAGCACATTTTATTCATTTAAGGACCGATTTTTGTCGCACCACCCTTGGAATTTTGCGATGTAGTTATTTATATAGTGATAGAGGATGACTTCTACGAGCTTACGAACTAATCGTTACATAGTGAGAAGGAAATCCCTATGTGAAATGAACCATATGCCACGTCGCAATGAGGTATAAGTATATCAACCTTTGACGCACAAAAGCAGTTGCAAGGAAGCTAAACGGTCAACCTATGAATAAGCAAACACAATCTGAAGCATCTTCGAACCACAAACTCAGCTTTGTGATTTATGCCTTGATACAATATTCAATGTGTGGGCTAATCACCACGCAATATAGTCGCTAAAAACTTAATGGGTGTAGCCTTGCAAACGAATTTTTGATACGATATATAGCTTTCATTGCCTTACAATGAATAAAGTCAGTATTTGAGCGAGTTCTAAATGTCCTGTGCAAAATGACACCCAAATCCCTTCACTCAGATACAACTTCGAATGTATGATCCCCTAATTGAAATTTACGATCATATTTACTTTTTCCTATTATGAATTAGCAAAATAATTCGTGTGCATAATATTAAACACTCTATTGAATTCTAAACACTATAAGATGAAATTAATATAGATGAAATTAGTGTGTATAATATTAAATAATGCATAGTCAGCATTATACAATGAGCCAGGGAGGGGCAAATGACATATCAAGCCATGTGAAGGTAAAGTAGAGTTATAATTTTCGGACTATATTTAGCTTATATCTTATAATCGTTTACCCACGTAGATGATGAGTGTTTGGAATATTAGACGACTTGTGGTTGTTTAGTGCAAATATGAAACAGATTGTGAGGAAAATCTACAAGAGCTATTAGGTATTCTTGAATTTCTTCACAGCTTAGCAATTATGATTTTTAGTTATGACTAAGAAAGAATATTTATGCAAATTTAGAAAATAAGTTGTGTGATTAAAACAACTTGTGAGCAAGAGAAAACAATGCGAATATTTTCGATGTTCGGATAGAGCATAAAAATGTCAAATCCTGGCAAACAAATTAATAAAAACACAAAAAATTATATTTCAGCTATTTTTTTAAAATAGCCCATTTCCGATAAAAAGAAGGAATTCATTTGATTTTGTCAATTTGACGATAACTGATAATTGATTTATACTGCCTGAATTTGCAACAATGACACTAAATCAGAAATTAAACACATTTAGAATCATCAAAATATAAATAACTACTAACTCATGTCACTCTCTAATCTCTAGTATATTGTTTCCTAGAATCGACTATCGCCTCAGTACTTTTACTTTCTCCTCGAAATCATCTCTTCTTCCTCGCTAGCGCCTTGTGAATTCCGTCATGCGTGTCCATTTTGCCTCAGACCTTTTAATCCCATTTCCTGTTGCCTCTATAAACTCAACTGGCTAACTATAGAAACATCATTCTATTCTGTATCCTTTGTATAACATTTCGACTCATTTCCTCAAACTTGCCTTCTTATCTGCATCTTCCTACATTTACTGAATTTCGTCTCACTTCCATAAATCTTCGTTCATGTAATTATCTTCTCCACAATGTTCCGTAATTTTTCGAGTATTTTGTAGAGTTTAGGTATAAAGTCGCTTGAGGGAAAGGCTATTAGAATATTGATTGGTACGAATACTTTGAAGATATCTATGTAACTCGATAGCACATTTAGGGACATGTGTGCATTTTAGAGCCTTGATAGATATTATATTTTTATAAATCAAAATTATTTAAAGGTAGAAACATCTATATTTATACAAATTAAATGTGTTCCAATGGGAGGTAATAGTAGCCTAATTATAGCTGACTAATTTTAATGCTTTATAAAATATGAATTTGTTCATAACTGTTTAAAAAATAAATCTAAATTATATAAAGATATGAAATATATGTTTCGATATATTGATGACATGTGTATTTAACTCCAACAATTTTTATTCAATAAGTGAACAAATTTATTCATTATTATTACTACAGGTCATAGCCATAAGGCTGTTTTGACCCCTCACAAACAAAACAAATTAATACAAGAAAAAAAAATAAAAAAATCACTAAGTATATATATATATAAATTAGAGATGTGATTAACAAGGACTGTCTATTACACCTATCTGCCTCTTTCTATATATAGAGAATTTCATGCTTCATCACTGTAAGACGCCATACCGTTTCGGCTTTGAAAAGCCTCATCAGTTGCAGCACATACAATGAATACACTTGAAAAACATACTATATATAGATTAAAGCAGAAAGAATTCACTATATGCTAATTGTATGACGTAGCTTTCGCTTTCGAAGTCAATACAATGCAGTGAATTCTTTTTAGTATAATAGACATCAGCGGGATTATTAATTGATATTATTAATATAATTAGATTATATTAATATAATCCAATTGTCTATTTCAAATACAACCATAATATATATTGGAATTTTCTATGGATCAAGACCAACTGCTTCTACCTAACATTCACAATATATATAATAGTCGCTAGGTCACACGAGGTGACTTTCGCATTAAAAACCAGCTACATAATCCTTCCTTTATGATATCCAATTCCATACACCCTGACTACTAACGGCCACATTGCCACAGCCGTTTTCGTTTCGCCCGCTTTTTGCCACATGTTGGTAGCCCCGGGCTGATCAGAAGGCTAACTACTAACTCTTCGCCTTTTGAAATTCGACTTATCCGAGATTCGAGTTATCGCTCTCCGTACTTGGCTTGCACTCTCGAATCCAGGATTGTCAGATTTCACACAGTATATGAAACCTTCCATCATGATCTCCAGAAACTGCATTGTCCGAGATGCTCTCTGACATGCTTATATACACCATATATATACATATATATACATATATATACCATTTATATATACACCATTTAGTATATATATACTAAATGGTGTTGCTTGATAGACTGGACTTCGATTCACGACTTTCAATCACCATGTCACTTCTAGACGACCACTTCAGCATCGAAATGATGAGTACCCGGCAATACTCATCAGTAGAATGAGGTACACACTGGTCGTTTCGGATGCCTGAGTGACATTGTGAATAAAGGCGTTTCCGACACTTTGCTTAATTGACTGAGGCTTACGCTCTTTACCAGATCGAATTGCTGTGCGAACCATCCTTAAACAGTAGGCAGAGGTTGTTGCTGAATTGTCGTTGCACTCGTTGGATCTTTAATGGATACGGCATTATAATAGTAGTGCACATATGTGCTCTAATTTCCATACATGCCCATGAGTTTCTCGTCTATCATTCACGGGTAATAAGCTAGAGAGACCACCAAAGCCATCGAAAATTTTTTTGACTGCAGTTGATAAATCAATGGCCGATCTGCGATATTTCAATGTGCCGACACGTAGAGATGTCAAACGTTCAGCATATCTCAAATTGGAGAAATTCGAAATCATTTGTGACCCTTTACGTAACAAGTTCTCAATGTCACGGGATTCCCTTAAAGTCTGTGGATAAGTTACAGGTAAACCGTATTCAAGGATGGAAAGAATATAAGAGCAAAATAGTCGCTTGAACATTGATGGACTTATCCGATTAAAAGACTTGAAAACAACTATAAAATACGATAGCCTCGATTACAAATATATTTAGTGTGGACATTAGTTTTTAAGCTACTGGTCATCATCACACTAAGATCTTTGAATTCACCCACTCGGCCTATCTGAATCGAACCTATCTGATACGATGAGTTTAGTGAAGAACTAATGGAAATATGCGCACATTTAGAAAGGTTAACCCTCAAACCATTTTCCGCTGACCATTTTTTAGACATGTCAGATCATCTTGAAGGATCTTGATGTCTCTTCCGTCTCTAATAGGCCGCCATATCTTAACATCGTCAGCATACATTACGACATCAGAACGAATTACAGATGGGAGATCATTGATATATACAATAAAAAGAAGTGGGGAGATAACAGCACCCTGTAGAACGCCAAAATGAATAACGAATGAGGTGAACATATCTGCACCTACACGTGCTTTGAAAGAGCGTGAACTTAAGTAATTTGCAATCCAGGCGACATACATAGGACAAACACTAAGTGACTTCAATTTGTGAATGTGTCGATCATGCGGAACTGAATCAAAAGCATGAGAGTAATCTACCAAAGTACATCAGATTGAACTCGTTCACCTAATGAAGACTGTCATGCGTTGGAAGAAACAAAAAGATTACTTATTGTTGATCTATTTGGTCTGAAACCGTGTTGTGAGTCAGTGAGTTTACCGTTGCTTTCCAAATCAGAGGATATTTTTTTGACTATTAGCTTTTCAAGCAACTTACAAATAATACATGTCAAGGCTACAGGGCGATGGTTCTTACACACTTGTCGATCTCCCATTTTATACACTGGAACTACAATGGACTCCTTCCAACGCGAAGGAATTCGAGATTAGAGAATAGAAAACTGAAACATACGGAAAACATATAAATATATTTGAGGAGCAACTTTATTTAAAATAATTAAGGGAAGACCTTCTGGACCGGCAGCGATGTTTGGTTTTAATTTACAGAAAAGCTTTAAAACATCTTCAGCACAAAACGACAGATTAGATCGGTCGAATGCATCTGAACCCTTTTCTGATTCAGAACTACACAATGTCCGCGAAGAGCAAAACATCGATGAGAACTCATGGGCAAATAAGTTTGCCATGACACTTTTACACATGACCTCGCCTTGAGAATCATCCCTCGACGATACTAGTGGAATATTCGAGCCCCTGATTTTGCGAATGTAAGAGAATAGAGCCTTGCCATCCATAGAACTCAGTTTCTCCTCAAACTGACGACGCTTCATTCTCTTGAGAGCGGTAAATCTATTCCTAATTTGTTTGAAAGACTCATAAGATTGTTGTCCACAACGAAATGAAATCCACTCATGTTTACGTGCGTGTGAGTGATACCGGAGAAGCCCATCAAACCAAGGACAAACTTGCCTATGTGCTTTAAACTTGGAAGAATGCAATATCAGTAAGTTATAGTGTGCTCTCAAAAACATACCAAGCCTCGTCTATTCCGCATTTATACGGATCTGGCCATCTAACCAGATTCAATTTGTAGATAATTGCGTCGAAATCAGCCTTCCAGAAGTTCAGAGGCTCACCATGCATGGGACTGACAGACTTTACATTGCTTGCGCATTTAAATGAAAAAGACAGTACGCAATGATCGCTCATCCCCAGTGCAGAAAGATAATCTATGTAAGTAATATCAGACTTAAACGAAGACAAGACCACGTCTAGCTGGGCAGACGACTGGCTAGTGAAACGGGTTGCCTCACGTGCATGCTGATGCAGACCACTGTTGTGTAGAACACTAAATAAAACCGAGTCCGATGCAATGTGACTAGGAGATGAAATGAGTCCCAATCTATTGAGGGAATATTCAGATCTCCTAAGATTAGGCATTTTTTCTGTTGACCACAGAGATCAATAAGTTCTATTAAATCATCGCTACTAGCCAAAGGAGGACGATAGAACACTAGCACATACATAGAATTGACCTGATCAAGGCACAATTTGAGGTATAAAGCCTCAATCCTATTGGCATTACTAATCGTCTGCAAACACACTACATCAATACCTAAACTACAATATAGCAATACACCCCTCCCCTTCGACAGATCGATCACAACGAAACAGGTTATATCCATCTATGGATAATAAGCTGTCAGGAACAAGGCCAGAGAGCCAAGATTCACTAAGGGCAATGATATTTGGATGGTGAGAAGTAGCTATGACCTTCAATTCATCTATCTTATTGAGAACGCTTCGAACGTTCGAATATATAACTTTGAGCCATTTGTTGTTTTTACGATATGGCGCATTGGGTCTTATCTTACAATTCTCAGAAAAAGTTTTCATAGCGGGGGCCATCTCAATCGTGGACGACGCCGAACTACCCGAAAATTTACAATATGCAGATCAGTTTCTCCAGATTCTATCCGAGCATTTAGCTCGGTCCGAGCAACACGCCAGAGATAACGCTCAGCGAAAGACATATCTGTCAACAATCTAAATGGGGACTGCCTCAGTTTAGATCTGCGTTTTAACAACTCACGGACCACTAAGGATGTACGAAAGACAACTTTCATCAAACGAAAACGTTCTTCAAGATTGTTGCGACGCCCTATCCTAAATATCGCAATAGGGCGAACTTCTGAAATATATGGATCTTCTGGAGAAATAATAACTCTCAATATTTTTTGGAATTGTTCAACATCATGGTCCACTCGAGTTTAAGCCACATCAGACGACGACTCGAGAACGTTCGTAATAATCAAACACCGATCCCGGGAAGATTCATTAGACTTGCTGGATAAGAATGACCTGTGACTATTTAGTGGATCAGTTTGTCGTTGAGAGAATATCTGACTGAAAACTTTTCTAGACTGTTCACTAAAAAATTTTCTAGACTGTTCACCCTCGATTGCAACCTGGTGTGGAATTTTGATACAATGAGAGTCTATATCATTGTTATCTGATTGCTTCGTGATAGAAGGTGAGGTAGGGTATGTGGATGGTAACTTGCCAACGGAATTGACAGCTTCTTTGGTAATTAATATTTCCGACTCAGTTTCTATACCCAGACTAGACATGATTTTACTAATTGTGAAATTCGATATCATATCATCTGGGAGTATAGGCTGGTGTTTTTTGTATCTCTCAGGTCCCCATCATAGGTATCATTAGACACAATATCCTGACTTGGCATAGTTTGACAATCTTCACTCGATAGATCATTCGTCTGAGTTACATCTTTAAGTGCTGCACAACTCCAACCGACGGAGTGAGCATCATTGAATTCTCTGGACGTATCAGCAGCAAATATGATATCGGAATTATTCGGTGTGATCCTTGAGATATTTCGCAATAAAATCGAAGCGCTGCAATATCCACAAATAAATTTCTTATCACACATAGCCGATTGCTCGGAATCCTGAATTGAGACGGTTGTCCAGACATCACAACCCAAGGAGTCACAACAAACTTGTTGTGTTGTGTACTTCGGAGGATTTTTCGTCTTTTCCATTGTCTTGCCTGTCTTCTCTTGTCTTCGTTTACGAGATTTTGATCCTTTTTTTAGGTTGTTTGTTTGAATTTTGTGTGTTTAAGCTGTATTTGAATTTTGTGTGTTTAAGCTGTATTTGAATTTTGTGTTTAAACTGTAAATATTTTGTTAAATATTTTTTTCTATTGAGAGTGAGCTGATGTAAGCCGGCTGCTTTTTCTTGAAAATAATTTCTTCCTGCCTCAAATTGTATGTATATTAGATCTCTAACTTTATTTAAGGAATATTTTAAACTAGGTTACTATAAAAATACCATCAAACAGAAAGTAGTAAAATATATTTCTGATTATATTTCTGTGTATTATCTGATTGTGATTCGCAATTTATAACATCCTTGAAAGTAGTTTCCCTCTTTCGCATAGGCAAATCTGATGATACAAATGCGAAACCTCGCTTATTAAAAATAGTATTCAGTGACAAAGAGTACGTTTATGTTTTCTTAAGAAAATCTTATAGACTTAGTGGTACTGGCATTAGATTACTTAGAGACTTAGACCCGTGAAAAGAACATCGGCGATGTTCCTTTCACCAAAGTATAACATCATAGGGATTTAGGAATTATCGTGCAGGAATCATTAAAAGCAAAACTTAATAGTGAAATAGCAAAATAAAAGCGCTACTCGTGCACGATATAGTGTAAAAAGCTCATTCCTTAAGATGACCACTAATGTCTTCAGAAATTTGTTTAACATGTTGGTTCGTCCATATTTAGAGCATGCAATTTAGGCTACTTTCTCGGTCATCAAACAAGAAAGGACGGATATAGAGTCAGTCCTAAGGCGAGGTTTTCGCTTATGCTCAAATGCGAAATTGGATTATGCCTCTTGATTAGATGTACTAAGAATTTATCACGACTTTTGTTTCTTGATTTGATAGGAATTTATGCGTTTATACACCGGCTGGATGGTTATCCAAGTGATTCCATCACTGTACGTTCATCGATTTTGATAGGTCACAGCAAACTGTCGATAAAACAAGGCATGGTAGTTATTCAAAATGCTGGAGACTGTCACACAATGTACTTAATCTTTGGAATTCTCTGTCTGATGAAATTTTTGCAGCCGGGAGTCAGCGTTTGTTCAAAAAATTATTAAAGACGTGAATTATCGAGAATACTAAAAACAATTTATGGACATATTTGCAGTGATTTGTTCTTTTTTATTGCTTGTTGATTTCCTTTTCTTTGTTTCTTAATTTTTATTTTTTTCTTTTCTTTTTTCTAAAGTGTGATCAAGCAAAATAGCCTTATGGCTAAGTCTTGTAAGAATTTTTTAATGAAAGAAATTTATTAATACAAAAAAACAAATTAATAAGTTAGTGTTAAATTGTTGCGTGATCTGGGATATCAAAGAATCATGAGAAAAAAGATTTCTCAAACGTGACAAATGCGTGCCAGCGCACGCTTCATGACCACAACAAAACGAAAATGTAAATCATGTGTCGAGAATGTGTGAACAGAGGAGGTGTTTGAATGTGATAAAGGAGGGAGCGCGGCGGACGTCGAGTGGGAGTTGATTCCAGGCGAGTGAGGCAGCGACGAGGAAGGATCGTAGACCGTAGTTGTTGGAGTAATTGGGAACGTGGAGTAAGATGATATGTTAATTCAAGATTTCGTTTTAACATCGATAAAGGTTTAGCCGACAACCAATTCAAAGTTCCTGGTCAGGTTAGGTAACTTATCGAAGATAAGTCTGCCAAAATTTTTATATCTATAATTTTTAGTTTGCTATTCACTTATTTTCTCCTTCTTATAGATACGGCAATGCTAGTTTAAAAAATTTTCAGATTATCGATACCAAGCTGTTGCAAGAGAGGATTGCACATTTATTTGGAGTCAGAAAATTTACATCCCGGCTCGACCATAGGGTCTCGGATTCCTAGTCCTCTTTGACTTTTAGGTAAGATAAATAGTTGCATTTGAAGGTCTAGTATTTCTACTCATTTTATAGCCGGAATATGCTGTTTCCAAATTCTCGAAAATTCTATATAATGTATTTATTACTTTTAATCATTATTTGTACTGAAAAAATACAAAGAATTTCTTATATTTTTGTATTCATTCTAAGACCATTTTTATTGGAGTATTGCATTAAATCTACATAAACTACGTGTGGGTCTATTTTAACAACTTCTGTAAGATTTAAGGAAATGTAATTTATGTATCAGCTTTGTTTTTAATAAAAAGGATTTATTTTTACGTGGCAAATGCGTGTCGGCGCACTCTTACATGACGACCACGAAAAAATCTAAGTTATGTGTCGAGAAGGTGGGAACGGAGGAGGTATTTGAATGTGATAAAGGAATGAGCGCCGCGGGCGTTGAGAGGGAGCGGATTTCAGGCGAGTGGGGCGTCTACGAGGAAGGATCGGGTACTATATTTGTGGGATTAATTGGGAACGTTGATTAAAATGGAATGACGGGAACGCAGTGATATAGAGGTGGGGCGATTGTCGTCTAAGAAAATGATGTTTATGAACGATGGGCAGCCGACAGCGACGAGACGAAAAGTTACGAGAAGAAGGCAGAGGCTGATTTGATTGGCGAAAAGGCTGATGCAGTAATCGATTTTAAGGATGAGAAAGGATGAAGGAAGAGGCATACAAGAACGGAAGTCGATAAGGTGGCGGATACGGCGGATGTCACGGATAATTAACTTTGACGAGCGGACCTTGTCAAGTACGAAGGGTTTGAGTGAAATGTGATATCGAAATGGAATTCTAAGAAAGTGAGATTGTGGGCAATGGTGATGATTGATGAGGCGAAAGATATGGTGGAGGAGATATGATAGATTGACGGGGTAGGTTCCATATTATTTTGGACTTGTCGGGGTTTAGTATAAGATGAAGATGGGAGAGACGTTTGTAAATATAAGAAAGACAGTTGGAGGCAGAAATGCCGATTTCGTGTATGTGATGGGCTGGTGCATGAGCATAGACGAGGATGTCATCGGCGTATTGCATGACTTTATAGGAGTAAGAAAAACAATTATCTGAGAGAGTTTATTATAAAATCTCTTTTGCCACTGGCAGGAAGGTGAAATATTTGGAAAACGCAGAAATTCAAATAATAGTTTTCCAGCTACAATAAAATTAATGTTCTGAGGTGAATACATTCCTAGTAATGATTGATATGCTTAGACGAAGAAATACATAGGCGGCAAATTCATTTGAAGTGGTGATTTTAGCAAGGCAATATATTTCGGTAATAATCGTGATGTAGCACATCAATGTAAGCTCGCATAATTACAGCTCTCTTCTGTTTACTTGTTCTGTTCAGTCAAACACAAGTATAAAGAATTGCTGGTGTGTGGTACTCTTTATCAATTAAGCTTTGATTCACTGACCATCTAGATATGTACTCCTCCTATGCAGTGGTATATGACGAATCGAACAGTTGCATTAACAACTTAGATAGTGGGCTTTGTTTGGTTAGGAAAGGTAAAATCGTCAAGGAAACATTTATCAAAAGTCCGAAATACCTATTTAAAAATACTCATTAACTACGGTCAAACTTACGAAATTTGTTAAGTGTCATGTATTTCCAAAACAATTGGATACCGTAACTCATTATGGGTGATAATAGAATATCGAAATGACGTTTCCTGTTTCAAAAGCGGATGTACCCAGAAGACGAACCGAATAAATTCAACTGAATACTTTGCTGAGCACGTTTTTAATATGGTCGCTAAACGTCCAGCGTGATGTTAGCGTTATGCTTAAATCACAAAACTGACAGAAAAATTCGATTGCTTCACTTCAATATATTAACTGATAATTTCGACATAATCGCCTCCCTTTGTGGATAATCAGTTTGTCGGAACAGTACTATGTAAATCGTACATGCATGTTTGTATCTTCTTTAAATTAGTGGAAAATACAACTAAGCCATCGGCATAGAGAAACAGCGAGTGCCCTTAACCAAGATTGCTTGTGGCAAATAAGAGATGAAAATAACAAACAATAGTAGACTAATGGGATCTCCTTGTAATACACCTCGACTTTGACTTACGCAATCGGACTAGGGAATTCCATCAAAAATATAAATATCATGCGGTGATAACATTTCACTGAGCACGTGATTTGTTGCACCTCGCGAATTCAGAAACCTACGATCTTTCTTAGGGGGAGATGTATATCTATTCAGTCGAACGCTTTCTCTGCGAACGCTTTTTTGACGAAGACCGCGTACAACGGTTTTTCTTGCTCTCGCGTTCATAACTACTTATCTGAGTATTCGTATTGCAGACGTTGTTGAAAAATGTTACACGAAATCCGTGCTGCTCTATGGGTAAAAAATATTCAACATCTTGCCTGAGCCGACGAGTTATAATAGATGAATAGTGTTTGTACATTTTACTAAGAACTGATATGTCTCGATATGAATTCGTGCTATATGGGTTACCCTTTCCTTTATAAAGCGGTTTTAATTGAACTTTTTCTATATCTTTAAAAAAGTTTGAGATCTAAAGTAAATACAATTATTCCTGTCAGTTCCAGATTATTCCTGTCAGTTCCAGATTATTCCTGTCAGTTCCAGATTATTCCTGTCAGTTCCAGATTATTCCTGTCAGTTCCAGATTATTCCTGTCAGTTCCAGATTATTCCTGTCAGTTCCAGATTATTCCTGTCAGTTCCAGATTATTCCTGTCAGTTCCGCTCGCTACGCTCGCGGATTGAGCTCAATCTATCGACAAAAGGTCATGCCTAAAAAAGCGCGATCTCAGATCCCTGTTCCTGATCAAGAATCTTCCACATCGGAATGCAATGATGGTTATACCAGCTTTGAAGTTGGATGCGATTCCAAACATTGCGATGTATGGACACTTGTTCGTGTTAAAATATCCGACCACTCGGTGTATAAACGTAAACATTTCACTTGCGGTTTTTGTACATCAGTACGACTACTACAGTTATCCTGCTCATTTACTCCTGTATCACACACGACCACTCAGACCAATGCTGTTTTAGATGTTTCCCTCGCATCAACACCTGACTTCGCATCATATAATCCCATTATTGAACCTACTCTCTCACACACTCCTCGTTCAACTACGTACCAAACTTCCATTAATCTTTCTCATTCTAACAATGCTAACGGTAAAGCTTTTCATCTCGTACCTCCTCTTTCCTATTCCTCCCCCAATCTAAATAAATCTCAAACTTCTTTATTCTCCTCACGTACTCCTTACTCGACCTCCCCTGTATCACCTCTCAATAATTTACACCCTTCCATCAAAATCATTTCCAGTAACATTTCCGATCAACTGATTCAACACTCCATTCCTGTCACTCATGCCCCAACCTATTTTAATTCTCCTTACTCTACCTCCCACGTAACACTTCCAAATAATTTACATCCTTCATTTAAAATCATATCCAGTCACATCTCTGATCAACCGATTCAACACCCCGCTCCTGTCACACTTGCTCCAACCAATATTAATTCTTTATCAAGCACCCCTGTCATTTCCACTTCTATCTGCTCATCTACCTCGACTCCTACCAGCTCTGTCCGTCCACCACTTCCACGAAATCGTTTTCCTTCGCGCGATCGCTGTATAATCATATCAAACTTAAAGCTTTCCGAATCTGCTTCTCCACAATCTCGCCTCGATGATGATGTATCTGCTTTCAGGTCTATCCTAGCAACCATTCTTCCTGATGATAACCCATCACTCTTCAATAATATCGCTCCTGTATCCTTTATTCGTTTAAACAAATCCACTAAATCTAATCATCTCAGTCCTCCACTCTTAAAAATCGTTTTCCGACATAGTTCACATGCCTCTTCGGTACTCTCCCAACGTTTTAAACTTCTTACCACTTCATCTACTTGCCGTATCTTTCCTGACCGCTCCCCTTCTGATATTGCCCAGCTCAATTTAGCTCGCATTGAAAAACATCGACGTGAAACAAACGGCGAGTCATCCTTATCTATACGTAAAATCAACGGAAATTTTCACGTTCTTCACACAAGGCCAAAAATTCGATGGCGTCCCATCTCTCCCCCTTGTCTTCTTCGCTAGTCGATCTCGCTCCTAAGCATACTTTTCGTCTTAGTCTATTCAATACTCGCTCCATTCTTCATAAAGCTGATATGCTTCTCGATATCTTCGATCAATTATCTATCGATATTCTCTGCATTACCGAATCCTGGCACTCTGACTCCGACGATCTTGCTATTCGTCGTCTATGTCGCTCTGGTTGTTCTCTAGTTGAATCAGCTCGTCAAATTACATCTCATACATCTACTGCGTCTAACCATGGCGGTATTGTTGCCATTGCTCGTCACCCAATGTCTTTACGTAAAATCAACGTTAACATCCGTTACACTTCGTTCGAATTACTCATATGCAGATTATCAACACCTTTCCCTCTGGAACTTGTGATTGTATACCGTCCAGGTTCAGTTGCCCCATCACGTATCTTCTTTAACGACCTTGCAGATCTAATGTCTCACTGTTCATTGTCTTATACTCCTTCTTTTGTTCTCGGTGACTTTAACATTCGTCTTGATCGCCCGTCTGACTCTGACTCTATCACTTTAACTAATCTTTTTTCTGATTTTAACTATAAATTACTTTCAACAAGCCCAACTCATATTCTCGGCGGTGCTCTCGACATCATTGCTGTTCCTAACTGCTTCAATGACTATACCTCCTTGTCAATTACTGATCCTGGTTTGTCCGATCATTTCCTTGTCACTCTTACTCTTACTCGTCCCCATCCTCCTTCTCCGCCTTTACCATTATCCACACCAAGTCGACCCTGGAAACTTCTCGATATCCCTATTCTCTGCACAGCCTTACTCAAATCTTTATTCTTTTCACTTCTTCTTAACTATATCTCTCCCGATGATCTCTGCATTATGTTTGATTCTGAATTTACGTCGATCCTCAATAACCTTCTGCCTAGTCGACTTCGACGTTCTCAGCGTTTGCGCCATGCTCCATGGTTCGATTCTAACTGTAGTCTTTCTAAGCGTCGACTCCGTCACTCTTTTCGTATGTATAAACGCTTTCTTAAACGTTCACCCGACTCACTCCCTCCAAATCTTCGTGATTCCTACTTTTCTCTACGCCGTTCACATCTTATTCTTATACGTACTAAACGTACTCTCTTTTGACGAAATCAACTCGAGTCCTCTTCCAACTCTAAATCTCATTGGAAAATCTTGAACTCGATTCTTTCACGATCATCTACCCCTTGTAATATAAATCCTGATGAATTTTCTTCTTATCTACAAACTAAACTATCTAATTTACTTTCCCTACTACCCATAGCCCCCTTGTATCCACTCTTCTCTTTAAATAATTCCCTCCCAGAACTATTCCACCTTCTTCCTGTTTCGTCTGATGAAGTTTCTTCGGTTCTGCTGTCATTACCTAATAAAACCTCTCGTTCTTAGCCAATTCCCACTCACTTGCTTAAAAATATCTGCTCCTCTATCTTACCCTTCCTAACCACATTGTTCAACTGGTCCATCCGTAACCGTACATTTCCTTCCATCTGGAAATGCGCCACTGTTCGTACTCTCATCAAAAAGCAATCACTCGACTCCTCACTACCATCTTCGTACCGTCCTATTTCACTTCTCCCAACCCTCTCTAAACTCCTTGAGCGTCTCGTTCTTAAGCAAGTTAATACATATCTATATTCCTCTAACTTATTTCCTCCCTTCCAAGCCGCTTTTCGCTCTAATTACTCTACCGAAATTGCCTGTCTTAAAGTTTATAACGACTTACTCATATCGCGCGATCATAAATTATGTAGTGTCATAGTTTCTCTTGATCTATCGTCTGCTTTTGACATTTTCGATCACTCGATTCTTCTCCATCGCCTTCGTCATGATTATGGCTTCTCTTTACCCACTGTATCATGGTTTTCTTCATATCTATCAAACCGTACATTTCGCGTATATTCTAACTCTTCTCTCTCATCCTTCGTCCATTCCGTCCGGTGTTCCGCAAGGCTCCGTATTAGGCCCTATACTTTTCTCTCTTCTTCTTGGTGATTTGTCTTCGATTTCTCATAAATTTAACTTCCATGTTATGCAATATGCTGATGACATTCTCATCTATGATCATGCACCTGTTTATCGTATTCACGATCTTAGTGTTTCTGCTTCCGACTGTCTTGTCTCAATTTCCAATCATCTTTCTTCCCTTCGCCTTTCTCTGAATCCTGATAAATCCAAAATTATGTGGATCCTACCTCGACGCCTCGGCTTCGAACCTCCCTCCATATCATTAAATTCTACAATTCTTCCTATCGTTGATAATCTCGTTTTCCTAGGCTTCCATTTTGACAACCGACTTTCACTTAAACCTTTCGTTAGAGATAAAGTACGCTCATCTACCTTGATACTCCGCAACCTCCGTCAAGTTCGTAGATTGATCGATTTCCCTTCTTGTATGACTCTCATATCATCTCTACTTTTTTCTAGACTCGATTATTGTGTTAGTCTATTTTCCAACTCACCTAAATCCACTCTTCTTCCCCTACAACGCATCGTCAACGCAGCTGTCCGAATTCTCCTCCGTCTTCGTCGTTTTGATCATACATCCTACCATCTTGCTTCTCTCGATTTGCCTACAATTTATTGTCGTGTTCAAATTCGTCTTCTTATCGTTGCTTTCCGCCTTGTAACTTTTCATACCCCTTCATTTCTCAACCTTCCTTTTCTTGATAATTCTCGTCCTGTTTACTGTTCCTTGCGTTCCTGTAATTCCCTTCTTTTACATGTCCCAAACTACTCTACCTCCTTTGGACTTCGCTCCTTCCTGGTGGCTGCTCCTCTATCGTGGAATCATTTGCCCATTCATATACGCCAATCAACTTCCCTGCAGTGCTTCAAACGACAAATCCGATCCCATTTTAACAATTTATCCGCTTGACTTTTTCATTTTTGTTTGTGGACTTGTAAGCGTACAGCTTGTACGCATTTGCCACATTAAATAAATTTGTATTATTATTATTAAAAGGAGCACCTGCTGTTATTCGATTGAACAACAACATCCAAAGATCATAGAAAATGTGAAATGACTGTTTTATCTGTTCATATGAAATAATGTCATAACCCAAAGCTTTGCTTGTCTTAATTGTAAAAAAGCTGATCTTAATTCTTCTAGCTCAATATTTGAGTTTAATATATTTATGCCCCCGAGGAATCTTGTACTTGTTATACACGAGGTAGTGTTTTGACGGTTGTTGATGTTTAATTTTTTAAGAGAAAAAGCATGTGAAATGGATGACCCATGCCAACAAAGGAATTCTGATAATTTGTTTAGATTTCTTGCGAAAAGGATCTAGTTTCCATGGCATAAACTTTGCTGTTCATCTTCCTTAATCTGTATTTCATGTTTTGTTGACTTAATTTTAGATCTCTGCAACCCTTTCAATACATTATACTGATTAATGTATTTAATTCCATACGATTTTTGTAAGTAGGCTTTCTTTAAAATGTTATGCAATTTACATATTGATGGATCCTTTATGATAGGAATTGACTGGATCATTCTATATTGTTTACATGCATGAAACAACACATCTGCTAAATTCCAAAATGCGATCTCTAACGATTCACAATACAAATCTGTATATACCTATGTAATCACGTCATACGTAATAAGATCGAGCTGAATAATCCTACTTAAACCCAAATTTTCATTTTCATGCAAGATATCCGTAGGCTGAAACTCAAATTCCACAATAACTGGCTGGTGCTTACGAACCAAGTACCATGATGAATCAATGTCTACTTTCGTACGAAGGGGAAATTTGAATAAACTAAGTCTATCGTACTCTGTTCGTTAAATCATTAAATGTACGTTGAATCGCAATTTGACCATAACAGTAAACCGAACGTGGTGAAGAAATCATGAATTCTAATCAGTCAATTCGACAAATTATAATTTAACTGGGCGTTAAAATCTCCACAAACTATTACTGAATAAGACAAATCGACAGCGTGAAACGCACTACATAAGTCAATCAATATATCGGCAACGAGCATAGTAGAAAAATAACAAGCTACAATGGTAACCAGATTTGTCAAAACTACAATATAATTTTGAGTTATCTTTTCTCTGTGTAAAACATATATTAAGTCCCGAAAGGATTCCTCCCATTGGCCTACAACGACTCAGCATATGCCAAGGCTAGGCATAACTTGCTTTAGGGTGAAGCTGTCTTACGTGTTGATAGCGTTATTACCCTATTACCTTTAGTTACATAAGTTTTAGCAGGATCCGATTTCTTTCGCTCAATCAACTCATTTAGCAACTACATGTGTTCCTAGAATATTCATAGAGAATATTCCACGCAAGTGATGTTCGTCTTTACTCTTATTCAAAGAGGCGATTTGGTATGACTAGCTTAGATCCAATGTAAATTCGTACTATTATTGGTTAATGTCAGCCAATTTCATCAGAGAGATAAGTAAAAACTTTTACGTCATTATCTTCTAAAGGCAAGTTTATAATTATCAAGTTCGATACCCTAACACTTTCCTTATTGAGAGATCTTGTCGGCTTGGAGTCCGATTTGTCTTCCACTGTCGAAATCCCATAAGAATAAACTTTGTGGGAAACTTATTTATTAATGCAACGGTTGGGAGAGGAATTGATAGAATTGTTAATCAATTGATGAAGATGCGATCATCCACACTCAGTTTACTTCGAAGTTTAGCAATTTTGAAATTTGCTTCGCGAACTGGCTTTGCAGCACAAAATTCAAAGAGGAAATCTTGAGCTATCATATATGAACGACAATCTTCTTCGAAGGATATCCACACTCAGTTTATTGAGTGTGTTTAACTGAGTGTGTTCATCCACACTCAGTTTACTTCGAAGTTAAGCAATTTTGAAATTTGCTTCGCGAACTGGCTTTGCAGCACAAAATTCAAAGAGGAAATCTTGAGCTATCATATATGAATGACAATCTTCTTCGAAGGATAACATTCGATTAAACCTCGCAGTTTTGTCCATTACATTTCATTTCCAAGGTACGATTTCCTTAAATCAATAAATTTCGGGTTCCTTTGTTATCTGAGTTGTTCGTTAAGATGTCAGTTGTTTGATATTTCAAATTTGAAGTTGTGGTTGTATTGATTATTCACGATTCGAACATCTCTTGTTTGCATATTGTTCGTCCATTTGCATATTTTATCTCAAAAAACTTTTCAGATAGCATATTAAACTTGTCAGATAGCATATCCCGTATCCGTATAAAGTACAAACCAGAAAATAGATTCAATAGTTAATGTTAATGACTTGCCTGTTAAAGTGGACCAAAGAAGCATATCAAAGCCTAACTACCAGAAAGCGTCGCTAAAGTGGCATTCGACTACAAAGAATCAGAAACGTGTTTCAATTTTGAAGTCCAATCGCAAGGAGGGGACATTCAGTGTAAACAATTCAGATGCAGCTAACAATCCGTCCCCTTCAATAAGTAATTTTTCCGATATCCACATTAAAGATCTCACAAGTATAACTTCAGGTATGGAGGAACCTGGGGAACAACTTAAGATTAATTGACAGGTTTGAAATCTCTGATAATAAAACGGTAAAATTGCTGAGGTTTAAAAGGCGAAAATGTTTTCCGAGAAATTCATTCACAAGTTATTTATTTTTTACAAAAAACAAAGGGTCCAGTAATTATCGTCAGAAATGCCAAATTGCTCCATAATGTTAAATTTTTTGTTTACCCCCAATTTCAAACTAACTTAGGTGGTGTTAGTAACTTAGGTGGTTTCGATCAAGTATTTTTCTTGATTTTCATTTCGACAATAGGCCTTCCTAATTGTGTTCATTGTAATGTGTGTTAATCTATTTATTACTTTGTGTCCGTCAACGTATTCGTAGCTTAATAAACTTACAGACTTGCTAAGTTTGTAAATAGTTGATAATGATCCATTAAGAATTATCGGAGCTGGATCAAAATGGGGGAAAGTTTTATTTGATATTTCAGTAACCTCTGTTAAGAAAATTACTAAAAATTACTTCAGAAAATTACTAAAGATGAGTTGTAATTTTCTGATTCTAAAATTTTATTTGATATTTTGCTAGCCTATGCTAGCACTTCATAAAATTACAAATCATTTAGACCCTAATTCATTTCACTTTAAAATTCTAAGGATCCATCTTCAGTAATTTTCTGAAGATGCTACGATTGGTTAGCAAAATATCAAATAAAATGTTCCTTCGTTTTATCCAGTTCCAATAATTCTTTACATGCTTAGTTCTTATTTATGTGCTACTATACTCAGACATTGAATTTCATCTTGGCACCTACGCCAACGTTCCAAAAACCGCAATTTAATCATTCTAACGTATTTTAGTAATAGCTTTACGTATACTGGGGCGTTTCCGTTAGTTTGACTAAATTGTTATCTACTTTCGATCAAACCACATTGCTCAACCAACATCTCTCAAAGTATAATCTTCTATTAAATTTGTCTCCCATTATGTTTTTACAAAACTAGCTTACCTTTGACCAATACATCTACATTTTTCCAATTCTACCCTGCACATTTCCTTAATATTACGCCTTATTGATTATTTTCCATTTTCCTAATTTCTGTTCAAAGATTGTTAGTCGAGCTTACTCGATTGCAGTCCTTTTATCCCTTAGATCTTACCAGCTTACTTTCGTACTTTTATTTTGCATGCGTCTCTTATGACCTTCTCTGAAACTCTTCTTCTTCTTAGCGTTTATCCCGTATGACGGGGTCCGCTTGCCACGATCGTTGACGCCAAAATGCCTTCTTTGCTGCGTCTTTGGGCGTGAGTCCGACCATTTTCATGTCCTTAAGAAGGGTATCCATCCATCTTTTCTGTGGTCTTCCTATTGGTCTCTTTCCGTCGACCTCGATTTGAAATGGTGCCTGCGCTAATGTGTTCACGTCTGCCCTCATTACATGTCCATACCATCGCAGCCTTGATTCTCTCAGTTTGTCTGCTATGGGTGCTACGCCAAATCGCTTGCGGATGTCTTCGTTACGGACATGATCTAGGCGAGTCTTTCCTGCGATCCACCTTAGCATTTTGGTTTCCATGCATCCAAGCTTACGTTCTGCTTCTGCTGTCATTGCCCAGCACTCAGCACCGTACATTGCTACAGGCCGTATTACGCTTCTGTAGAACTTCGATTTGAGTTTGTCTGGCATGCGTTTGTCGCACAAAACTCCAGTGGCTGCTCTCCATTTTGTCCAGCTTGCGTTGATGCGAGTGGTGACGTCTTTTGCCACTCCTCCTGTGCTGGAGATGACTGATCCCAGATATTTGAACGCAGTTGTCTTTGGCAGAAGCACGCCATTAACTGATATGCTTACATCTTCGTTCTGGTTCGTCGTCATGTACTCTGTTTTGGCTCTGTTCAGTTTCAACCCAAACTGTGCCAGGCGATCGTGCCATTGCTGAACTTGTTGCTCGAGGTCATGTTTGTCTTTAGATACCAGCATAACATCGTCGGCATACAGGATGGTCCATGGTGCTTGTCTTAGAAGGTCTTTCGTAATCACGTCCATAACTATGATGAATAGTAATGGGGAGAGTGCAGATCCTTGGTGCACACCGACTGAGATTGGAAATTCTCTGGATTTTCCCGCTGCTGTTAGCACATTGCTCGTCGTTCCTTTGTACAACATCTTCACCCATTCGATCAATTCCTCCGGTACTTTTCTGCGTCTCAAAGCGTACCATATAAGCTTATGAGGTACTCTGTCGAACGCTTTCTCAAGGTCCAGAAAAGCTACATGGAGGGGCTGCTTCTTCTCTCTGTGCTTTTCAAGGAGTAGTCTGGCTGAGTGTATTGCATCGATGGCTCCACAGTTGCGCACAAAGCCTGCCTGGTTGACACTTAGTTTGACGGAGTCACGGATTCTCTTGTCGAGCACTCTCTCGAAGATTTTCATGGTGTGACTGAGAAGACGAATTGGGCGGTAGTTTTCACAATCTGCTGGGCTTCCTTTCTGCTTCCAGATTGGGATAGTTATGCTTCGACTCCAGTCTTCTGGCACCTCTTTTGCGTCAACAATCTTCTGGAGAAAATTAGTTAGCCATGGTGTCCACTCATCCGGATTGATTCTCCAGAAGTCCACCGCTAAATCATCGGGTCCGTTGGCTTTACCCGGCTTCATCTTCATCATTGCCTCTCTGACCTCTGCACCATTGAGTGGATCGACTTGTGTGTGATTTGGAGTCCCCTCTGGTATTGGTGGATGTTCAAACTCTTCTGTAAAGATGGCTTTAAAATATCTTCTCCATCTCTCCAGCACGTCTTGTGGGTGTATAATGAGTTTTCCCTGCTCATTGCTGATACCATGGAACTTCTCGATGTCTGCTGCCTTCTTCCGTCTTGAACGGGCTAGTCGGTACACGCCTTTTTCTCCTTCTCGAGTGTCGAGCTTTTGGTAGAGGTTATCTAGGTGGTTACTCCTAGCAATAGCCACTTGTTTCCTTGCTTTCTTTTTCGCTCGGTGATATTCATCTTTGTTCTCCTGTGTTTGTGCTATCCGGAGAGCCTTGTATGAATTTTTCTTTGCCTTCACTGCGTCTTTGACCTCTTCTGTCCAAAACCAAGTTTCTTTGTCGATGTATTTTTGACATGGCTTGGTGGATCCGAGTATGTGCTTTGCAGCTAGGTGGATCGTGCAGCGCAACGCGGTCCAGGTGTCCTGTACTCCATGTATGCTAGGTAGTCTTATCCGGGCCAGCTTTGCCTTTGTTCCAACTGTGTCTTCTTCCCTCAGTTTCCACCACTTGATTCGGCTCGTCTTTGTTTGTTCTGGCCTCGGTTTACGGGGGACTTCAATTTTCAGGTCACATATCAGTGGCTTATGTTGAGTCGCTGTTGTCTCTGATGGAATGACCTTTGTGTCTAGCACCGTCTTCTTGTGTTTTCGCCTCACCAGCACAAAATCAATTTGCGACTTCCTGATTTGTGAGCCCGTTCCATGGTAATATGTGTACAGGTGGCTCGGCCTTTTTGTGAAGTTGGTGTTGGTGATGGTGAGGTTGTGCGTAGTTGCAAACTCCAGTAGTTGTTCCCCTTCTGCGTTCTTCTCACCTATGCCATATCCACCGTGACATTCACTCTCATCCGTCTGTCCAACATGGGCATTCATATCACCGGCTATGATCACATAGTCTTCTTCGGGGACTTCTGCCATCTTTTCATCTAGCATTTCCCAGAAGTCCAGCTTCTCTTTATCTGTGCATCCTGTTTGAGGAGCGTACACAGAGAAGTAGTGTACGGTCGTTTCGCATAATGCCAGCTTAATCTTCATCAACCTCCCAGTGTATCGCGTCACTTCGCACACTTGGTCTCTGAGTCTCTCTGCTACGACAATGGCTACTCCGTTTCGTGCTGTCTCAGTTCCCATATAATACAGTTTGTATCCGTCTCCAATTTCCTTGGCTTTTCCGCCCTTCCATTTAGTCTCTTGTATTGCAAGAATGTCAATCTTTCTCTTTAGGTCAGCTGCAATTTCTCGAGATTTACCCGTCAGTGTTCCTACGTTGAGCGTTGCAACTCGTACGTATGATTGGGCCAGATCACTTGCGTCTCGGCGTCGTCCTTCCGTCGTGAACCCTCGCTTATTTGCCGAACAGACCGGGTCTTGTCTGATCGCACATCCTCGTGAATTTTTCGAACAGGCCGGATGGCACCTCCTGAACGCGTCGTCTACAGAGGACGCCTTAGTATTGGCGGGGTCATTTTGATTAAACTTTATCATGGTTTGATGGTTGCGACAATTGTTTTCCCGACCGGCTGCCGCATGCCTGTCGTCGGTAAGGTCCGCGTTTGGTTCACGCTCACAGAGAGTAAGCGTTATCCAGTGGCACCACGAGGAGGAACGGACCGCACCACCAATGACCTTCTCTGAAACTAATCTTGTTTAATCTGTTTCTATGCAAATGGTGGAATATGCTGTAATTAATTGATTTTTAATAAATATCGAGGTGTAGTACATATTTAAAATTGACATCGCTTGATAACGAATGTATAATATCCTACCACCGTTCACAGTTTTAAGAGATGTCAAGCCATTTTACATCTGCTTCTACACTTGAAAAAAATATCCATTCTTGATTTTTTTATGTTTCCGGTTTTATTGGCCTTGCATATGATTATATGAGATCGCATTGATCATTGTAAATCAATGAGCAATATTATGTGTAATTTATAAGTTTAGACCCACCTTTGTAAACGATTCGAAACACTTAAATTACAAATTTTACTCTGCTTGATCTTACGGTTATCGTTGGCATATTTTAAAATCCAGAAAAGTGAAGAATGCCATCTAAAAGTATTACTACAGTCATGTTATTTTCTAAATAAAATCCATGCTATTTTGATAAATCTCTAATTATATGAATCAGATAACTGAGACTAAGGCTTCTTAAAATAATGGTTTTTATTTTTAAAAGCTCAAATTATTACATCAAATTTCAATTCATATGTTATTACAAAATAATAATTCGAATTCAAATACGAATTCAATGTTTTAAAATAATTGCTTACTTTCCTATCTTGACTGAACAAGTTAAAAGTACATGAGTAGTTTACAGATGATTCATATATAAATATTATTTTCTTAGTTTGAATTGATGAACGTCATTATGCTTATTCGGGTGACCACTTAAATGTTTTTTATTCTGTTCGTGTTTAATTTTCTGCATGCAGGTACTGTAAATTACGTTGTTAATGTTCCAAAAAGATCGAAATATAGCCAATAGATAATAATAGCTCTTGTTCCGGTTTACCGCAAACATGCCTCTCACAAGCCATAGCACATGCAACGGTAGGGTAAATAACGACCAGGATACAATAGGTAGCCATATATTATATATTTTATAAGTGGAAGTTTTGGATCTTCGCTTCATCGATACTTGTTTATACATGCTTAACTGTAATCCTACTTTACTAATTTCTTTTTGTATAATGAAATTACACAGCGTTATGCATATAATTGGCATTATTCCATGTGTACACAGGTCAATGAAGGATCGAATTACAAAATAAAGATTAACGAGTTCCTTACTGATTTCCCCTGAATTAAGAATAAAGAAACAATCAATCGAGATAAATAGAATTACTTGAATTGTCATTGCGGCCAGGAAAATTCGTTTCCATTTCACATCGCAGCTTAACGGTTTAGTGACGATTAGGCATCGACGGATACTGACTGTACAAAGTATGGTCGACGAAATATTGCGGAAATACATATTCATCAACGATAGCATGCAACATACTCGCCTATTAGTGACACAGCTAAGGCTCGTGACTAGCAAAGATATACAATCTGAAATTAGAAGCGAAATTTTTGAATCGCAAATCACTTTGCCTGAACTTGGAACGTTACTGAATTCTCTAAAGAACGAGCTGGTCAATCTATAAAAAAGCAGAATTAACGTAAAGGCCAATACGTAATATCGAATATCTTGCCTTTCTGTCAATACACATATCGTGAGGAAAGGCGGGGGTGCAAAGTATCTCGATAAAAATATTTTAAGCATGCGATTGACTGAGTAGTAATGCATATTAATGTACTTTTATTTAATAATAATTCAGATTAATCCTTCAGGAATGTTTCCAAGTTGGGTTGCCATCATATCATTTTGTATTTTTACATGTGATTCATAGTGACTGCTTACAATCCGTTCTAAAATCTTAGCGTGTTTATGTTGGATAAGCAAATTGTTGAACTAGTATTAAAAGTCAAATTGCTTGACAGATTCTATTTACGAAGTGGGCGTATAAGTTATTTCTTTTTGTAATTGAAATATTTTAATTTAAATATCTGGATAGTAATTTTATCTCGCTCTTTAGAGAGAACGTTAAATTAAAAGTTGAATACTTGAAAACTTTTACATTTATTGCCCAGAATATCGTTTGAGATGTGCTAGCAGTTTATTAATTAAAGTTGATTGGATTTGTATGTGGCAAGGCATATTAGGTTCAATGCTTAAAAGTTACTTAATTTTACTAGATATTGTTCGAAATAAATGGAGATGGAGAGAGAGCAGTATACTAGAAAAATTGCATTTCTTTAGATAAATTTGGGAAATTCATACCCCTTAATATAGTTAATGTTGAATCACCTAATAATAATGTGAAATATAATTATGATATCTGTTAGTTTTTATATTTAAACTGCAATTTTGGAATATCATAAGATAGTACTGAGCGACAAAACTGCATAACTGCATTACATTTAATTTAACAAAACACTTGTTGTATCAATTATTTTAACAAGTTAAGTGGATCGTTTTAATAGCCATTTTAAGTATGGCGAATGTCGTTATTTTTACAATAATTGTATATCAACATTAAAACTAACTGGATAATTTATGCATGTAAGAGTTAAACACTTACATGCATATAAATTAACTGATATTTTTTAAACTAATTATTGACATTTAACTTTAAAATTAAATGGCATTTATTCCTTCCAATTTTTATTTTTTAAATGCAAATATTTGCAATTGACTGTCTTTATTTCATCTTTTAAGTATAAAAAATACAGATAACTTATCTCAATGTGTTAATAATTCTTCAATTTGTAATAATTAAAATAATTCGGTTTGTATTAGAATAAATGCTTTGTATTAGAATAAGGTACACAAAATAATCAAATTTCATCAGAGGAAATATGTCCTTAGCTCGTATTTGTCCTCGCTGTTATATTGGGTCAAGGAATATAGGCCGGCCGAAACATGATAACATGGCACTTATTTTTAATGACCTATCGTCGACATAGATAGGTCGACATATCGACCTATCTGAACGGATGTCGACATATCGTCGTTCATCCGTCAACATTGTTTGATGCAATCACAACAAGGAACATTTATTTGTCAATTAAACTTAAATTCGTACTGATCTTGACGTTTTTCTATAAAAACATCAACACTCAATGATGTCTGCTTTTCATGATCAATATGCATTAAGTTTATCTCAAGTAAATATCACATGTATGTACTAGTAGATGTTGTCTTTTAAAAATATCACAAGGCAATTGATACAACTGATGTTAGTTAATCCTACTAATGAGTGCTATCGGCTACCATCAGCTCGTCTAGGAGTGATAAAGATGTCCAAACTGCATTATAATTCGTTATAATTTAAATTTTTATTTTAAGCTGCTATGAGCTGTATTTAAATGTATTTGACAAAGATAAATAAACAAAAATATGGAATATATTATATATTATATGTATTAATATTTTCGAAATAGTAAATGCCATTAAAATTAATAAAAATAGTAATTAATAATATCAATATGAATGCTTATATGTGGTCAGAATTTAAATGTTAGGTATCAGAGGATATTTCGAGAATATTAAGGGAAAATAATGGTTTGATTATTTTGTGTAATTATGTTACAATTATAAAATAATATCGATTAAATTTTAATTTTAAAGTTTTAAAACTTGTAAAAATGCGTAAAATTGAACTCATCAATATTTAGATGAGAAATAGATTTATATAAATAGATCGTGTATTTTTTAATAGATGTTATATTACGGTAATATAACATTTAATATGTCGGTTAATATATATAACCAATTTTGCTAGATCACACAAGATAATTTCGTAGCAGAAACCAGCAAAGGTATCATTCCTCATTAATTCCAACTCCATACAACTTGACTCACAACATACCATATTTAGCCTGACACATTGGTATTGTTTCGTCCGCAACTACTTTCGTCCGCAATGGTAAATCAAAACACATCAGAAAGTTGTCTACTTCTGTTCCTTTTAAGCGCTATTTGCACATTCAGGTTCGAACCAAGGTTCTTTCGATCAGTGGGTATACACCTTACCAACTAGGCTAGTCATCCAGTAATTTATTATTTATAAGACTTGGCATGATAATTCGTTCATTCATTTGTGAAGAATGCATTAGCATATTTTATGAATTTATTTCATTATTATAAATGCATATTATTATAAATGCATGTTGCGATTTCGCATTTTGTTAAAGTTTTCCTCTAGAATTAAGATTTATTAACAACAACAATTTCTTGTCAAATATTTTTCCTGTCAACAACTAATCCGGGTGTCGGGTCGTGGATGCAGTGCATGAACCAAACTACTCTAGACATCGCGATCCTGAGCGACAGACCAGATTTCACTTTCAGATAGTTCAAGGAGGTCTTCGGCCAGTTTCGAGATTTGATCTCTTCGCCAGTATCGGGGCCTACCTCGAGGTCTCTTTCCAGTATCGGGGCCTACCTCGAGGTCTCTTTCCAGAGAGTCCGGCTTGGAAAACCCTCAGTGGAAGGCGATCTCTAGACATCCTCAGAACGTGTCCTAGCCACCTCAGCTGACTTGGATGAGGAGAAGCAGCGACTTTACTCCGATTCCATCCCCGATGACTCAATTCCTAACCATATCTCTAAGGCTAAGACCGGCCACACCGCGAAGGCACTTCATTTCGGTCGCCTGTATCCGATACATTATCCTTTCGGTCATAACCCAAAGCTCATGATCATAGGTTAAGATAGGAACGAAGATTGCTTGGTAAACTGATAGCTCGAAGAATCAACTCTCTCTTTACCACGACACACCTATACACAGAACGCATTTCTGCGTCAGCTGCTCAAATCCACTTCTCAATCTCCCTGATATTTCTGTAGTTCCTCGTGAACACCGTCCCAAGATACTTAAAATCCTCCACATCAAGAAGAACCTTTTCTTTATCCAAATTGATATCGACACCTGAATCCGAGACAAACACATAAAGCAGTCTTGGAGGTACTAACCAACATCCCTACCGCTTGACATTCCATCGAGAATCGATCTAGTAGGCATTGTAAGTCATTAGGACAATAACCCAACAAAACAGCGTCATCTTAAAAACGCAGAGATAGTATCCTGATAAAACCGAACTGAAGACCGACCTCTGTCAGAGCAGCCCGTCTTGAAATTTTGTTCATGTAAACACTGAACAAAAGTGGATACAAGGACAACCCTGACGAAGCCCAACGCCTACTGGAAATAATTCAGACTTCCTACATAGAACACAAACACAACTCATACCTTGTTCATACAGAGAAGCCACAGCTACCCGAAACTAGTGTGGTACTTCATACTCCCTAGTATCTCCCACAACCTCTCTTGCCGAACTCGGTCGAACGCCTTCTCAAAATCTACAAAACATGTGTAGACCGGTTGATCGAACTCCCAAGACTGTTCAAGGATAGTTGAGAGAGTAAAGAGCTGATCCGTAGTTCCACGACCTGGACGAAAGCCGCATTGTTCCTCTTGCAACTGTCCCTCAACTATAGGCCGTATCCTTAACTCAAGAATCCTAGCAAATAGCTTACCAGTTTGATTAAGAAGAGTGATGCCCAGATAATTGAAACACACTCTTCGGTCACCTTTCTTAAAGATCTTTACCACCACCCCAGTTCACCACTCACTAGGAACCTTGCCCGACTTCAATGCAACGTTGAAGATTCGTGTTAGCCGCTTTATGCCAACAACGTCGAAAGTCTTTAAAGGTTGAATCTCCTCTACCCCAGAAGATTTGACATTACGAAGTTTTTTAACAACAGCAATGACCTCTTCCGTTGATTCTAAAGGCTCTACTTCTAAAATATAAGGAATATTCACCGGATTAAAGAGACTCCTGAAATGCTATTTCCAACAACAAAGAAACTCTTCAATGCCAGTTGGCATAGATCCTATCTTGTCATAGACAGTTTGATGAATTTTCTGCTTTCCAACACGAAGGTTCCTGATCGTCCTCCAGAACATCTCCGAAGCTTACCTATAATCAAATTCTAAGTGTTCTCCAAACTTCTCCCAAGCCGCATTCTTAGCTTCGATAAATGCTCGAGCTCAAGCACTCTTTGCCCTTCGGTACTTATCTTCAGCTTTCACTGATTTATCTGACAAAATTGCCTTATAAGCCAGCTTCTTCTGTCGGACAAAATCTCTAAACAGATTTTGTGAACACTAAATCTCTTTTGTGTTCACCAAACAGCTCGATTATTTGCTCCGCGGCAAGCACCCAAGGCCTTCGAGCTACAACTTTTCACAGTTGTTTTGGCAAGCGATGATCAGAACATTTTCAATTCCTGATTAATGCTCTTCAGCTCTTCTGGCAACCGAGAGAAATCCTCCCGGATGTAGCTAGAAAAACATTCTTTAAAAAAACATTTTATAGACGCTTCCAGCGCGCCCTCACACAATGTTTGGGATTACCAGGCTTGTCTAGCATTCGATTCTGCCATCGAAGTTTACTAACTACAGGTAGTGATCAGTTGACAGCTTAGCCCTTCTCTTCACACGAGTGTCCAGAGCATAACGTCGCAGATTAGATGAAACGATTACAAAATCGATTATATATTATTGACTTAGAGAGTCCTGTTGCCATGTGCATCTATGAATCTCCTTATGTTCAAACATGGTGTTGGTTATGCACAAAATGTTACGAGAACAAAAGTGCAATAATTCAACACGTCCCGCATTTAGATCAGAGTGTCCGACCCTCCCCCAACACAATTTTCCAAGTGCTACTGTCGCTACCAACATGAGCATTGAAGTCACCCAATAGAACGATGGAATCTCCAACAGGAGTACTATCACGCAGAGCTTGAAGATATTCTACGAAGGCTGCGTATTCCGAGATAATGTTGGTAGCATACGCACACACAACAGTTATCCCCTTTCCATCTTTAACTAAAACTCTCAGAGACGTCAGCCTTTCGTTCACTGGGTTAAACCTTTCTACCACGAACGACACCGGGGAATTGTAAGTACTCCTACACCCGCCTTCGTTGCTTTTCGTTGGTAACTTCCGAATAGTTCAAGGTTCAACCTTTATCGAAAAGTTTAGTTCCAGTTCCAGAATAGTGAAAAGAAGTCACCATGACTATTTAAAGACCGAATCGAACCATCTCTTCAAATAATTCTGGTTCCTTCCCCGCCAGCGAGATGACATTCCACGTTCCTACATGAAGGTTAGTCCGCTTCAGATGTAGATGCCTCTTTCGCTGTCTCCGTACAACTGCCTGGTCACAGGCAGTATTTTTCAAATGCGTATGATTTCTAATCCCTTTTTTAAAAGTATCTATTTTGGACTGTGTTATACATATTATAAATCATACTTCACTTACAAATGCAGTTATCCATGCGACATTGCTTCGTCGCCAGATATATTTGTGTATCTTAAAATTGTTTATTATTCGTAATGCTTTAGTTAATGCTAATTTTGAAATAAAGATATTGTGCATTGAAAGAATGAAAAGATATTTTGTCGGTAACCAAACATTCAAAATCGTTGTCTATTTTCTACAAATAATTCCACTAAACTTTCGATTAAATGTAGTTCATTTAATCGTAAATTAATTAATAACGATTAATTAACCTAAATAATTTTTTAAATTACTAATTAAAAAATTATTAATTAATTATTTTATTTAATTAAATTTACAAATTTTTATTGACAAGTTATTTTACAATTTAAATTCTTATTGATATATTCATTTTATTCTAAATTTGTTGAGGAAATTTCGCTTAATTTTAATCACCCAATATGTAGTCAAATGTGACTAAAATTGTAATATCAGCGGTTAGGATTTAAGAATAATTAAGCAGTAAAGATTAAGTTATTATTAAGGATTTAAAAATTTAGCATTATTTTCAAATCAACAATTATTTATTACAAGGTAGTTAAAACATTTAAGTTTTTAGTGAATGATTGTTTTTTTTACTTAAAAATCAAATCAGTTACTGAAGAATTTACTTTACATAATTTATATTTTCATCACTATGAATTTACTTTAAACTGGATCGTGATCCAAGGAAAACTGAAATTATTGATATTTTGTTACTCACTAGTAGCGTCATCAAAAAAACGTTTTAGTTCTGATCATGATAATAGCGTGACAATCAAAATTTTAAATGAATTCTTCCGTATCTGATCCAGCTTCAAAGTGTATTTTCCAAACAGGATTATTTTACCAAAATTTATTAGATAAATAATATTTTTCTAAACCAAATATTATCAGCAAAATATAATAGGTAATTATTTGTAGAATGCTTAGCAATGGGTGAACTGTCAGACCATGCACTATTCATATGTCGTTTAAAACTATATATTACCCCTGCCACTATATTATGCAAGTTACAATTTATTACGCATGATCAAAGTTCAACAGTGGGCTAACGTATTAGACTAAACGCTATCTATATATTGTTTGACTTAACCAAGCTACCTAAGTGCGTTCCTATCCAACAAATATCTTATTCGATCGATTCTTATTCGGCTTAGAACTTCATCGTTTTTAATACGTTTCTTCAAACAGATTCTCAAAATCAAACAAAATATCCTCATTTTTATTTGAATATCGTCCGAAATCGGCAATTTTATCAGTCATCATAATTTAACGTACGAATATCAACAATCTTCATTGGCCAGTCCATCATTATTTGACTATAATCCGAATAGTGTCATTCTTCATCTGACAGACTTTTAGGGCCGTACAGCATCGTACTGCGAAAAACGTTTGCATAGGCATTGGCTACCTTGATGAAACCGCTTACTGATATGTTAATAGTGCTTCCAGACGAGGTTGTCGTCTGTCAATGAAAATTTTCCTCTTCGTCAGGAGAACATGCGAACTCTTTCAATTTGGTCATCATCCACGCATTTTAAATAAATAGTAAAATATATCTTGTCGTTCGTAATCCCACTGCAAATACGTAGTGCCGAATATCATTCAAGAACGCTTAATTTCGTTTAATTAAAAATGCAATTTGTTCGCTACCGACTTTCGTAAAATTTCGTGAAAATTATTAGATTATTTGCGAATAATTTATGGGTTAAACTTATTCTGGGTTGAAATGATTTTTGACTCCAAGTACACTACGGAATATTACTTTCATATGCACTTCATAATCAATTAATTTTGTGTTGCAAATTCATGGTTATCTTCGTTATTATATACTCTGTTAAGTTGTTTTATAGTAGGTGATTTAATGCAATGATATAAAACCTTCTTGGTATATATATCCGACGATGGAGACTCTCTTTGATGGTCTCAAACTTGGTCGAAACCATCTTCTTTTGTAGAAGTCTTCCTAATACAATCTATGATTTAAAATAATTCAAAATAATTTCCTTAAGTTAAATGAATATTCAAATTTTAATTATAATAAAATTTTATAAAATAAATAAGGTCAACGCTATCCAATGTCAGCAAAAATAATATAGTAACTTACTTTAGCAATTCTTGTGAATGTAGTTTCGTCATTTCTAATCAGTGAAAGATTCTATAATTGCTCTCATGTATTCTTGAACTTCTAGATTGATAAAGTCATTCGGTAGTTTCTCCTTTCTCTTTTTCGATTGTGTTTGCATCTAAATTTTTGAAATAAATTAGCATTCATTGAAAAAATATTTTTTTTAAATTGTTTGAACTTAACTTTTATGATTAAGTTTAATAATTTTAGTTTGAATGATATTGAAGTAATTCCACGTTGAGCATGACTGAAGATGATGATGCGCTACGCCGTTCTAATTTTCAAGGTTCCTTACCGATAAGCATAATGCTGGGCACTTCAGATCAAGTTGCATTTACGAATTCTGTGGTTCCACTTTTTGTAAACTTTTGTTTTTATTATCTTATTTTAACATTTTTGTGTGAATAGCTCCAATTACCTCGATTTTGCTATCTAATGATGTATACGGACAAGATATTCAGACATTTTGAAAATTCTATGTGCTCTCGAAGTGATAAGCAGAAGATATGGTTTAGTAATCAACTTGTGGATGACCCTATTCAACAGTAAGGTTTTCTCTTTTTATCTTTTCACTTTAATGTAAATGATTTAATGCAAAACTTTCAGTTTTACTAATTGTATAAATTGCCTTGTATAAATTAAAGGTAATCTTTTTATTTTATGAAATAACTGTTGAATTTCATTTGCAACAGAACAATTTTTTCTATATCATAAAGGTAAACGGCGAATGAAGCGGGAGTATCAGATGTAATGACTAACCTGTTGCCTTTGCGAAAAACAATTCATATGTGGGGAATATTTCAAACGGATGAGTCGTAATAAGGGCGAAAGGACAGTCATTAGAAATGTTCATTTCAATTTCCTTTGGAATTAACCGCAATGATATAAAAATATTTAAATTTTATTAACAACTTTTTTGAAAAAATATATATTTGAACATAAGAAACAATCCTTAATATAGTTCTTTGAACTTTCGTTGTGATCATGTTTTATAACATCTGAACATTATTTTTCTGATCAATATATAAATATTAATTAAAATTTGACATTAATAATTTTACTGTAGTGACACCTGATAAAAGATTGCACTATATATATATATATCTTCCAGGATATCAAATGGTACTAATCCATGCTTATCTTGATTTCTTTCTTAATAAACTTATATTCCAGTGCGCTTAATTCCGGTTTATTATAAATTCCAGTGGGCTAAATTCCAGTGGGCTAAATTCCAGTTTATTGTAAATTCCAGTGTGCTAATTCCAGTTTATTGTAAATTACTGTTTGCTTAATTCCAGTTTATTGTAAATTCCGAGGCGAGGTAATGCTTGTGCCTTTTTGGCCTCTCTGGGATCTTCTCACCTGAATAGAGACTGCGGATCTCCACCGGATACAGAATAACCGCTCGAGAGGATATATAACAAACATAGGAATTGCATCCAATCAATACAAGAGACTGATGACACAGACTTCGCTACTTTAAACTTGTATGGGCGCAATGCAATGATGATTCTGACGGAAATGGATTCTGAAGACATAAAGTTGCATCTCAAAAGGTTGTACATCATTATACACACCCTGAAACTTCAAAACATGTGACATGTGAATCCACACTTTTTACAGAATTCGTTGATACGCAAGCATCATAGATTGTCGGATCAGGTCAACGCCATCTTGCGTTGACGAGGGACAGAGACCGAATGTACACTACCCATGCCGGCATAAATGTCAGCGGGCGTAACTACCGTATCTCCGGCTTTATAAAACGGCGATGACCCAGGTTCTATTGACCTCGAATACGATGGCAGCAAACAAGGACAGCATTCCGGGCAACCCGAGGAACCCACGGACGATGTTCAACGCAAGAAGATATAATATTTAAAGCAATCTTATTAATTGTATCAATACATGTATATTACTTTTGATAATATTGAATTATTGTAAATTCATGTTTGTTAATTCCAGTTTATTGTAAATTTCAGTTTGCTTAATTTCAGTTTATTGTAAATTCCAGTTTGCTCAATTCCAATTTATTGTAAATTCCAGTTTGCTTTATTCCAGTTTATTGTAAAACTTATAGTGTGAGTTAAATGCGACTTATATGTTATCCATATATCCAGATATGTATTGTATTATTAAAATAATCTAACACGTAGGTATTATACAATACAAATAAAATTGACCTGTATTCATAATTGAAATAATTGCATAAAATGAAATAATATCTGCTTAAGACTGTTGTTAACCACTGTAAATAATTGCTAAGGTCAAGTAGCTCTCACGGTTATTTCGATTTCCACACAGACAATTAGAATATAGAGACGTGCCTCTATTAGATGTTAATTGTGACTTTAAAAATGTAAGAACAAAAATATTTGTTAATTTTGTATCACGATACTCATGATTACCTTTCCATGTAAAAATGATGTGTTGCTGTATGAACAACAATTTATAATTATTGATTGCTCTTTTACTATTTTTCAATTTTAAATGTCACTAAATAATTACTAAATCATTTTAGTAATTATTCCTAATTATTTCTGTATTATCAATTTTACTTTTAAAAATAAAAACTAAGAATCATTTTTTTATATAAAAGGAGCAGTCGAAAATACAAACTTATAATCTTTTTACTATGTTGCATCACTTAATTACTTTTATTGAATCTTAAATATCCTCAGTTTTATATTATTTTACTTACTAATTAATAAAATGATGAAATTTGTAAAATGCAGATTTTATGCTTAAAATATTGAGATGTACTATAAGATGCTTTGATTTTTAAATTTCAAACGAATAAAGCATGACTACTTTATCAATATATTACTACTTTATTTATATCACTAGTTAGTGACACATCTTGTTTTCTCTGAGCTCTTGATGTTGTTTATTGCTCATTGATTGAATTTTTATCAATTTATGAATGGACCTTTTTGATTTTAGTTAAAAATTTATTTAGTTAACAAACATATTGTATTTAGTTTAATTTATATCTTTCAAATGTAACGGCAATTACTCTTACAAAGAATTATACAAGTATTTATTAATTTAGTCGACTCTTACATCACTATTATCTATAACTTATCATCGACTATTGCATCGCTCAAAGCAATATTTCGTAGATAATAAGATGTTTCCTATTATGTATATATTTTAACTTAATTGCAAACTATAATCACTGAAAATGTTCGGCATGGCTTTAGAACAGTACGACCTGGCTATAAAACAATCCGGATTGGATTTAAAACAACAAGGACTGTGTAGAATAGTTCGGCTTGGCTTTATAACAGTCATACCTGGCTTTAGAACAGTCAGATCTCGCTTTAGAAGCCCGGGCTAACTTTATAACAGTCTGAGTGTCTTTAGAACAGTACGTCTTGGCTTTAGAGCAATATAGGCTGACCTGTTATTTGAAAAGTCCGACTTGGCTTTAGAACAATCCGGACTAGCTTTAGAACAGACCGGGCTGGCTTTAGAACTGGCCTGGCTGGGTTTAAAGCAGTCCGGGCTGGCTTTAAAAAATTCGGACTGACTTTAGAACAGTCCGGCTTGTCTTTTTAACAGTTCGGCTTACTTTAGAACAATATGAGGTGGCTTTAGAGCAGTCCGGACTAACTTTAGAACATTCCGTCCTGTCATTAGAACAGCTAAACTTGGCCTTAGAGCAATCCGGACTAACTTTTGAACAGACCGGTCTGGCTATAGAATAGTTTGGCCTGGTTTTAAAACAGTCAGACCTTGCTTTAGAAATGTCAGGCCTTGCTTTAGAACAGTCCGGCCTGGCTCTAGCACAATTAGACCTGGCTTAAGAACTGTGTAGCTGGGGTTGACTTTAGAAAAGTCCGCTGACACACTCCGTTTGGCTTCAGTGATTTCTGACAGGCTTTCGATCATAGTAGGATGTTGATTTCTAAAAGGTTCGCTACTTTGTGTTATTAACAAATACACTTTGCCCATTACGAACACGAAAGCCTGATTTAAGAGAAACTGTCGAAGTTATTATAACACAACGAAAAATTGTGCTATAATAGTTTAGTAGTATTACTAGTTAGTGTGCTTACATCACTTTAAAAATTCACGTGCCAAAACACTTTGACAAATATCCACATCAAACCACTTTAATCCATTCGTTTTTCTTATCAGTCTATCAAGACGCTCCCAATTAACTTATATAATTAAGGCAACAGCCTTGTCCAGATTACCTCAGACTAGCGGGTCTTCCTATTTAATTATCTGAGCATTGCTGTTCAAAGTAAAAAAGCGGTGTGCAAACTAAATATAAATGAAATCACATCATGTTATGGAATTATTTATACTTAATGACCAAGTTAGCGTGTAGTTAATTTGTTTTTATTAGTCACGCTATCGGATTTTTATATTTATAATTTCTATCATATTTCATTGTTACTTCGTGTTTAATATTTTTTCAAATAAAGAACTAAATTGTTAATTTTTTTATTTTTTAATTTTTAATTACTGATTACATATTTTATGCTAGCCAATATCCGATAGGTCTGCTATATGATTTGCATCATAACGTGAGTAGTTCTAATCCTTTATGGCAGATAACTGTACATTTTCAGGTATTTTGATTTTACGATTTTGTGCACACGTTTACAAAGTTTAATATTTTTAATATTTTGTTAATAAATATTTTATTAATAAATCCAAGCTGTAATAAATCATTTGTTTTCGCTCTTTTATGCTCAAATTATAATAATTTCAAGATATTACAATATTTTATAGATATTTGTCTTGTTCAATAATATATTAATATTATTATTTATTATTTATACTTATTATTATTAATAAGTATTAATAATATCTTATTAGATATCTTATTATATCTAATAAGTATTAATAATACTATCAATGATCAGTGATCAAAATATTATTTATTATTAATAAATAATACTTATTAATAATCAATGATCAGTCATTGATTTACATCAATGACTGATCAAAAAGCAAACAAATTTAAGGATATTATGTGTATTTGTTGTTTATTTTTATAATAAAAACTGGAATATTATTAATAAGTATTTATTAATATAGTCGACTCTTACATCACTATTATCGATAACTTATCATCGACTATTGCATCGCTCGAGGTTAAAATCAGAAAAATATAGTGATGTATTGGTTCACCTTAAACGCAAGATTAGCTTCTCGATTGCACGTGCTTTTTCACTATGTCTGCGAATGCCGCGATCAAGTAGAAGACATCCAATCTTTCCTGACAATAAATCTCATTTATAGGCCCGTTTACGGGAACCTAATTTCTGTAAATTAACTTTTCTTTTTTAATAAATAATATTACAAAAAAAATATTTAAATGAAAATAAGGATTATTTTATAATCTTCATCAAAGGCATCGTCTCTTCTTGATTAATGATCAAAATAATCGATCTTTGCTTACATTAAAAAAAATTAATATTATTAATTATTTGGCAACATAATTAATTCATACTTTTTCTGATTTATTTTAAATTATAATTTAAAAGTGGTTAATAATTATTATTTAATAATATTTATTAATTTGCATATGAATGCTAGATTATTTATGTCGTTCTCAGGATTAAAATTTAAACTATCAATCAATTACATTGGATTTATTTTTTATAAATTAAAGAATTGATCGCATAATGTATGTTTCGTTAATTCGTATATCATATTTTAAATTAAATCAAATTATCAGCAATCATCGATAATTACATTATCGATGAAATAAAATATATCCTAAAATACATTATAATATAATATTAAAATATTTGTATTGTTTGATAATACACCAAAATAATTCATTCACATCTATTATTATATTTATTCTAATTCATTTTAAATCATAATGAATGACAATAAAGAGTTTCTCGCAATGCTAAATTTAAAATTATTGTTCATATCTCTATTTTTCTAATAAAAATATAAAATGTAAAAATACCCTTTTATTAATACCCTTTCATTAATTTTATTAATACCCTTTTATTGTTAAGCTTGCATAATGAGCAATAGTGATCCACATTTATATGAAAACGATTTTACTTTTCCAAATTTTTGATTCTTTACAAACTAAAATAAACATTTGAATATTAATTTTTAATTAATATTTAAGAATCATTTAAATGTTTGAAACATTTTAAAGCTATCATTAATAAATATTTAAGAAACATTTAAATGTTTGAAACATTTATTCTATCGACGTTACTTCATTTTGAACATTTATTTTTTCACCAAAAATGACATATGAGGTCGTGTCCTGTACAAGTGAATTCACATGTGAAAAGTGAATTTAGCTTAACTATACGTCCTAGAAAAGGGGTTCTTAACCTATGGGTCATAACCCACCAGGTGAGTCACGGAAGGAGTTTTTGGAAGTCACGAACATTCTACTTGTAAAACATTCAAATGATATGAAAGATTTTTATCCATATTGATAACTTCAGATTGTTCATCTTATCACGACGTCAAGGAGTGAGAAAGTCTGGAAGGACGAATTTGTAAAGTACGGTTTCACAAAGATTGTTGATCAAGGCGCAATTCATAACTTGTAATTCGGTTATTGCCAATGAAAGTTTGCGACCATTCAAGTTACTGACCCACTTCAATAATGTACATGATGGAGATGGAACAGACGAGGAAATGATACGAAAGAGGGCGCGATTCGACCAGAAGGGAACCCTTCGAGGATTTTAATTTGTAAAACACGAAAAACCAATGTTGGAAGCTTTTTTATGAAGTTGCGTACATAATTGCTAGATAAACAGCCTCATATTGTAGTGGGGAATAGCTAATTAAACCTGCTACACTAAAAATGGCACAACTGGTCCTTGGAGAAGAAGCGATGAAAAAGCTCAAAGATATTCCGTTATCAAACGATGTCATGAAATAAAGAATAGTTGAGATGAACGAAGACGTCTTTACACAAGTTGTATATGGAATCAGAAGCAGCCCAGTACGAATTTATTTACAGCTGGACAAATTAACGTATGCCACCAACATGAGTCATTTACTTGTCTTCGTTCGTTATATAGAAGACCCGGCATTTAGTGGTGAGTAGTTATTTTTCACAAAGTTGAAATTAACTGCCAAAGCAACTTAGGTTTTCGGATTGGTAAATGATTTCTTAAAAACACATGGTATCGACTGGAATAAAATTAGTTCTATCTGCACAAACGATCCACCTTCAACTGGGTCCACTGGTGCCCCAACTTAGGCACAAGCCAGGTTTGGTGAGTGAAAAATGTGGTCTAAGATATTGTATACATTCATTATGTTATTCATCGCCAGGCACTTTCCTCAAAAACGTTTCCATAAGGACACAAAACAGAACTTTACAGAAGTTCTGGCCGCTGTAGTTAGAATTGTGAATTTCATTAGTAGAAAATTAGCTTCATCATAGAATTTGTAAAGTATTATACGAGGAAGTAGGAGCGGAATAGAGCGTATCGTTATTTCACACCGAAGTACGTTTGCTTTCTCGAGGTCTTGTATTGGATAGGGCGGTAAGCCTGTCTAATGAAATTACTTTGTTTTCGCGGAATGTCGATCATAAAGCGTCGAAAAGTTTGAAGATGAAGAATTCTTAGTCATTATGTGCTACCTGACTGGTATTTTTGGACCCATAAATGATCTGAATTTGTTATTACATAAATCAAATGGTAATCGGATGCATTCATTAATAAGCTACCTCTGTGGAGAAAACGTGTCGTCAAAGGAAATTCGGCCAATGTTATTCAGAGGACTGAATAAAAACATCACGGAACATCTGCCAAAATTAGAAATTCAATTCGTACATTATCTTGGTGGAAACTAAAGTGGAAACTATCCGCTCCATGAAATTTTGTCCCTTTCCAACACCTCATATCTTATCTTTGCGAGCAAGGTTTCTCTACTTTGACTCTATTAAAAACGAAATCGAACCCAGATGTCACGGATTCATCAATTGATGAATAGAAAACAAGAACAACCATCTCATTAATTGAAATTAATTATATTGTAATATATAAAATCATTTTTGTACTGAGGTTTTATTGTAAAATCATTTATTCTGTTTCTTAGATTTATCCAAATTACCAATAAATTGCTTTACCTTTCGTGAGTCCTTAATATACCTGTGATATGTAAAATTACTATCACTTATGAGAAAATGTTCGGGTTGGATCACGATGTCACTGGGCAGATCAATGCTGGCTCAGTGTTGAAAAAGTGTTAAGAAACACTGTTCTCGAAAATTTGAGCAAATGTATCCACTGGAGCGCGAATTACAAATAAAAAGTATTTTGTTATGGAATTTGATTCGCAATTGTATTTAATTGAGTTTGATAAATGGGAAAATGCGATAGTAGGATGATTAAAAGCTGATTTTCTTATGTTTATGCTTAGGTTATTTTCAAAATCTTATTGTAAGTTTTATTAGTAATTTAACTACCCGTTTACAAAGCATAATTAAAATTACAAGTATAAATATACAACCTAGACTATATTGATCTATTATTTCATAATTGCTATTAATATCATAAAATAATAGATTCATATTGCTATCTTTTATTATCGTCCGTAATTATCAATTTATTTTTCTAATTAGTTTTTAACATGAACTAAGTGGGAATCATTCAAATAATTTTAAAAGATCATTATTTTTGTAAACATTCTTAAATATCTAAAAGAATTCTAGTTAATACTAGATTAAAAGTTACATGCTTGCGTTTTAATAGCTGTCTAATAATAACATATTTTATTTTTAAGTTGATTTATCGAATTCAATACATTAATAATTGGCTCTCTACAATCGAAATTAATTAAGATTAATTATTAATTTATTAAAAATTAATAAGTAATTAATTAATTAATTAATTAATTACTTAATTAAGCATTCATAATTATTCAAGATACTAAATATTATTTAAAAATTAACAATTGACTATGATAATTAATAATCCTTTCTTATCTAAAAGTAACTATCAAACTTTGCATTGTATAGGACTTTCCGTATGAAGAGCTTGCTCAACACAATACGCCCGATCTTGTCGAACTAAGTTATATGTACGCCGTAAAAGAAGCCGATGCTATTACACATAACAGTTTGGTATGTGTTGTTAATGTATTTTTGAAATCAATTACAATTATTAAAATCCTATCTCGTGTTTTGTTGTTATATATTAATAAATATTTATTAATATATTCAGGATTTATATATTTGCTAACATTTGATTTTTTTCATTTATTACTAAAAAAATTATTACTTTTATTACTTTTAATGATTTAAACTAGTAATAATTTACTTTTATTATTAAAATTATTAATAAAAATAATTAATAATTAATAATATTAATAATTATTAAAATTATTACTTATTACTTATTTTATTTTAATTTTTTTTACTTTTTATTCATTTATTACTTTTTATTACAAAAGTAATATATTTAACAAGTAATATATTACATCTATTACTTGTTAAAAGAATCAGATTGTCATGCAATAATTAGATATATTCTTCTGATCCGTATATTAATATATTATTAATATTAATTATATATATGATATTATATATTATATTATATTAAACATTAATTATTAATTAATTATTAATCATTAAATATACATTAATGTAATATTCATATATTAAATAAATGTGATATTTATATCATATGAGTATATGATATAAATATAAGTATATTTCCGGGGCAGGCCATTAATCTGTGAAATGTAGGGATGGTATACTGTTGTATGCTTTAATCCTAAACATTTGTCTGCAATCTAGTGTATGAGCAGTTGCAACATGCTCTAACTACTAATATTATCCTACGCCGATTATAGTACTCTGTGGATCATCAGGGTGTATGATCTTATCACTAATGTTTTAACATACTGTTATACTTGCGTGGTCTATATAGAATTCATCTGGTCGTTGAAAAATCGCACGAAACTTTTTGAATTTATTAAATTTTATTTCGATTGCCCTACAATATTTCTTAAATTGTGTTTTAATTACTTTAAGTATTTTATTTTGTTTATTTATTCAAATTAACAAAAATACACAATTTGATATAAAATTTGATTTTGATGAAAAGCTGAAAAATGATATTTAATTGTATTATTTTACACTCTTTTAATATTTTTAATAAGCGTTTTAAATGTTGGCTCATATATTTATAAAACGCTACTGCCTTACGACAAAACACAACTCAATTTCACTATTCATTCCCAACACGAATATTTGCCTTGAGATAAAAAATGTTAAATTTCAATATTTAAATAAAATCATATCTTAATTTCTATTAATTCAAAATGCGACATTTGAAAAGTTGAGTTTAAGATCTTTTAAGATTTGAATTTATTAAATTTTATAATTACAATAATTATAATTATAATTATAATATAATTACAATTTATCGTTAAACATCCTACCTTTTTAAATTTAAGCTATTTTTATATTCGCAGGAGATTCAAAATATGAGCAAGAAAGATCATAAAAATCTGTGGTCAGGACTATACGAATGTATGTTGTTTACGTAACCAAATTAAATTATTTTATATAAAATTAATTTAAAGAAACCTATTTTATTGCTTAATGTAATTAATGAATAATGATAGCATATCGAATTCTCGTTTAAAATGTAGGATATTTGCCTTTAATTAATATCTGATAAGATCACTGTACATTGAGATATTTTTAATCAATTATCGAGTATTTTACTCATGCTGTGTATGCATGACTCATTCTCAATTGAATTATCTTCGAGTCTTAGCTTTTCAGTTTTACCGAAGCAACACACAAGTGATTTGGCAGTATAAGCTGTGGTTTTATACAATGAATTAGTTGATATTTACTTAATTTCGTAAAATTTGTTTCCAATCCTTTTTAGGGAATATTTGTATTGCATTATTTTGTACTAGATCCTTTGTTTACGTTAATTGTTAAACTGATTGATTCTCGTGTTTGAACTTGAAAAACGAGAATATATACCTTATATACCTTAATATATACCATACTTCGTAATTGATACTATTTTGACTAACGATTGTAATTAACAAAAAAATATAAATCAACAAAATATTATTAAAAATACATTTAAACTTTTAAGTGAGGAATTTGTATATGGATAATCAGCTTTGTATTATAATAAGATACACTAGATAATCGAATTTTATTACATGGAATATTTCATTAGCATGTATTTGTCTCCGCTGCTATGCTTGGTCGAGGAATAGGGACCGAGAACTGATAACATAGCAGTTCCTCTTGATGACCTCTATCCCTTATTCGGATAATTTAAAAAATTATGAATAAAAATAATAAAAATAGATTATTTTTTTATTTATTATACATTATTTATTATTTGAAATTTTAACATTAATCGAATTATATTCATCAAGACTTAATGGCAATTATATCTTTATATGTATGTTTAACATTATTCGGACATTATAATTCAATTATTCAAAAAGATAAAGTTGCTATTTTACAAAATTAAAGATACATGTATTTTGTATTTTTATTTTGTATTATATTTTATTATAAAAATAACAAAAATAAATAATTATACATTATTTATTATTTATTATACATTATTTATTATTTGAAATTTTAACATTATATAAATATTAATCGAATTATATTCATCAAGACTTAATGGCAATGATATCTTTATATGTATGTTTAACATTATTCGGACATTATAATTCAATTATTCAAAAAGATAAAGTTGCTATTTTACAAAATTAAAGATACATGTATTTTGTATTTTTATTTTGTATTATATTTTATTATAAAAATAACAAAAATAAATAATTATACATTATTTATTATTTATTATACATTATTTATTATTTGAAATTTTAACATTAATCGAATTATATTCATCAAGACTTAATGGAAATGATATCTTTATATGTATGTTTAACATTATTCGGACATTATAATTCAATTATTCAAAAAGATAAAGTTGCTATTTTACAAAATTAAAGATACATGTATTTTTATTTTGTATTTGTATGCTATTTTTCTAAGGAATCAATTTCTTTCATTTTTAGTACTAAATTGATTTAATTCCCTTATATTCCTAATAGCTGACTACGACAAGTTCTATAGTGTTTTCAGTCGACTGCAAAAATCACCCGTTATGAATATTCCATTCCGTGTGCATAAGGTAACTAACTACATTTTCGTATTTTAAAAATAAATATTAACATTTCGCACTCAGCTAAACAAATCAATTATTCAAAGATGCATTCCGGCATACAGGCATGTAACTGTCGATGACAATGAAGAAATTCAGGAGAATTGCGTTGCAGACATGCTAAAGATCTGCAATATTTCAAGTTCTGACTATTGTATTGAACCGGAAAACGTAAAATTGTCTTTACTCACATTTAATTTGGTTTTAGCTTTAATTTTGTTAAACGGAATCATGATTAATTCCAAGAGTTCTCTGATATGGCTTTTTCAACATTTAGCTTTTGCCGATAATTTTCTGCATTTTGCTCTTATACAATGACATATATAGTTTTACTCGTTTTATTTATTCGTTTTAGTTTCATAGATGTTTATCTAAATTGTTTGTCTAATTGTTTGTTTCTAAAATAAAATCAATTTGTTTTTCAAATAATTTTGATGTTGCACATAAAGGATGGAGGTTATCAACTGATGAAACTTTTGTTCACGACTTTTGACTAATTATTTTATTAATTTCCAACATTTTGTAAAAGGAATTGTGATATTTACCACTCAAGTTTTATTGTATGGTTTGGCATATAATAAAATTTTTATTATATGGTTTAGCATTTTTGTAGACAGCGTTTCTATTAAGACAACTACAAAATTTCATATTTTAGCTACATTTTTTAAAATTTGATTCGAATTGACTAGTTTTGACTTTATACAAAATTCATAGGCAATAATAATACAAAATTCATAGGTAATTATGGATGAATAATAAATAATATATATGAGAATAAGGTACATTAGGTAATCGAATTTCATTAGAGGAAATACTTCATTAGAATGTATTTGGCCCTGCTGCTATGCTTTGTTGAAAAATAGGGGCCAAAACCTGATAACATAGCAGTTTCTCCTAATGATCGCTAATCCTTTCATAAAAATAAATTTTTATTTTATATTCTAACATTATATAATCCTCCTGATGACCTCTCACCTTTATTCTGATACATCGTCTGCTATTTATTAGTCAATTCATGAGAATTTACTTTTATTTTAAATTTCAATTTTAATTTTATAAATATAAATTATATAAAATTTTATATAACAATTATTTATTTATAACTTTTTATTATTTAATTATTTAAATTTTATTTAGCATTATTTTTTATCTATTAACATAAAATACGTAGACTCAGTTAGCTGATCTTATTAATTACCATACAAAGCAAACGCGTTATTTCAATTAAGCCTGTGGCATTAATATCGCTATGAGATCAAAATGTTGATAACCAATTAAACATTTCGAATAGGTTTGAGTTTGCAAAGATTTATTACGATTAATGCATTATCATTTACAAATGAAGTAATCACAACCTTCGTAAAAGTTCTTTGATCGAGACTTGCTTAGAATTGCATTTGCGAAAACTACTTAATCCTTATTTTGATACATCGTCTGCTATTTATTTTTCAATTCATAATAATTTACTTCTATTTTAAATTTCAATTTTTTATTTTGACTTTATATAAATATAAATTGTATAAAATCTTATATAATTATTTATTTATCAATTATTTATTAATTATTTTTTAGGTAAAAAATACTAGATAATCAAATTTTATCAGAAGAAGCACGCAATTAGCACGCGTTTGACCCCGCTGCTATGTTGGGTCTAGGAATAGGGGTCGAAACCTGATAGCATAGCAGTTCCTCCTGATGACCTCTAATCCTTATTCTGATACAACGTCTGTTATTTATTAGTCAATTCATAAGAATTTACTTTTATTTTAAATTTCAATTTTAAATTTTAACTTGATAAAAGTTATATACAATCGTATAAAACAATTATTTATTTTTTTTAAATTATTTAATTATTTATTACTTTATTATTTAATATTTATTTATCATTATTTTTAATTTATAAATAATATTGGCGCAATTTTTAAAAACCTTGTAATATATCTGAAAACCGTTATTATTGCAGATTATTTTAATTATTTTAATTTTAATTATTTTAAAATAATGATCAAAATTATTTAATTGTTAAATAATAATTAAATGATAAAATAACAAAGTAATAAAATAATGATTTAAATGATATTAAATAGTAAAATGATAATCAAATTATTAAATACTATGAGCATTTAAATAAAATTCGCAGTTCATTAACTTAAATTTTGAAGGTGTGGAATTTGTCTTTTGTATTATTATTTTTGATTTCGTAACCTATGCAATTTTAATCAGATTTAAATTCTTATTGGTATTAATAAAATGTGATTCCAATACCCTAAAGACGATTTCTACATTTAACGATCATGATTTTCAAATCATGTCTTCTCATTATTCTTCTGCTACCCATATTCTTGACGGTACCCTCGATATTGTTGCCCGGTCTTCGCTTCTTGCCTTGTCTTCTTCATTGTGCATATCTGATCCTGCTCTATCTGACCACTTCCTTGTTACATGTTCTTTCCCTTTGTTAAAAATCAATGTTCCTGCGAAAATTATCTCGTGTCGTTCTTGGAAATTCCTCGACTTTTCCCTTCTTCGCTCTCATATAAACCACTCTCCGTTAATGTATCCTTCTTCTATCTACCAATCCCCTAATTACTTATGTACCCTCTTTAACAATGTATTTTGCTCTATCCTTAATGAAATCCTTTCCTTAAAACTTTTGTTCAATCACGTCAAAATCGTGCAAGATGGTTCGACTCTGAGTTGTGACTTCAAAACGCCTCCTGCGTTGTTCTTTCAGAACTTAATATCGTTATCTCAGACTATCTTCAGAACTTGACTCATTCTTGTATTGTAACCAATTCTTTGCTCTTCGTCGTTCGCAAAGGCAACTTCTGCGTTCTAAGGCAAATAGTTTTGGCGAAGCAAACTGGCTTCCGCTAAACGACTCTCGAACTAAATGGAAAACTCTTAATTCTGTACTTTCTCGTTCCTCTGTCACTTCCACTCTTGATCCCTTTCAATTCTCCAATTACCTAATTTCAAAAACTGTATCTCTAATCGATTCGATCATCGTCCTTCCACAAACTTATTGTATCTTGTCTGTTCGTAACCCTGAGCTCTTTTACCTACTTGCGGTATCTGAAGATGAGGTATATTGCCTTCTTATTTTGTTAACTTGTAAGTCCTCCTGCCGATCTTATCCATACTCGAATTCTCAAATTGTTGTCAACAACTTCACACCTTTCCTATTTATCAAAACTTCGATGGTTAAGTATTGAACAGCGCGTTTGTCTTCGTCTGCTTTGTCTAACTTATCGCCTTCTCCATTGTAATTCTCCTTATCTCTATCTGCCAACTCTAAGTGAATCTCGCTATCTTTCTACTCACCTACGTTTCTGTGCTTCTCTTCTGCTACACGTACCTCTTCACTAAACCAACTTCGACCGTCGATCTCTACATATCGCTGCTCCTCTTATTTGGAATTCCTTACCTGATCATATGCGATCATCATCCTCACTCCAATTTTTCAAAAGGCAACAATCGATGCTACTAAACGAGTAACTTTTTTAAATCTGTTTCGCTTTTGTGGGCTTGTAAGCACACAATCTGTATGCATTTGCCACATTATAAACTTTCCATTAAATAGCTAATGCTTAAAAATGTCAGAAGATAGCCCAATAATCTGTTTGCGATCTGTTGTCGTATCATGCTTCAACCTGCAGCAATAGGCTAATTTAATTGATTATAAGTTGATTAAACTTTAGAGTAATAAATACTGACATAATATAGAGGTAGGAATATTAAACCAATTGATATTAACTAGATATAATATTTATCGATATAAAACCAAAGCAGTCATAATAAATGACAAATTTCTTGATTATTAAACGATACGTTTCAAAATTTGTTCAAATACGTTTTTTTCGATAACAACCCGAAATGAATATTAAGTGATACAATCGCTTAAAAGGAATTTGGTTTCAATTTAACACGATGTATAAAAGGCTTATTTATAAGCTTATTAATACAAAGCTTATTTCGAAAAACGGTTTAGATGTTACAGTAAACATTTTCAGAAATGATTGAACGCCCAATGATCTCTGAACATAATAATTGAGTTATTTGATTGAGCTTTCACATATTCATTAGTTGTAAATTCCTTATTCTTTGACGACAGCACAGTAAGAATGTGTCAAGTATGTTTAAAATTAGGCTGATACGAAGTATAGACTGGTATAATATTGCAATTTGGAAATATTTAGTTTAAGTTAATAGCATATCAGCATTTATTTATAAGCAAAATATGCGTTTTCCAAAGATCAGGTTAAAGCCCAAGAAAATAATACAATTACTTAGCGTTCATTTGTTTATAATTTTTTGTTATATATATAGTTTGGAAATATATATATTTCCTTTAAAATTAACAATTTATATATATATATATATATATATATATATATATATATATATATGAACGGGCATAACTGGGTATTGGAAACCATCACAGTCCATCATCAATCAAATCCCTAGACCGGTTTCTGCTTATTGAGCTTCATCAGTAGGGTCCAGATTTTAAGAGTGTTCAGAGATCCTCCACCACAGTTTAGAAGGGTTCATCACAAAAATGATTATTACAACACGACCTTCAAGTCCACAGGCGATCACAAAAGTGATTCGGCAGTATATTATATAAATATTTTTGCAGCCTGCCCCCGGATCGCAGAGCGATACGGCATTATAGTTGTTACAAATAAGTAAACGGGGGCAACGGACATAACTGGGTATTGAAAAACAATCACAGTCCATCAGCAATCAAATCCTTAGACCGGTTTCTGCTTATTAAGCTTCATCAGAGGGGTCCAGATTTTAAGAGTGTTCAGAGATCCTCCACCACAGTTTAGAAGGGTTCATCACAAAGATGATTATTACAACACGACCTTCAAGTCCACAGGCGATCACAAAAGTGATTCGGCAGTATATTATATAAATATTTTTGCAGCCTGCCCCCGGATCGCATAGCGATACGGCATTATAGTTGTTACTAATAAGTAAACGGGGGAAACGGACGTAACTAGGTATTAGAAACCATCATAGTCCATCAGCAATCAAATCCCTAGACCGGTTTCTGCTTATTGAGCTTCATCAGAAGGGTCCATATTTTAAGAGTGTTCAGAGATCATCCATCACAGTTTAGAAGGGTTCATCACAAAGATGATTATTACAAAACGACTTTCAAGTTCACAGGCGATCACAAAAGTGATTCGGCAGTATATTATATAAATATTTGTGCAGCCTGTCCCCGGATCGCAGAGCGATACGGCATTATAGTTGTTAATAATAAGTAAACGAGGGAAACGGGCATAACTGGGTATTGGAAAACCATCACAGTCCATCAGCAATCAAATCCCTAGACCGGTTTCTGCTTATTGAGCTTCATATATATAACGACCAGTGTGTACCTCATTCTATTGATTAGTGTTGCCGGGTACTCATCATTTCGATGCTGAAGTGGTCGTCTAGAAGTGACATGGTGATTGAAAGTCGTGAATCGAAGTCCAGTCTAACAAGCAACACCATTTAGTATAAATGCCGTATTTCGTAAGAAATCCTGGACCGTTGTTTACTAAGCACAGCTGTGCACTACTATTATATATAGGTAATGATCGTTAAACCGGCTGTTGACGGGATCGTCCATTATGAGATCCTTTTTGTATATTTTGTAATTGAGTAAAACCGCCAAAAAAAGACAAAAATAAATAAGAGCACTTGATGTGTTTTTATAAACGCGTTTCACTTCAACAATAAAGCTTCGTCAGTAATCAGTTTTTTTGATTGGAACATTTATATATTTACAATACAATGTAACGTCATATTTCAGGAAGAATTCTCAGATAAACGTCTTATATTATTTTTATTTCTGAGTTTTTATATTTTCATAAATAGAGCATATATTACGATTTCAGGGCAGATGGTATATATGTTCTGTGTTAAGCTGCTGGTCTGTCATTAACTGCCCGATCCAGTATAGCTCGCTCGATTTTCTTTTCGTTTCGTCCGGTAGATCTGCATTTATGATAATTGTATCCATAATGTGATCAGGATTTTCGACGTAATGTCTCACTGCCCCATCGTTTTTCTCACTTTTATGTAAAATGTCCGATCTTCGTGTAAGCGCCCGAATATGCATTTCACAACTGGTTTGGCCGATGTATGTCATAATACAGTGTAAAATACAATGTAACTTCATATTTCAGGAAGAATTCTCAGATAAACGTCGTATATTATTTTTATTTCTAAAAATAATATAAGACGCAGCTATTAAATAGCTGCGTACCCGCCAGAATCAAACGGTTGGTAGTGCGTAATGAGCTATTACGAATAAAGAAGATATGTGAGGATGACGACGAATACAAAATTCAAAGAGAAATACTACATGATGAGTTACACCATAGAGGATATAGAGACAAGATGATAATAAGACAGATCCAAGAAGTAGATCAGATCGAGAGGTCTAAATTGTTAGACAAGCGACCAAACAAAAGGGAAGACGACAATAATAAAAAATTATACACACCCTTCACGTTTAACCCATCCTTTCGAAATCTACAAAAAGACATAAACTTAGCCATTCGATCATTAGACCTACCATTAAGAGCATGACAAGGCAACCGCATGTTGCATTTCGCAGTAGCGGCACTATAGGAAATATATTGCAATTTCCGAAATACGAGAAAGAAAAAGGAATAAGTGGCCCATGTGGAAAGCCACGATGTAAATGTTGCAACGAAATGACGTTAGCGGAATCTTTCAAGAGTACGATAACGAATCGATCATACAATGTCAGGGGCAATGTCAATTGCAAAAGTAAAAATGTGGTATATTGCTGTAGGTGCACAAAATGCCCTATGACATACATCGGCCAAACCAGTTGTGAAATGCATATTCGGCCGCTTACACGAAGATCGGACAGTTTACATAAACGTGAGAAAAACGATGAGGCAGTGAGACATTACGTCGAAAATCCTGATCACATTATGGATACAATTATCATAAATGCAGATCTACCGGACGAAACGAAAAGAAAATCGAGCGAGCTATACTGGATCGGGCAATTGATGACAGACCAGCAGCTTAACACAGAACATATATACCATCTGCCTTGAGATCGTAATTAATGCTCTATTTTTGAAAATATAAAAACTCAGAAATAAAAATAATATAAGACGTTTATTTGAGAATTCTTCCTGAAATATGACGTTACATTGTATTGTATATATATGTTCCAATCAAAAAAACTGTGATTACTGACGAAGCTTTATTGTTGAAGTGAAACGCGTTTATAAAAAAGACATGAAGTGCTCTTATTTATTTTTGTCTTTTTTTGATATTACAAAGGAAACAGCACCGCCGCCTGGGATCCTCGGAGGACCAATAAATAAATTAATGATTTGATTCAACCAGGACTGTCTATTACACCTATCTGCTTTCCTCTATATATAGAGAATTTCATGCTTCTACACTGCAAGGCGGCGTACCGTTTCCGGCTTTGAGAAGCCTCATCAGTTGCAGCAATACAGTGTATACACATGAAAAACATACTATATATAGATTAAAGCAGAAATAATTCACTATAATCTAATATATATATCCCTTACAAGGAGGCATAAAAAAATGCAGCATTCTATATATACTCATTAGACCAAGAAATAGAACCGAATTATTCTCGCAATATTCAGAGTCGCTACGTATGCCCAGCAATCCTAATCCTATGCGTGACGACAAACTTTAAAAACGGTAGACGCGCTTCGCTCTAACGTAGCTCATCAGTACTGTGATTTTATTAATCATTCATAGGCACCTTAACACACGCTTTAACAGTGTTTAAAGCTCGAAAAACAGAACTACCCTTAATCTGAATCATCGGAGGGAATTTAGCATAAGCTCTGTGCATGGCAGTGCGTATTGCGGTTTAACCATGCATCAGGCACTAAATTCCTTCTAATAGAAATGCTATATATATTGATCGTAAACTTACGAGGTATTACTTATATTTTGATCGTCAACTTACGAGCGCTGCTCATATATATATATATATATATATATATATATATATATATATATATATATATATATATATATATATATATATATATATATATATATATATATATACGGTTGTGGCAATGGCGCCGTTAGTAGTCAGGGTGTATGGAATTGGATATCATGAAGGAAGGATTCTGTAGCTGGTTTTCAATGCGAAAGTCACCTCGTGCGACCTAGCAACTATTGGTTACATAAATAAGAATCCATCAAAGGATCACCAGTCCCGATTCCAATCGATCTTCATGATCTCAAACGGTAAAATCTATATATATATATATGAATAGTTGCTAGGTCACACGAGGTGACTATAGAAATTCAGTGCCCTCGTAACCAACGGATACGCATTTGTGCATATAAAGAATAACTAGAAGGTCTACACACGCAACAAGCCAGTAAAAACGCTTTCTGCACCTGAGTTTTGTTTAGCATCGTGAGGAATTGCTGGTGTCTTTATAGTTATCACAAAAGCAGTCGAAACGCACCCTAACCACTTCATCCGACTGACGATGACTGCTGGGTGGTTTGGGGCGTCTCGGAGTGATACAATAGACTGATGGAGCTGATGATCGAAGTCCAGTTTTGTAGCAACTCATATGGATTTAAAATCAATAGTAGCCTGTTTAGGCTCCTGGACCACAGTTAAAAGCGATTTTTCGCACTACCAATTTATAAAAAACGTATTCCTTTCGGAATCCTGTGAGAAATTCAGTGCCCTCGTAACCAACGGATACGCATTTGTGCATATAAAGAATAACTAGAAGGTCTACACACGCAACAAGCCAGTAAAAACGCTTTCTGCACCTGAGTTTTGTTTAGCATCGTGAGGAATTGCTGGTGTCTTTATAGTTATCACAAAAGCAGTCGAAACGCACCCTAACCACTTCATCCGACTGACGATGACTGCTGGGTGGTTTGGGGCGTCTCGGAGTGATACATTAGACTGATGGAGCTGATGATCGAAGTCCAGTTTTGTAGCAACTCATATGGATTTAAAATCAATAGTAGCCTGTTTAGGCTCCTGGACCACAGTTAAAAGCGATTTTTCGCACTACCAATTTATAAAAAACGTATTCCTTTCGGAATCCTGTGAGAAATTCAGTGCCCTCGTAACCAACGGATACGCATTTGTGCATATAAAGAATAACTAGAAGGTCTACACACGCAACAAGCCAGTAAAAACGCTTTCTGCACCTGAGTTTTGTTTAGCATCGTGAGGAATTGCTGGTGTCTTTATAGTTATCACAAAAGCAGTCGAAACGCACCCTAACCACTTCATCCGACTGACGATGACTGCTGGGTGGTTTGAGGCGTCTCGGAGTGATACAATAGACTGATGGAGCTGATGATCGAAGTCCAGTTTTGTAGCAACTCATATGGATTTAAAATCAATAGTAGCCTGTTTAGGCTCCTGGACCACAGTTAAAAGCGATTTTTCGCACTACCAATTTATAAAAAACGTATTCCTTTCGGAATCCTGTGAGAAATTCAGTGCCCTCGTAACCAACGGATACGCATTTGTGCATATAAAGAATAACTAGAAGGTCTACACACGCAACAAGCCAGTAAAAACGCTTTCTGCACCTGAGTTTTGTTTAGCATCGTGAGGAATTGCTGGTGTCTTTATAGTTATCACAAAAGCAGTCGAAACGCACCCTAACCACTTCATCCGACTGACGATGACTGCTGGGTGGTTTGAGGCGTCTCGGAGTGATACAATAGACTGATGGAGCTGATGATCGAAGTCCAGTTTTGTAGCAACTCATATGGATTTAAAATCAATAGTAGCCTGTTTAGGCTCCTGGACCACAGTTAAAAGCGATTTTTCGCACTACCAATTTATAAAAAACGTATTCCTTTCGGAATCCTGTGAGAAATTCAGTGCCCTCGTAACCAACGGATACGCATTTGTGCATATAAAGAATAACTAGAAGGTCTACACACGCAACAAGCCAGTAAAAACGCTTTCTGCACCTGAGTTTTGTTTAGCATCGTGAGGAATTGCTGGTGTCTTTATAGTTATCACAAAAGCAGTCGAAACGCACCCTAACCACTTCATCCGACTGACGATGACTGCTGGGTGGTTTGGGGCGTCTCGGAGTGATACAATAGACTGATGGAGCTGATGATCGAAGTCCAGTTTTGTAGCAACTCATATGGATTTAAAATCAATAGTAGCCTGTTTAGGCTCCTGGACCACAGTTAAAAGCGATTTTTCGCACTACCAATATATATATATATCTGTGACGACATATATTTTGAAATCAAGACCAACACATTTTAGATACCAAATTTACTGCTCCTAGTTTTGACGTTAATTCCGAGCTCATATCGTTATGATAAATGCTTTATGCTTATTAATTATGTATTTATAAGTTTTTAAATCACATCATGTGTGCTCGACGTTTGCATGTTCTGGTATAAATTCAACACACTGACATACAGTGTGTCCAACACACTGTATGAAATTTTAAATAATAGTCTAAATATCTAAGTATAATTATATAAAAATCGTAACTGTAATGACATAAGTATTCTTTTTTTTATTGTTTTGTTCTTTTCAACTAAACTCTAACAACCTTCATTGTATTTTTTTAATCCCATTACATAATGCCCATATTTAAGAGATTTATATAAAGTTAATATCTTCATATAACTATATATATCTTTATGTATTTTATTAATAATAAAATTATTATAATTTTTCTAAACATTATTCTTTGTAATAATAAATTGCCAATGCAATTTAAATAATTATTTCTTAGTTATTGTTTTTTAAATATAAAATGAAGAACAAAATTTGTTTTTTTAATCTGAATTTTCAATCTTCTTTCCAACAAATAAGCCAACAGCAGTAAGCTACATTTCGTAAAACGCAATTCGAAAATTGAATGTATTTAAGAGTTTGTACTAATAGAAATAAATGTGTAATAAGAATTTCGTCAATTTAATTTTTACCACATATTTAATTTGATTCGGGATATAATGTGTTAATAAAGAATGGTTTTTGAAATAGCTTTGAATATATCAAAGGTGAGGCAAAGTATGGGACTCTGTTGAAGTCACACGTTTTTTATGATATTTGCACAGATACTTCAAAATTGTTGAATGTTACGAATGTTTTTCTGAGCAAAATGACAAAAATGGAAAATGTCCATTTCTAGACATTTTTATTTTGACTTTAAATAAATTTTTAATTTTTAATATATTTTAATAATCAGTGCTGAAATTATTCTTGTTTAAATTGATAGCACTACTTGTTTTAATACTACTATAAATCAATAGGTGTAAGCTACATTTAAGTATTGGTGGGCCTAGCTAGTACTGATCTAATACGTACATTTCCTGTCTCGGCCATTTTTGTTCTAGGTGACGATCATTTGCATCGTCTACTGATTTCAAATTCTTACAAAATTTTAAGGGTTTATCATTAAAATTTTTCAAATTTAATCAAAATCATTTCTTATTTGAAATTATATCTGTAATGGTAGAGTAAGGTGCAACCTTTAACTTATCCAATTTAATTATCATTTAAATCTTTGAAGTGGTCATCTTTACAAATTTGGAAAATTTCTTGTGTTGCCTGTCACTTAAATCTAATACAATTCTATTTATATTATTCTATCTAAATCTTATGTTCTAAAATAGATATATTTTATGTAAGCAAGTTTAAAAGATAAATATATTTAAAATATTAAATATATAAAGATATTCATAACTTGAAAATATAACTTATACACGATCTTTATGATAGATATAATTGTATATTTTTATATAAAAGTGGTGTTCACATGACAATGTATGATTTCATGTTCGTAATTTCAAGTTTTAAGTGTTTAAGTTGATTTTTTATTCATTTTTGAATTTAAATATTAATAGTTGAGAACTGCATTCGTGTCGAACTTGACTTGTTTCATTTTGGTGAAGATAAAATTGTATATTACTGTGTGCAATTACTTTGCAAGATTTCGACGGCTTTTCCTTTTCAAGCATATACTGGATTGTGTATGTTTAAAAAGGACAACAATCCAGTATATGCTTGAAAAGGACAGACCGTCGAATGCTTTTGAATAAAGAAATTGCGAAATTAAAATAAATACTTGTGTCTATAATTTTATTTCATCAAAATGAAGCAAATAAATATAAATAACAATAAATGTGGCACCATTAGGCAATGGTTCTGTAATTTGTTTGATAAAATGCATGAAACGTTGTGAGCTCTTTCAGTTACTCAGCTCACTGTAAAATAGGTTTGGTAACCCTGATTTATACAATTATAGATTATGTTGATCGGATTTATCTAGTATTTATAGTATTATTCTTCGTTGCTTCATTGCTACATGACTACTGCATAATTTAGTATTCGTATTTAGTATTTTTACTAGAATTCTTTCAGATCATTATATTTTTAAACTGTGTAAGCAGATTTATAATTTGCAGTATGTGAATTTATAAATTAAAATAAATTTTATTTCACCAATCTAAATGATCACTAATCTAACAGCAAATACATTTGGGACAGAAAAAACGTAGTATTTAGTTATTTATTAGATCTAAATTAAAAACAATATTCATGTTTATAATATCAATTACATACTTTTTGTATTTTCTGTCTTTTGTCTGCAAATCTTCTATTTTTAATATCATAGTGCTCGTTATATATAATGTCTTGATTCCTTCGTAGCCCATGTTCAAATAGCTTATCATCTATGCAGTTCATATTTGAAGCGTCACCACGTGAAATCAAGCATTTTTTGTTACAGAGAATTTTTCCACTGGGGTTTACAACCTCAAATGAAAATGCGTGGCCAATACTTGCCTGACGCTGAATCACGTCTCCCTCCGGCCATAATTGAGCCAAATTAATAAAAGATTCTCTAACAGCAAGTTTCTGCTTACATTCCGAATTGATTTCTGTTGCCAAATTGCCAATTGCTTGCTTAAACTCCTTTGATATACGCAAATCGTATCCTGTAAAACCAATAGCCGATGGTTTAAGCGTTACTATCGGACATTTATCTGACTTTGACGAGAATAATGCATTTGCACTTAAAATTACGACGCTCCATATAATTTCACATTTTGACCACATTCTTACAGAGAGGATCTTTTTTCTGATTATATTATATCTTAGATTTTACCGGAAATCGTCTGATGCGTTTTAAGCAATATATAGTAAGAAATGTTGGAACATTAACTCTGATCCTTTTGAGAAATAAATAAGTTGCTGTCAAAACATAACTACTTCTTATTGGATATTAGAAAAATGAAACAAGTTAAGTTCGACACGAATGCAATTCTCCATGATAGATTACTTCATATTAGATATTAGAATTATTGCACTCTGGATATATCTTAAGATGATAGATGCCCAATCAGTCATGGCGTTATTTACGTACATTATTATACCGTCTGTGATATTTTAGTGCTTGTAGCATGCACAAGGCTTGTCATTGCCGAAAAACAAATGGTTATCTGTGCAAATAAATCCTTTCGATAAGCAATACGTAAAGGCTAATTGTATGGGATGCACATGACATTCAGATTGATTTTATTACAAATTCTAAACTTTCGATAAAAACAATTGTTTATTAATACTTTAATTTTAAGTATGAATTATAAGTCAATGCCAAATTTATTCTGCACATATTTGGATATGATTCGTCACTAATTTAAAAATTTAAACAAGAAAAACGACCTGTATCAATTCAATCAACTTTTTATAAAATTAATAATTTTATAAAAGAAAATTGCTAATATTTTAAATAATAGGATTAATTTTTTCATAAAATTAATAAATTAATAATTTAATATATTAATCAATTTTATTTAAACTGGTCAATAAAAAGAGTTCAAATTAAACATTTATTAATTTTCTTAAATTTAATAAATATTTAATTTTCAAACCTTATAATTCAGATCAGCTAACTGAGTCTACATATTTTATTCTATTTATAAATTGAAAATACTGATAAATAAATATTAAATAATTAAATAATAAATAATTGTTTATTTAAAATTTTATATAATTTATAAAGTTAAAATTTGAAATTTAAATTTAAAATAAAAGTCAATTTTAATAAATTGACTAATAAATAACAAACGTTGTATCAGTATAAGAATTAGATGTCATCATGAGTTACTGCTATCAGGCTTCGGTCTCTATTACTCGACCTAACATAACAGTGGTTACAAATGCATGCTAATGACGTATTTCCTATGATTAAATTTGATTATCTAGTATCTAATTCTAATACAAATTATATTATTTATTATCCATCCATAAAAATTTTCATGATATTTTTTAAAATTGAAATTTACAATAAAAATGATTTTTATGAATTGACTAATAAATATCGGACGATGTATTACAATAAGAATTAGATGTCATCAGGAGTTACTGCTATCAGGTTTCGGCCTCTACTCTTCAACACAACATAGCAGCGGAGCCAAATACAACCTAACGATGTATTACCTCTGATGAAATTTGATTATCTAGTGTATCTTATTCTAATACAAAGTATATTATTTATTATCCATCCATAAAAATTTTTCGCTAATGATTTTAAATTTATTTTTAACGCTATTGTGTTGATTTATATATTTTACTATTTTCTATTTGGTTTTATTTTTATAGTAACCTAGTTTTAAATATGTATCTATTAAATTGTCTATTTAGAAATTGTTCAAATGTTTTCTCTTCTAACCAATTCGGTGGTTAATCGTATTTAATTTTCCTCATAATTCAATCTGTATTGATTTATAAAAATATTATTTATTTTTAATAATTATGTGTTGATTTATATATTTAACTATTTTTTATTTGTTTTTATTTTTTGTAACCTAGTTTAAAATATTTATTAAATTATTCAAGTTTAAAATATATATCTTTTGAATTATTTAAATGATTTTTGAAGAAAGCCAATGTCGCTACAAGAAATAGGTTTCTCATAAATTTAAATATGTCATCTTTACGATATAAATTATAAGCAGTTTTAATTGATATTAATTTAGTGTTCATATATATACCTCCTTTATCATCAATATTGGTTTTTTTAAGAATATGGCTACCTGAATAATTTTGATTAAAAAAATACATTTTAACGTGGCAAATGCGTGCCAGCGCACACTTACATGACCACAACAAAACAAATATGTAAATCATGTGTCGAGAAGGTGTGAACGGAGATGTTTGAATGTGATAAAGGAGGGGGCGCGGCGAACTTAATAAACCCATTTGTATTGGTTTTATTAAGAATGAAACTACCTGGATAAATTTATTCACTTATTGATACAAAAAATATTAGAGTTAAATACACATATATCATCAATATATCGAAACATAAAGTTATATTAAAATTATATTTAATATTATATGGAACGCATGAATGATAATGTAAAAATATGTTTCTTGTAAATTAAAATTTGTTTCTTGTAAATAATGGCAGTTACTATTGAAGTTTCGTAAGGTTAGGAATATATCTTCTTGGTTTCTTTTCTTAATAAACCCATTTGTATTGGTTTTATTAAGAATGAAACTACCTGGATAAATTTATTTATTTTCATTGTTGTTCATCTTGCAAAAAGTTTTATTTTTAAAATAAATAAGTTATAATGACTAGTTATTGGTCTTTTTAAATTCATTTATTATTAATTAATAAAAATGCTTAATAATCGCTTGTATTCTAAATTAATTTATACAAAAACAAACGTAAATTATTTAATTTGTAAATTTATTTTTAATAATTAGTAAACTAATTATTAATTATTACTAATAATTAGTAATAATTAATAATTTTAATAATTATTCATTTGAAAAGTTGACTTATTTTTCAAATCGTAATAATACATTATTGTATGGTTTTGAACGTTTAGATTTGGTAACTTTTCTTTTAACTGGTTAATAAAAATGCGGTCGGATTAAAACAGTTTACTCTGTAGAGTTGACTGATTTCAAATTCTTTGTCCCTGGAATTGAATTGACTTTTGGTATTTTTAGAAATTTTATAAAATTTCTTGGAGATTGCGATTTTTTCAAATCGAATAGATCAAACCTTTTATTCTTGCAGAGCTACAGCCGTAAAGTAAAAATTATAAAGTATTTTAAAGTAAATTTTACGGCTGCATTTGAAAAGCATTCGTTTTAAAACTTATTAGAGCGCACCATATTGCCATAAAAATTTAAAGAGAGCGTGTGTTACCGCACAAGTCATCGCCTTATATGAATTTAACATGTATCTTGAACATGTAAATGCTGAAATAATGTTAATGCTAACAGATCAATTAAAGAAAAATCAATAAAAGAAGAAAAAATAAATAAAAGCTTTACGGGTTGTTAAATTTGAGTATAATTTGCTTAAATTTTACTAGAACACATTTTGTTCAAATATCCAGTCTTCCTTAATGGAAAGTAAAGCTTGATCGAATAGATGCAATTTGATAATGGCAGATAAGTAACTCTCTCTATTTATATTGTTCTTTTTTATTTCGTGCATATTTATTATATGTGATTTCTAATTTACTAAATTTAAATCGAATTCAATTTAAAATTATATGCTATATTTACAGTTCTGCCCATTAGACCGAATTCCTAGTAGACCGAAATTTTTTTACTAAACCTCTTATTTCTTAAATAAAAGTACCATCCATTGTCAATGTTAGATTTTGAAGTCTACAAAATCTTGTGATAAATGATATATCTCCTAGAATAATCATTTTTTGTAGTTGAAAAGTCACTATAAAGAAGCATGTTTGTATCATTAGGCAAATCAAAATCAGTCCTATTCAATGAAATTGCACTAAGCAGCGTTGAAGCTCTTGTCTGATCAATGTATCTATAAATCACACTCTTCATTGAATCAAAAGAAGGAAAACGGCAAATAATTCGCGTTTCACCACGATAATCGTCGCTTAATTCCCTCCTTGCTTCATTATATGAATAAGTGACACTAATGAAACGCCTGTGCCATATCTTCATTCTGATCATCAGTATGATTATGTAATCCATGTTGGTCACTCCCAACCTTTATATTCATTCCGCAACCTTAGTGTGAACATGTGTAGTAAATATTTCCTCTACCTAGATTTTTATTCATGTGGAATATATAACCATTTACTGTGGGCATATAACTTCCTTTCTTTCCTTGAACTTAAAAAATTTCTGTCATTATTAAGGGGTAAAATTTTTTATTTCTTATTTCGGTCTACTGGGAATTTGGTCTACTGAGACGCCACGTATAGTTACATTACTATTTGCTAATAATTTTTTTGTAAAAATTAATAAAGTATAAATTTTATTATATAATACATTATTTTTATAATATGAATATGATAATGGCCCCACGTATTGGAAATTGTTCACTTTTACAAATTTTAAAGATAAAAAATATATCCGATGTAATTGGTAATATTAATTATGGAGGATATTTTTAGGATAACTATATCTATGCAAATATTCGGAGTTTTATTCATATCAATTCTGACACTTATAATAATTTTAGTTATAAAACAGCTGTATTAATTTTCTTAGAAATATTAAATTTATATTATAATAACACATTTTAAAATTAAAGAATTAAATGTAATCAAATATGCGTTCTAAATTTATTCAAAAATAATAAATAATAATTTATTACTACTACCTACAATCTTTGACATGCATTAAATATTCTTTGACATGTATTTAGCCTAGCTATTGCCTTAAGTCGAGGAATAGCGTCCAAAACATGCTAACATTTAAGTTTGTCCTTATGACCTAAAATCTCTATTCTAATGCTATATTAATTAGTTTTATTAAATTTTCAGTTACACAAATTTTTGTTTTTACAAAAATATTATGTTTAGATTAATATATTTTTAAATTTAAGCATAAATAATAATGTTAAAGTTATGTAGCATCAGTTTAATGACCTAATGTATAAAGACACCTTTTACAATTATGTTAATGATTCATTTAATTTTATTAGTTATAAGTTTTCTAAACAATTAGTTTTCTGATTGTCCTAAAGACAGATTAATCATATTTATAATCTGAAAATAATCGAAAATTCGGTTAAAAAATATTCCGATATTTTTGAAGCCCTCATGTAAATGTTGTCTAAAAACAGTCAATTCCTATTAATATTTGAATACGAGTTGCCTATTTCCATCATTGTCTCCGTGGACTGGATCATTTCGAGTCCAAACTCGTTTTTAATGAAACGTATCTCAAAACAAATACAAACATTTATTTTAAACTTATTTAAATAAGATTACCAACCGTTATGTGATGTGATTAGTTACTTAGATGTGTGGCAAACAGTGAAAGGGTTAGTCACAATTGTCACACTGAGATATGCAATTATGGTACTAATTTTTATAATTGATTAGATAAACGAATGACAGTAAAAATTGGACGCAATACTATTTTCCTATTATCTTATAATATATAATATATATAATATAATATATAATATATTATATTATTTTATTATTTTTTACAAATTTTATATTTTTCTCATTTTATATTTACTTTTGTGTATTAAGATGGTTTATTATAAAATAGAATTACGACTTTATCTATCACCTAAATATTATTTACCGCAGCATTTAAATCAAGTATTATATTTGTTCAATTTACAGGTCGATGTAACTCGCAAATTTTCCCGTGCAAAATGCGAAACATTATGTTATGCGATTACTTCGGCTATTTAAGATTTTCAAATTTAATTTTATCAAATTCGTAAATAAAATTATGATCGGTTTCAGACGTGATATTCTCATCATCACACTACAATAGTACTAACCAAAACACCGTGCATGCCGAAGAATACGTTAATTGTCCTTTATAGTAAACATCGGATTTTACAAATTGTGATTCAAAATATTCTATAACTTAAAATTATAAAAAATGTTTGTCAAATATGACGCCATTAATAATTATTAATTATTAATAATTTTTATTATTAAACTTCTAATCGCATTATCAGTGAAATAAATTAAGCGAATAATCATCACTTCATGTTTGAAAAAAAGGTAGTGAGGATGAAGGTCGCATGCAGGTGATCAGTCTCTCTTAATTATCTGGTTATTAAATATATTTAATATGGATAACTTGCAAATATGCGTAAATTGTACCAGACAGGTTACAATAAAGTCATTTGCTGTTTTACTAAAATAATAGTTAATTAATAATAATGAAGAGAAAATTGCCATCGCGCCTCTCGGCTTCGAAAAAATATAAAAGAAAATATAATTACAATAAATCAAATACATTAAATTTAAACGGATGCTGATGTTAGACGTTTTACCAATATATTGCATCTTCTCTTCGTCATATACTATGCCCCTAATGCTTCTGCACTGTTCCTCTTAAAAGGCCTCAGATAGATCGTGCACTTTACTTCATACGATCAATATCTTGCATACTCAAATGCTGCGAATATGGACATTAGAAAATATGAAGCAATGACCAGCAAGCGCACAAACAAAATTTGCACGAACAGCATGACGATCGCGAATGTAAAGAAATGCGTATACGACAAATCTTATCGTGATACCCATGAGTAGAGAAACGCCAAACCAATGGCCGCTTACAATTGTGTGAATTTTTCCAATGCTGTTGACAGGCAACTGGCGTTAAAAAGTGTTCCGGATCAATCCCCGATACTTTCTTGTTAAATAATTCTAGATTTGCAGTATAATTAACAGTTTCGACCATATTAAGAAGATTGCGCAGATATACGGATAAAGGGGGGACAGCTACCAAGGTAGAAACTAGTGTGGACGATGTCTTTGGTGAAACTCCCACTATGCGCTTTAAGAATCTTGCCTGACATCTGTCGAGCTGCATGAAATTACCGGAAGTCAAATCATTCCATACAACGGAAAGACCATAACTAATCATGGGCAACAACATGACTCTAAAAACCTCAATGCACCCTCGAAAGAGAGACACCCCAGATTATGGATCAAACTCGTTGCCGAGTTTAATAATAATTAACTCAACTTACCGTTAAGTTAATTATTATTTATTATTAGTAATTGAACCGCGTGATAATAATGTTTTATTTACAGTAAATAAATGCTTTCTTAATAAACTATTTACAGTGAACTTATCATTAAAAATTGTGTGCTCACCATTTAAATTAAAAATGTCTGAATAATAAATTTCTAATCGCATCGTCAGTGAAATGTACCTCTATAAATTAAGCGGATAATATCGAACATATAATTAATTTTTAAATTTTCTCTTCAATTATCAGTATATGATTCAATTGTATTTGTTTAGAGAGCGTTCATAGCTCTCTGATAGACCCAAAATGAGGATATATTTTGATGATAAAATTAATTAATTTTCATCTTTTTAATTATTCATAAATGTTTCAAATTTTAATATGGATAACATGCAAATATTCGCTGATTTAAAATTTTAAAATCAGAGTAATACGCTAGTATATGGACTAACTCAACTTACCGTGCTTTACGAGTAATTACAATGTAATTCGATTTATTGCTTTTCAGATATGCTACCGATAAATTATGGTTGGTTGTTACCTACCTTGATTTTAATGATAATTATACCAAGTTTCGACATGACCGAATTAACATTCCATCTCTCAGCTCATAAAGAGCAATGCTTTTACGAATATGTAAATCAGAACGTCCCCATATTCTTAGAATTTCAGGTACCTACTTTTAATTTACATAACTTTGTATGTTGTAAAACTTTGTATGTTGTAAAACGAAAAATAAGCAATTCGGTAGTGATCATGTGTAGTCACTGCTCTTAAATTCCAAATAAAATTTACCAAAAAGAAAATGAAATATAATTAGGTTCAGCAATGTTTATAAATAAAGATGTTGTTAACAAAACAACAACTAACTATCTAGAAAAGCATAACAAGTTAGAAAAACAAAGATCAAGGAGCATATTTCTTTATTTTATCTTTGTTCGAATTAGGACTTTACTTCAATCTTCTACTTTTTCTTCAAGCCTTACGGTATCATGTCCATAAGGATCTGATCCCCCGTACTCTTCGGGGTCTCTCACCCCCTAAGAGTACAGTCGAGGCGGACTATGGTCCGTAATCTCGAGATGAGGAGCTTGAGAAACCTTAGAATTTGCTCTGGGAGAAGTTCCTCTAGAGAAGAAGACTAATCCCGAGATAGCTCAAGTACCCCAAAGGCGCACTTGGGTTTTTCAACCAATGGCAGATGCTAGACCTGTTTCAGAGTCCACCTAGCTCTCTTCAGGATACATTTAAGTCTATCCTGTCAGATTTCGCCGACCAGGTCACCGTAATGGTGAATCACAGGTATTTTACTCGACTCATGAAAATGGGGAGTTGTTGAGGCTGCAAAATGGAGGAGAGTGCAGAGAGTGTTAGTCTCTTAAGCTTCATTTTGGTAGCAGGGCGCCATAAAGACGACCACCTTCGATTAGAGGAGTTTAAAATAAGAATGGATATGGATAACTGATCTTTTAATCTTAAAAAGAAACGGTTGTGTCCGAGACTACATCTTTGCACCTGCGTTCAGAAAACAGGGCTGTGGTACCATCAGCATATACCACAAGATGTTGATCGAATTTGCAAGCCTTGAACAGAACAATGGAGCTAGCAAGATTTAAGATAGGAGAAAATGGGGAACGTTGAGGCAAACCTGTAATAGGGTAGAACTGACGTGCATCAGGGTCGTCTTCATAGTATAATCGCTTGGTGTACAGCAATATCTCCACCCTGTTAACAATTCTCGCAGGCATCCAAAGGGACCTGAGATAGGAGATAACGAAGCGAATGGATATGTGGTTTAATGCAACAGAAAAGTCAAGAAAAATCGCCACAGCAATCTGATGACTGTTATCCTGACAAAACTGATGCACTTCGCCAATCCCATTAAAGCTCAGTGGGATTAAGTAACGATTACTTAAATGGTAGCGGATTCTACGCGCAAGCGCTTTTTCGTGGATGGAAATGAGGGAATTTTAAATCGAAATGGGCTGCATGTATTTGGGACATTAAACCGATTTTTTCTTTGGTAAAAATATACGTCGGCTACAATTGATTAACGTGTTTTGAAGACTTTTTGTTAACAACTATAATAATCGTATTCTTTTTAATACAGTCAAATTTCATGAAGCTGAAATCAAGGTATCCTTCGCGACCAATGATTTGGCGAAGTAATACGAAATCTTCTTTAATTCAAATTTGAACCATCTAGGTTCATAACAACGAAAACCTATATTAGCGTCTGTTAAGATAAACAATTTACCTCCACACCTGGAAAATAATGATATCGATGCACTCACTGTACTTTTTAAAGTAACTAATTTCAGATCGGTAAAAAGGAAAAATGGAGTTCCCCTGCCTGTGGCGTTTTTTTTTCAGCTTCTTTAGAGATTGCGAAGACTAGCAAAAGCATCGTTTAACCCGTTCCTAGGGTATAATTTAAGATTATCTGTTAAACGCCAAGGATCTTACTTTCCCCCATTGCAATAAATGCCATAAATGGGGGCATTCGGGATCAAGCTGCTCCAGTACCAAGTCGTGTGGAGTGTGCAGCCTTCAAACATGTCAAAGCTTAGTCAGCGGGGATAAGTGCGTTGCATCCCCTTGTGTTCCAAATGTGGCGAGGACCATCCTGCATGGTCCCGTAAATGTTCCTTCTTTAAACAATATCGTAACAAATTTTCCTCTCCGCTTTAAGTAAAAAGAAACGACTCGAGTTTTTCTGCAGTCGCCTCCAGGATGTCGGACAAAGATCCTCTCAGAAATATCGATGTTAACAAACAATCCACTCTTAAGAGATGGAGAGTTTGGTCGCCTATATACTTACGGTAATGTATTCCGCTCCTAAGATTCCTAGACAGCGAGTCCTGGCTGAAACTAAAAAGAGGGAACCTCGGCTCACGCCATACCCCCCCCCTCAAAATTGGCAAACTCCTCAGGAAAAAGACGTTTAGGCCACCCAGGGAAATGAAGACACTGCTTGTGGGCAAGTGCTGTGCTCGCCCAGGACGGAGATGGTGGCGGGAAGGGCAACCTTTCTGCCCCTAGCTCTGTCTAGAGATGAGGCAATCCCGCCCAGCTAACCTAACACAATGCAGAATAATCGTAAGCCTTTTTCACTGAATATCCTTCAGTGGAATTCGGGAGGAGCTTCTGCGCATAGACTTCTATCTGGTAGAGATGCAGATGTTATAGTCCTTCAGGAGACGCAGTCTATCCGCCTCCCCCAGAACATTACTCGATACATCTCTAAGCACATTTGTTCCCACTATACTCCGTACTTAACCCCTCACTCATCTTCATCACAAGGTCTTTTAACCCTAGTTAAATGCACCTTAAGTTCATCCCTTCTACTCAACCATTCTTGTCCAGCCCTATCTTGTTTGGTAATTTTACTCTGTAAGAACGGTAAACACCTCAGTCTAGCCAATGTCTACATCCGTCCAGATGAGATTCACACGAACTGTGACCTCCTGGATAGGATTATTGATAGCGGCTATGACATGGTACTTGGTGACTTCAACGACAAAACTGGTCGTTGGATTAATGCAGCACTCCGCGGAGCCAGGAACGATTACCTTATTCACAAACTACCGTCACCCACCTTTCATTGCACATCAACAAATTCACTCCTTGACTTATTACTGCTCCATTAGAGGTAATTGTTAAAACTTCAACGTACGGAGCAGTCGCGACAACATCTGTTCACATCTCATGACTTGATTCGTTGGCTGATAGAAGAGTATACGCTGCTTCGAAGGAGATTTCACTTTAATCCTATCAAAGTGGCTTTCTTTCAGGCAGCTATCCAGCGCTTCCACCTAATTGGTAATCAAAGTCTAACCGAATTTAATTCCTACCTCTCTTCGCAAGCTACTGCGATGCTTTCGACTACCTACAAAGGTTGTGTTTACAGTCCCACTCCGACAAAACTTAAGACCTTAGCGTATATGATCCGTCTTACCAATCTCTCTGTTTCTGCTAGGCAAATTCTCTCGAAATAATATTGGAGCAATATTGGTTCTAACTGGGTAAGGATAGGGTAAGCATTGCTTCCCTTAATCCAGCCCAGTCTTTCTTCTGAAAGATATTCAAGAAAGAGAAGTTTGTCTGTTGGAAGAATAGAGCATTGGGCTGGATCTGAAAAATAGATCTTGATTTTTTGGTTTCGGAGGAATCACTATCCCTACATTAATATGAAGCCACTCAATCACCTCAACCAATCCCGCCTTCAGGGGATTTCAGCAGTAGAGATATATCTGTCACTGATATTCTTAACTCTTAGGGGCCTCATCCGGGCACCTCCAAATCTGTCGCTCCACTCACTTCTCGTGTTTGTCAGTTTTTGACAGTTGAACAAAGAAAATAAGTGGCCGTCACAATTCTTTTAGCCACCCCTTCCGATGTGGCCGGCATCAACATTAGTAGACGTGTTTTTATTCCAAAGAATAAACCGGTCTCTTGTCCTAAAGACCTGCGGCCCATTTCGATTCAGAATTTTCTCGTGTCGATCCCAGAAAAAGGGCTTGCGCGTAAAATCCGCGATCATCTAAGTAGGCAAAACTTAATCCTACCAGGTTTCCATGGGTTAGTCAAAGGTCGCTCTGTCCATTCGGCTGTAGATGAAGTGCATCAGTTTTGTCAGGTGAATAGTCATCAACTTGCTGTGGCTGTTTTCCTTGATTTTTCTGCTGCATTTGACCGCATCTCCATTCCCTTTGTTATCTCTTCTCTCAGGTCCCTTGGGTTGCCTGTGAGAATTGCTAAAAGGGTGGAGATACTGCTGTACACTAAGCGATTCTATTATGAAGTCGACCCTGATTCGCGTCAGTTCTACCCTATTACGTGTGTGCCTCAAGGATCACCTCTTTCTCCAATCTTATATCTTGCTGCTTCCATTGAGTTCTTTAAAATATCTAAATGCGAACAACGTCTAGTGGTATACGCAGATGATACCACATCCCTGTTCTCTGGACGCAGGTGCGAATACGTAGTCTCGGACATCAGCCGATTCTATTTAAGATTAAGAGACCAGTTACCCAAGTCCAATCTTATTTTAAACTCCGCTAAATCGCAGGTGGTTGTCTTTCATGGCCCCCTGCAACAAAGCGAAAACTTAAGAGACTAGCACTTTCTGCTCTATCCTCCATTTTGACTAATCAACCACTCCCTACCTTCACGAGTCTAGTAAAATACCTGGGGTTAACCATTACGGTATACTGATCGGTGAAAGCCGACCTGGATAGATTTAAACGTATCCTGAAAAGAGCTGGGTTGACCCTGAAATGGGTCCAGCATCTGTCATTGAAAAGGAAAACTCAGTTGCGCCTCTGGGGCACTTGGGCTATCTCATGATTAGTCTTCTTCTCAAGAGGACGTCCTTCAAAGCAAAGGCTAAGGTTTCTTAAGCTCTTCATCGCTCGCTTACCCAGCATAGTCCGCCTTGATTGGACTTTTCGGGGTGGGTGAAATACCCCGGGTGGTTCAGTCGAAGGGCGGCGTGTTGGATTGGTTGGAGGGCTTAGATCCCACTGGACCTTACGCCATGAAGATGATGGAAGGAGTGGACAAGTTTTTTCAGTAGACGATGATTTCTGACGGCTTTTCTTTCTAATTTTGTTTTAATTTTATTTTCCTATTTATTATTTTTGTTAAGAAAATCATTATTGTTATTTTTACTTATTTTACTACTTTGTAGTATATCAGTATCAAATCGACATTTCCGGTGCGCTTTTATGTTTATATATAGAGAGAAAATAGATCACTGAACCCGCTATTATGCTTGATTGATACCTTATAACGTAGCATTTAATCTTTATGACCTCTAATCTTATTTCTGATATCATCTTCATAAAAACCTTTCATTTCCAAGTGCAATCCATTAACAAATGCATATTCGACTTGTAGTTGGATGAAACAAACCGGCAGCATAACCCATAAAATCTTTAATGAATTAGCTAATTCTAATGACTTGGTTTTGGTTTTCAATGTTATTTGTAAATACTAAACTTGTCTTTGTATCGTTCTATGGAAAGATAAAATTTACTTGAACACAGTTTTCTGCTGTTTCAAACTTTTTTACATGCCAGGGAAATAATGGAAATAATTATTGTATTAATATAATAATTTATTGATACAATAATATAATGAAATTAATATATAATATAACTAAATTAATGTATTAATGTATTATTAATAATACAATTGATCTCTCTATAAAGAGAGATCAATTTCAGCAGTCATTCGATTAGGTAAACATGGGAGTAGGCCCACTCCTCGTCATATTAAGGTAATATTTGCTCATTATCCAGCGGCAGCCGAAGTACTAAAACGTCGACACATGCTTTTAACTTATAGTAATAACAACGTATATATATCACCAGATAAATCAGCAGAAACTATCAAATCCGACAGAATTAAAGTAGCCATTCATAAAGACCGTAATTCTTGTAAACATTTCCAGATGCAGAACACCACGTCCGATGGAAGTTAGTGAGCTTATGATAAGTTCATTCAAATCTTCCGAAATTAAAATACTCGATTCGATAAAACAATTAGAAAGTTGCACAGACTTAAACGCTGCTTTTAACAAAGTGAGTCATTCATTTAGGCCCTTATTTTCATATATTGTGATTTATTAATCTAACGCTAGATCATTAATAAACAAATTAGGTAATGTCGAAAGTTTACTTTATACCAATCAAATTGACATTGCGCTGTTCATTGAAAGCTGGTTGTCTAACGAATCTTCTATTTTGATTACAAATTCTGAATTCTCTAGTATACTTTTCAATCGAATGAATCGAGTAGAAGGTTGTGTATGCGCACTTATTCGTAATAATAGCGATCTAATATGGTCTAAAATATCATACGGTTCTGTAGAGGGATTTGAATATTTAGCTTTCAAAGTTTATAAGTCAATAAGCAATAGACATTTCGCTCTTTCTATTATAAGTATTTACTGCCAAGCTTCAGTAAGCAAGCACAGATTCGAAAGTTCATCGTCAATCGAACATAGTGTATCTTCTCTCACACTCGAATATTTATTTATAAGTTATAATTTAATTAATGTTCCTTTCGAAGAGAGGGCCAGCGAATTAAGATTAGTACAAATCGTTAATTTTCCCAACACGAGATAAAGCTTTTCTTGAAAAGGTTTTTACTAATTCAATGATAATTTAGGAGTCCGTTATATGGTGTGGACCTCTAGCAAATTCTGATCATTGTGGCATTCTAATGAAATCATCGAATACATTAAAGAGACAGACTTTATCAAAACATATTGTTTATGATAAAAGAGCCCACACAATGATAACAATGAAAAGAGATATACAAAAATCATTGTCGTTTACCTCACTTAACCCTAGTGTTAATGTAATGACTCAAACCATTGTATCCGTCTTGCAAAGAATGTCTAGAAAAACTGTTAAAATAACTTCAAGAGATCCTGTCTGGATATATCATCTAATAAGATTAATTCAAGTAGATAAATATAAGGCCTTTTGAAAATAGGATTTATCAAAATATAAGTTTTTGTAAGTAAGTTATATGCAAAAATCATAACTGTTAAGGAAGAATTCCTTCAACGAAAGATGGGTACAGGGATGTCAAATAAATTTGGAAAGGTATTGCCACCATGCTACCAAAACTGAAGGTTCTCAACTCGCATCAATATATAAAACCTCTCTGGTTCACGAATTGAATAGTATTAACCAATCTATATGTTCTATCGGACAAACTTATATGATCATTAATGACAACAGATATAATTTATAAGGGTTCACTTTGTTTAGACGATTGTAGGTTAGTGAATTGGAAGTTCTGAAGGATCTTACTAATTTATCATAGGCAAAAGCTGCAGGGCCTGATCCTCCAAACTCGATTCTAATTGAAATAGCCGATATTATTGCCGCACCATTAGCTGCTGAATTCTTTCGAATATTCTATCATGGACATTTATCAAGTCTCTTAAAATATTCAGATGTTATTTTAGTACCCAAAGATAATAAAGCAATATCTAGCTCTAGCTTTAGATTCACCTCCCTAATTTTTGCTTTTGCTAAGCTGCTTGAGCAATCATTTTTACGTCGTGTTAGAACTACTCTGTCTAGTTGTATAAGTGATTATCAATTTACTTACAGAGCTATTACTTGCTGGACTGATGCCCTTGTGACAATTTATGGATATGCATTAAACGGATTAAACTCTAGACATTTTCCGATTGTGCAATGCACACAGGCAGATCTATCTAAAGCTTTCGATTATGTCAATCATTCCATATTATTAAGTAAGCTTGAACTCATTAATATCGCAAAATGCCAATTGTGCTTTGTCTACGAGTACTTTAGAAATCTGTTTCAACGCATAAAACATTCTAAATCATCCTCAGATTTAAAACCCGGCGTTCCTCAAGGAAGTATCATCTCGCCATTATTGCCACTTTTGTAAATGACTTTGCAGTCACCAAGGTTAACTCCAAATTCTGCAAATACTCAAATGGCATTTCCATCTTGAATGTAGCAAACAACATTATACACTCGAATGATTATACGGAATCTGAAGTAAACAATCTTCTAGATTGGTGTTCAACGAACCACTTGATACTTAATCTACACAAATAGAAAACAATCAGGTTCTCTTTAAAAACAATAGACGCTTACGAATATCTTGAAAAGTTTGGCCTAATTCGAATATAATTACTTCGGATTTTAGGAATTACTTTCACAAGTAACCTATGCCGGGTATCTACATTAAAAATCAACTGATCAAATGCTACCGACGTATCTTCTTTCTTTAACACTTGTCAAAAATTGTATTGACTAGTCAACAATTAATTCGCTACTATCATGCATCCATTATGCCACTACTAACATATAAATATTCAGTATTTTGCCAATTTGTCTCACCGTGAAATGAATAAAATCAAACGTATGAACAACATGGCTTGTCACATATGTAGATCAACCTTGGCATCGGTTAAATCAGAATGACTACTATCTTCAATTTATTCGATTAATAATCTTCAATATGGCCGATTTCTGTAACATCAGATTTGTCAAGATTCCAATCATACGACGCAGCAGACGTCATAATAAATTTTTCAAATACAAAGTTTATACTAACAAAGTCAGAAACAGTTTTCTTTATTAAAGCCTGTTTGAAGTTTATCTCACGAAAACTTAAATAAATAAGTACTACGAAGTGTGTGTTTTTTACCATCTATATACTCATTGATTATTTTTGTAAATATTACTGTCATGGTGGATCTATTAATATAGTATAGCTCTATTATTAATATAGTTAATTAATAATATTATTATTTTATTCATTCATCAATAATATTATTTTGAAGAGTATTATTTTCCCTTTCCGCCTTTCGGCCGGGCAAAATTGTTTACAGGGACGAAGAAAAAATAAAAAAAGGAGATCTTAATTTGAAGAAGATTAATATTATTAATATTAGTATATTATTAATATTAGTATATTAATAATATTATTATAATATATAATAATATAATATTACAATAATATTATTAATATTAGTATATAAATAATATTATTATAATATAGAATAGAATAGAATTTATTTAGAGTGGCCTTTGTGGTAAATAGAACCATTTACAGGCCCACTATAAAAATTAAAAGACAAGTTTACGTCCGATGAATGTTTGAACTTGTATGTAGAGTTATTGAATTGATTGCGGCTGAAAGTGTTATTTTAGTTCGTTTGCAAGAAGTATGGCGATCAAGGAAGTTTTAAAGTGTTTAAGCGACGTCAATGATTTTGTGTCTCGAGGAAGTTTGTTCCAAAGGCGTGGTGCAGCGATGGTGAACGCACGATATCCGTGATTACCGTTGTGACGGGGGACGAAAAGCGAGTAGGAGCGATGACTTCTTAGGGAGAGACCAGTCGTCATATAGGATGCGCTATCAGGAAGATATAGATAAGGAGGGTTGTGCCGGAATTTGATTTGCCATGCAAGTGTGATAATTTGAGAGGTTATGCGGCTCGGAATGTCGAGCCAGTTAAGAATGCGGAGGGTGTTGGAGATATGGTCGTATTTGCGAAGGCGGAAGATGACTCTAGCAGCCGTGTGCAGAATCCTTTGTGAATAGTGAAATTGATATGCTGGACAGTTTACGAGAAGACTTAAGTAATATTCTAGACGAGGCATGAAAAAGCTGGAGATTAAAATAGCTGTCGATTTGACGTCGAGGTTTCTACGGACACTTCGAATGTCACGGAGGATGAGGGAGCATGAACTGATCTTGCTACGAATAAAAGGCAGAAACGAGAGATTATTGTCAAAAGAGACATCGAGGATTGTCATGATAGTCACTACTGGTAGACGGAAATTGTGTATGTATACTGGAAAATCGAGGGTGTAAGAGTAGGCGCGGTGTTATCCACATCATGTTAGATTTCTCGTTGTTTGTCGAAGCGGGAATATGTCGAGGTCGTTATGTCGAAGTCGTTATGTCGAGGTGGGAATATAATATATGTATAATAAATAATATACTTTGTATTAGAATAAGATACTAGATAATCAAATTTCATCAGAAGAAAAAACGTCATTAGCACGTGCTTGACCCCGCTGCTATGTTGGGTCGAAGAATGAAAAAATCGATTTATTTTTACGTGGCAAATGAATGCTGGTGCGCGTTTACAAGACCATGAAGAAAATGAACAAGCGAAAATCTAAACCATATGTCGAGGTGGGAACGGAGGAGGTATTTGAATGTGATAAAGTAGGGAGCGTGGAGGACGTCGAGAGAGAGCTGATTCCAGGCGATGGGGCTGGCGACGAGGAAGGATAGGAGAACGTAGTTGTTTGAGTAATTGGAAACGTGGTGTAAGAGGGAATTACGGGAACGCTGCGATAGAGAAGTGGGGCGAGTGTCGTCTTAATAATATTATTATACTATATAATAATATAATATTACAATAATATTATTAATATTAGTATATAAATAATATTATTATAATATATGGATAATAAATAATATACTTTGTATTAGAATAAGATACTTGAATATCACATTTCATCGGATAAAATACGTAATTAGAATGTATTTGGACCCGCTGCTATGTTGTGTAGAGGAATAGGGGCCGAAATTTGATAACATAACAGTTCCTCTTTATGACGTCTAATCCTTTTTCTTATACATCGTATGTTATTATTAGTCAGTACTACATTTGAATTGCTCCTTTGTAAATCTCCATTTCATCTTCCTATTCAACTTGCAACCATATATCGCCCAGTTCATCGACACCGTCTTACCTATTTTTAAATAAACTTTTCGATCTGATTTAGATTTCGTAAAACTTGAAGTCTTCTGTTCGACTTTAGCCTCAATAATATAATATCATATACTATTGTTAAGATCCAAAGTGAGGCTAAAGTAGCTTTATTGAAAACATCTACAAAACAAATAACATTAAAACACAAGTTAGTTAATTCACGACATTCTCCTCCGCCAAACATAATCTCGTAGATACGCGGGAGTAGCTTTATTTCGCACGGGTCTTTCGTTGCTCTGCAGAATTTCATTTCCTTTCTCGTCGGATATTTTGAAAGTATCGTTTAAAGTATCGTCGTCCGTACTCACAGTTTTATCGTCGCTGTAGCTGGTATCAGGGTTATAGCTGCTTTCAATATCATCTTTAGTAGTAGTTGTAAGTTGTGATGTATCGTTCGTACATTCATGATCTTCTATCATTAGATTTTGGCAGCTATCTCCACCTGACAACCGTTGTCCGATATCGAAACCGGGAGCCACGTCCCTTAAAGAAACCGCACCTTGTCGTTGATTAGGATATTCGATGATAGCGTATTTGTTGTTAGCAGTCACAAGTTTAGCTGGACAACCTATTGGTTCATATTTCGATTCACGTCTATGATTCCGGACAAGTACAGATGCACCATCGGTCATCCATTTTGGAAACGTTTTGCCTTCATTACTCTTTCTGGGGTAAGAAAATATCCGTTCGTGAGGTGTGTAGTTGGTTGAAGTACATAAAAGACTCCTTATGCTATTGAGTGCTCTTGGTAATATTATTTGCCACTGATGAATAGACATTCGTTCACTTCGTAACGTGGTAGTTATAGCTGTCCAAATTGTTGAATTGTATCGTTCGCATTGCCCGTTACCTCTTGGGTTGTACGGTGTTGTGGAACTGCTAGCGATTCCTCTCTCACTGAGAAATTGTCTGACATCCGATGACAGAAACGACGTACCTCTATCCGAATGAATATATTCTGGACAACCAAAAATAGCAAATATTTCGTCCAAACAATGACACACAGTTTTAGCAGACATATCGGGGCACGCGTAGGCAAAAGGAAACCGACTATACTCATCAATCGCAACAAGGAGGAAACGGGATCTTGAATTACTCGGTAATGGTTTTTTGAAATCTATGCATAATCGCTCAAAAGGGCAGGTAGCTTTCATTACATGAGCCGTACAGGTATTTGAAAATCGAGGCTTAGAAAATTTACAAGCTTCACAACGTTCACAAATATTTTTCACATCATTTACTGAGAATGGAAGATTCCGTGATCTGACATAATGAGTTAACCGTCGTACACCGGGGTGACATAATGATTCGTGAAGTTCTCGTAATCCTCTATCGAAATTGGAAGTAGCACATATTCTGGATAAGGTATCTGCTGGTCCATTCAAAGATCCCGGGCGGTAGAATATTTCAAAATCGTAATTGGCCAATTCTGCTTTCCAACGTTGTATTTTGTCGTATTTTATCTTGCTTCCGTTTAGTTGATTGAATATATAAAACTAACTGATCTTTGGTCTGTGATGATTTTAAAATGCCTTCCGATAAGAAAATGTCGCCACTTAATAAGGGATTCCACTATGGCTAAAGCCTCTTTCTCGATTGCTGCCCATCTCTGCTCGCTTACAGAAAGTTTTCTTGAAAAAAACGCAATCGGACGACCGTCTCCGTTCAGTGTAGCCGCAATGCACGTTTCAGAAGCGTCTGTCTCGACTGTTAGCGCTTGAGCGTTATTGATGTGGTATAAAGAAGCACTCGCAATATCTGCTTTAAGCTTTTCAAATGACAGTTTTGATTCAGCGTTCATAGGGAATGAAGCGTTTCTCAAGAATTCAATCTTTTGTGAAAATTCTGGTATCCAAGACGAGTAGTAAGCAAAGAGTCCAATACTTCGTTGTAAGGATCTGACATCGTAGGGGGGGGGAGTTCATGTAAAGCCTGCAATCTGTCCGGATCTGGTTTCAGTACTCCTTGACAAATTAAGTAGCCGAGAAGCTTTATTTCTTTCTTGTTAAATTCACATTTAGTTGTATTCATTGTGAGCCCGCACTTGGTAGCGACACTGTTGAATTTGCCCAGATTTTCGTCGTGTTCTTGTTGGGTCATTCCGCAAATTGTAATGTTATCTAGATAGGCAAATGTACTTTTTAATTCATTTGTTTCAATCATGTGATCCATACATCGCTGAAAGCATGACACTGCATTCTTCAAACCAAAGGGCAATCTCGCAAAGCAATATAATCTTCCATCTGCTTCAAAGGCAGTATATAGTCTATCGTCTGGATGTGGAGGAACTTGATGATAAGCAGACTGTAAGTCAATTGTAGAAAACCATTTGTATTTGCTAATTTCATACACAAGATCTTGTAAGTTTGGCAAAGGATAGACATCCAGCAATGTATATTTATTTATCGTTTGTGAGTAATCAATAACAAGCCTGCGTTTATGTCTCTCCGAGCACGTAACTACCACTTGAGCTCGCCATGGTGAAATACAAGGTTCGATAATCCCATCTTTCAATAACTTCTGAACCTCCGATCGAATAAAATCACGATCGGCTGGATTATACCGGCGAGACCTCGTTGCAATAGGAATGCAATGTTCATTTAGATGTGAAAATGGTCGAACTGGCTTGAAATCTATAGGTCGCAAAGCAGCAATTACCAATTCGTTTCTAGGACCATTCAATTTTAGTTTGAAACTCTTATGCTCATTCATAAAATCCATCCCCAATATTGCTTCGGTACATAAGTCGTCCAGAACATGAAATATAATGTTTTTATAAATTTGGGACTTGTAGATGATGGACGTAGTAACATGGACTTTAGTTAAAGTCTTGAAGCGATTAGTGGCCATTGTAATAGGCCGTATATCTCTGACGATAGGCAATTTCATCTTACTCACAATATCAGTTCGAATAAAACTATAACAACTCCCTGTGTCAAACAAACACTCTACTCTTTTGTTGCAAATGGATATTTGGTCTACAGCTTTTCGGTCAGACAGTATTGAAGAAATGCACGCAGAGTATTTATTACGACCGAATTGTGAAGATCGACACGCTCTTGCAAAATGTCCTTCCTTCTGACATTTATGGCAAATTGAATTTTTTGCCGGACAAGATTCTCGACTATGCTTTGATTGACTTCCACAAAAAAATCACTTCCAATTACTTTTGATTGTTGCAACTATTCTATCATTCATTTGTGCCAGTTGATCTGCCGCCTCTTCCTTTCTGCTGTCGGAAACATGAGCTAGTCGATAATAAGATCCTTCGATTACCGTTGAACGTTTTTCCGCACTTTCCATAGCTTTTGCAATTTCAAAAGCGTCTGTTAGTGTTAAGGTACAGTTTTCAAGTAAACGTTCTCTAATTTTCTTTGAGGAAATACCCGCTATGAACGCATTTAGAATTGCCTGATCTCGGTGATCTTGTGCCGATACTTCTTCGAACTTACATTCTGAGGCTAGTTGTTTTAAACTATTAGTGTAGTGTTGAATATCTTCTGCATCTTCTTGTCTCCTCGCGAATAGTATATATCTAGCATAAATGACATTGGTCGGTCGCTCAAACATCGATCGAAGCGTCTTGATAGCTTCTGCATAATCAGACAGTTGTTGAATTGACTTGAAAATTTGAGGAGAAACGTAATTACGCAGTAACGTTAATCGAATCTCACACGGAGCTCCGATGTGTTCGATAAACGCTTCGAATGTTGATAGCCAATGTTTCCAAATATCCGCTCCGTTTGGGTCTTCTGTGTCTATTGTAAGTTTACTTGGCTGCAGATATCGTGCATAATCAACGTTCGCCAATCCGTTTCCGACTGGGTCCATCTTGACAACAAATGCTCACACAAATGTTTTCAATAAATTGTTAAGATCCAAAGTGAGGCTAAAGTAGCTTTATTGAAAACATCTACAAAACAAATAACATTAAAACACAAGTTAGTTAATTCACGACAACTATTATATGTTATTGTATCATAAACTCATGTTATATCATATACTATAATATTATACTGTTATATTATATAATATTATATAGTATAATATTATATGTTTAATATTAAATGTATAATATTATATATTTTTGAAATAATATTTTCAATCAATTTTGTAAAATTGATTGAAAAAATCGTCTCTTGTAAAAATCGATTCTGCCTTACCCTGTACTACATTCAAATTGCTCCTTTGTAAATATTAGTTTCATTTTCCTATTCAACTTGCAATCATATATTGCACAGGTTCATCTTCACCGTCTTACCTATTTTTAAATGAACTTACCGATCTACTATCAAGCCGTGTACTTTATTTTGTACCTTTAATTGCCCAACAATCTCATTGCATTTGCTTCCTCTACAATCTCATATCCTGGTTTGTCCGACCATTTTCTCATCACTGTTAATATAATTATCCTGTTCGCACCTCTAAAACTTTAAGTTGACCATGGCAACTCCTTGAGCTTACTCTCTTGCATTTCGCTATCCTTAACTCTCCTCTCTTGTCGCATTCTGTAACCTTCTTGACAGCTGATAGTCTATCCACACTTTTCACCAATGAGCTTTCTAACATCATCGATTATATTTTACCTCGCCAGTCCCGAATTCCTAAACGCTCTTCGTGTGCCCCTTGGTTCGACTCTAACTGTGAAATTTCTAAGCGCATTCTATGTCATTCTTTTAGTCTGTATTCGTTTTCTAAAACGTGGTCACACTTCTATCTCTAGTCATCGTGCTCATTACTAAAATTTTCGACGCTTCCGTTACTATCTTCTACGTGACAAATGTAAACTATTTTGGCAAAACAAGAATGTATCATCGTCCGATCAAAAGTGTACTTAAAGAACTTTTAATTCTCTATTTGATCGCACTTATAATGCTCACTTCATCGATCCCCATGAGTTCTCCTCTTATTTTCAGTCAAAAATCACTATGACAATCTCCTCCATTCATGTAAATCATCAATTCTCGTCTTGCTTATTATGCAAATTTTTTCATGAGCCATTCCATCTTTGTCCTGTTGCTTCAAGCCAAGTCTCTAAGGTTCTTCTCTCTATGCCCAATACCCTTTGCGTGCCGACCCTATCCCCACGTATGTACTTAAATCGTTTATTCCATGATATAACCGTGCTTATCACCATTTTCAATTGTTCTATTCGTAGCTGCATTTTTTCAGATAACTGGAAGACAGCCATCGTACGTTCTCTTCTAAAAAATCGTTCACTGATTTTTTAGTTCCTTTACTTCCATCTTCGTCCCACCCAATTTCTCTTCTTCCGACCTTATCTAAACTCCTTGAGCGTCTTGTGCTATATCAAATCAATCTATATTTTGTTTGTTCCAATTTATACCCATTTTTCAATCTGCCTTCCATTCTAATTACTATACTGAACTTGTTTGTCTAAAAGTTTTCATTGATTTACTTCAAGCCCGCGATATCAAACTATGTAGTGTCGTAATCTCTCTTGAGCTGTCTTCTGCTTTTGATATTGTTGATCATTCTGTTCTACTATTTCGTCTTCATCAAGACTATGATTTCTCAGTTTCTACTATAGCCTGGTTCACATCTTATCTCTCCAAACGCTCTTATTATGTTCACTCAAATTCCTTTTCATATATATCTTCATCTCGCACAATGTTTCACAAGGCTCCGTTTTAGGTTTTCTTTTTTCTTCCTTCTTCTCGACGACTTGATTTATATAACTCGTAACCATAACTTTCGTATGATGCAGTATTCCAATTATATCCGTTTCTACTCTCACGCGCATCATATATGTATCCACGACCTCGCTACTTCTGCCTAAAATTGTCTGATGTCTATCTCCAACCATATTTTCTCTCATCGTCTAGATCTTAATCCTGAAAAGTCCAAAATCATGTCGATCATCCCTCATCACCTCGACATAACTCCACCTATTTTATCGGTTAATTAGATAACCCCCCCAATAGTTAACAATATGATTTTCTTAGGTTTTCACTTCGAAAATTTACTTTCACTCAAACCATTTGTTCATGGCAAAGTTCGCTCTTCTTTCTTATTTCTTCGTGGCCTTAATCGCATTCGTAATCTGATCGACTTCCGCATTGACTGACCCCATTGCCTGGAATTCTTTACCACTTTACGTCCGTTTTTCTTCGTCGCTTCCACTCTTCAAACAGCGTATACGTTCATGCAAAATAGCTCCTCTTCCACAATAAATCAAGAAATGCATTACCTCAATGTCTTATCCATTTCACAATTCTTCATACATCGTTAACCGAACCACTCAACATTTTTATTTCCCCCGACGCCTTGCCACATTCCACTCATCTCCATTATTTTCAATATACCTGCATCAATTTCATCAACATTTTAATTTTACTTTCTATTTTTTGTTTTGTTTTTTTTTATTCTCATTTATTTATTTGTTTGTTCTTTTCCTACTATGTGGGCTTATAAGCAGGCATAGGCCTGCATTTGCCACTATAAATAGATAAACGAGAAAAGTCAACAAATATAACGTATGTTTGAATCTTTCTATCACATGCAGATTGCCATACATCCATGGATACCAGTAAATTACTAATAGTTGACCAATTAGGACGAAAGCCATGTTGGCTATCAACTATTATATTCAAGGATTCCAGATCTTTTAAAACATTTTACTAAGTATTAAGCGTTTCATGACTTTCGAGCGATACAATCGTGGGACTATAAAAAAGATTTATTTTAACGTGGCAAATGCGTGCCAGCGCACGCTTACATGACCACAACAAAACAGAAATGTAAATCAGGTGTCGAGAAGGTGTGAACGGAGGAAGTGTTTGAATGTGATAAAGGAGGGAGCGTGGCGGACGTCGAGAGGGAGTTGATTCCAGGCGAATATATTTCGAAGTTAAATTGGATTTGATATTCAGTCTGTCCTATTGAAGATTATAAATGTCAGTAACTTTGAGTAATGACATTTAATCCATAATATAATCGTAATATTAATCAACCCATATTTTATAGAAATTACAATTATAGAAAATTTTAAAATTAGGATACTTACATTTTTACATTTAGGTATAGACTCAGTTAACTGATCTGATTTATTTAAATTATAATGTAATTATATTTAATATTCTGATATTATTGATTAATTGTAACAAATTAATAAATTAATCCTGTTACGATTAAGATATCGTAAAAATAAGATTAAGATACGATTACGATCCGATAAGTTTTAACTTTGTCGGTTCAAACTTATAACTTTAGTTTCATTTGGTTATTGAAGTCTCTAAATACTTAATGTATTTACATTGCACAAACAATATTGGCCTCTAAAACTCCTTTATCGCTAAAATGTTTTGAAAAAGATGTATTGCTCGATTCCTAATAAGATAGAATTAACCTTCTGATTAACTACGCTTTGATTAACCTAAATCAAAATTTTAAATTTAAATTTTTATTTATAATTGACACAAAGATAGTTTAATAGATTTAATAATTGTTTAATGGAATAATTGTTTATATTTTGTGTTTTATCGATTTAATTAACGATTAATTAACGATTTAAGAATTTTTTAAATGCAATTTTTTAAAATATTTTGAAAATGCCTTATCGAAAAGTTTTGATTTATATTTTATATTTGTAAAAATATTCTCATTTAATCTTAACTGCTAAATATTAACGACTAGATTAGCAAAACTAAAAAATTTCTTATTATATTTCGTCGATAAATGTCACGTTATAGGAATTAAATTGATTTTATTAAATTTGAACACTGAATAAATTCAACTTAAAAGTTCGTTCAATAAAATCAAATTTATAACTGATTTTATTAAATTTCAATGACACAACGACATTTAGACAGTTTTCTGTTGAATAAATAGGTGGTTAACGGCGGTAATAACGATGTTGATGTTATTCTTTACTCTCCAAGTGAAAAACAACTTTACAGTGCAAAAAGCAAACATTACGATCAATGGAAAGGACCAGCTTCTGAGATTGGGATATACAAATTTTGTTTTAGCAATCGTTTCTCGAGCCTGGCTGATAAACGTGTGTATTTTGATTTTATGGCTGGCGATGAAGAAGCGGGTCGAATACCAACAGAACACAACGGGCCACTGACATTTGTAGAGACCTCTGTTCATTCTATTCACAAAAATCTCGATATTTTTATCGATTACTTTACTCACAAGCGGATTAATGACGCAGGAGATCGTATTGTTATAAAAAGTCTTCTAAAGAAAATAAGAACGTGGTCAGTCTTGCAATTTTGCGTTATACTTTCTGTCGGATTCGGACAAGTGGCACTACTACGCAGTTTTTTCCGTTAATTGTTTTCTTTTTTGTAAATGAAAAACAATGACTTTATCAGTTCAAACTTAACTTAAATCTCATAAACATATGAGATTAATAGGACACGATATTAAAAACTGTAAATTATTTATTTTAGAACATATTATCGAAGAAAACATTTCTATATTAAATCAAAAACTATTAGAAAAAGAAGATTTTTGGATTAAAACGCTTAATTCCATGTACCCATCAGGATTGAATGACGTGGTACAAGGAATTGACAGTAGTATAATACATAATAAACAACTATATTATAATAATCCAGGTTAAACGCAAACCAAGAAGTCATGGTGATAAAAGGAATAGAAAAAATAGAGTTAAAAATATTAAAAAAGATATGTATATAAATGAACAATTAGAAATATTAAAACAACTTTTAAGAGATAATAAGCTAAAAGATCTTTATGTAAATATAAGAAGTTTTTCTAAAGATATCATATGTTCAATAAATCAAAAATTAATTAACGACTATGATAGGCTAAGTTGTATAATAGACAGTTATTGTAATACAAAATACTATAATCGTACAATAAATGTTAATAATAACAATAGAAAATATACATTAACCATAAACTTCATTAATAAATGTATAGATAACATAAATATAGCCAGACTTTTAAATAATTCTAAAAGTACAGAAATAATAGGGTCAAATTTAAGTAAATATATTCCAAAAATAAGGTATAAACGCCTACCACCATTAGGACGAAAAATTTGTAATTAAATAGAATTAAAATCAATATATAACGATAATATTATAAACATTATAGAAACAGAATGCGATTGCAGTCTTAATTTTCATAAAATAAATGAACATATATGTACCCATAATCTAAAATTAATTAAAAATTGTGAATTAAGAAAGCTGCTATCAAAAGGGTAAAAAAATAGAGATTAAATAATAACAACGACAAAAATAAAATTTACAATTCGTTATATAATAACTTAAATGATTACTTTAGTAAGCTGATTAATAGTGAAAGCTCGAATATATCTAAGACAAAATTTGAAAAGATTATATATTTGATAAAATTAAAAATAAAATGAAAATAACAAACAATTATAAGAGGAAAGATAAAATTAACAATGATATGTATAAATAACTTACTAAATTAAAGGATAACTATATAATAACAACTATTGACAAAGCAAGTAATAACTTTGTCTTCATATGGAAAAAGCTTTATTATGATATACTAATGAAATAGGTTAATTCTAATGATTCAAATGTAAATCCAACATATGAACGTAGTGAGTTGAGTTTTGAAACAATTATTACAAGTCACTGTTCTATAATAGATAAAAAGGGTATGAAAGGTTGAATCAGATAATAAAACTATACCTATATTATATTGAAATCCAAAGTTACATAAAAATCCAATAATACCTCAGTTCATATGTAGTGCGTTTAAATGTACATGAAAACCTCTTTTTGTCTATATGAATAAAATACTTAAAGTAATTAAAGCACACTTTAAAAAATATTGCAAGGTAATCGAAATTAATACTGGTATAAAACACTATTTCAGTATTAATTCTACAAAAGAATTTTTAGAACAGACAAAAGGAATAAATTTTCAAAATATAAATACATACGATTTTAGTACGCTTTATACAAATCTAGATTTAGTAGATATTAAAGAAGCGTTAGTAAAATTAATTAATCTTATATTCGGAAAAAGATATACATATATATGTTATAATAATTATAACGCCTATCTAACAAAAATTAAACCATCAAATAAATATAAATATATGGATAAAATTGAATTAATAGAATCCTTAAATATTTTGATAAATCAAAATTATTTAAAAGTAGGGACATCTATATTTAGACAAGTAAAAGGTGTTCCAATGGGTGGTAATAGTAGCCCAATTATAGCTGACTTGTTTTTAAGCTTTATAGAATATGAATTTGTTCATAACTGTGTAAAAACTAAATCTAAACAATATAAATATATGAAATATGTTTCGATACATTGATGATATATGTGTATTTAATTCTAATAATTTTTATTCAATTAGTGAGCACATTTATCCAGAAAGCCTTATTCTTAACAAAACCGATACTAATGATAAAGAAGGTGTATATCTAGATATGAATATTAAATTAACATTAACTAAAACTACTATTAATTTATATCGTAAAGATGACATATTTAAATTTACAAGAAACATATTTTTGCATGAGCATTCATGCATACCATATAATATAAAATATAATACATTAAATAATGAAATTTTAAGAATTGCAACAATATGTAATGATATTGGCTTTCTTCAAAATCATTTAAATAATTTAATAGATACATATTTTAAACTAGGTTACTATAAAAATACTATCAAGCAGAAAGGGTAGAGGAGTTAGGGACCGAAACCTGATAGCACAGCAGTTCCTCCTGATGACCTCTAATTCTTATTCTGATACAACGTCTGTTATTTATTAGTCAATTCATAAAAATGACTTTTTAAATTTCAATTTTTTATTTTAACTTGATATAAATTATAGAAAATCTAAAAACAATTATTTATTTTATTATTTAATTATTAAATTTTGATTTAGCATTATTATGTTTTGTTTATTTTATAATTATATTAAATACGTAGACTCAGTTAGCTGATTTGATTCGTCTAGTTATTGAAGTCTCTAAATACGAAATGTATTTACTTTGCACAAACTATATTGACCTCTGAAACTCCTTTAACGCTAAAATGCGTTGAAGGAGTAAAAACTTGACTGTATTAAAAATGCAAATGTACTGGCCGACAATTTTCTTTCAAGCACTTTTTCTCCCTATGCATCACAATTCGAAAGATATTGATCGACAAGTTATTTTGCAATCGTTTTTCTTTTGTATTGATACATATAGGTGGTGACATTTGATAATGTACACAAGCAGACTGGTGATGCTTTGCTGATGTTATAAAAAGAGAAACGATTGAAATATCAGATATTTTCTATCTCGGAGATAGAAAAATTGCATGATTCCTAATCAGATAGAATTAGCCTTCTGATTAACTACGCTTTGATTAACCTAAATCAATTTACTACCGCATTTTTAATTTATTTTTATAAATGACACGATGTTTCATGTTATCCATGAAGATTTGATTTCAATCGTTAAAATAAGGATTTTGTGTCAACTTTTCTACAAATCTTAATTTTAAGTTTGTAGAAATGACCTACAAACTTAAAATGATGTGCTTTTTGATGTGCTTAGCTTCATTAGGTAAATATGAACACATTAATTATGGACATTCAATATTATTAGAATATCAACATAATTTTGCTTTAAATTCAATTTTTCTTGTTTTGTAATATGATAACTGAATTTAAATCTACAGCATAAGAGTAATTCAACCCATTCTTCATTAGCAGGTACTGTCAATTACCAATTTATGATTTAAAATTTATCTTTTTCTGTATCTAATGCGCAATGTCTTTCACACAGTGCCTATACATCATAAAATATTAATGTAATTTATGAGTTAAAATCAATGAGAATAATTCAACTATAAAATGTAAATGATTCCGTAAAATGCAGTCTTATTTCCAAAATCTTGTATTTTATTGTATTTTTCTTATAAAATATTTTTTCAATTTATTTTATAACTACAGAATATAAGAAAAATGTAAGAAAAAATGCAATAGTTTGAATTATGGCTGAGTTGAAGTATTATAATTTGAATTGTAGATGAGGATGACTAATTATAATTAGTCAAATCTGATATTGAGCTTTGTAATCTATAGAAAACATTAATATGGTATATGTTTAAAATGGAAATAAGAAAATTAAATTATAAAATTGTACGTTTAAAATGGAACAATGGTGGGTAATCGTGATGTGAGGAGCTTAAGAAACCTTGGTAATTGCTTTGGGGGGCATCTTCTAGAAAATAATCCCGAGATTACTCATGTAGAAAACCCAAGTACCCCAGAAGCGTACTTGGTTTTTTTCACTTAATGACAGATGCTCGGCCCGTTTCAGGGCCCACCTAGCTCTCTCTCGTACACTTTTGAATATTATCAAGTCTGGTCTGGCAGACCATTTAGCCGTAATTGTACACTCCAGGTATTTTACTCGATGTGTAAAGGTGGGAGTGCTTGATTGTTCAATATGAAAGAAATAGCTGAAATTGCTAGTTTATATTTTTTCTTAGTTGCAAGGGCACCATTGAAAACAACCACCTGCGATTTAGAGGAGTTGAGAATATGATTGGACGTGGATAACTAGTCTTTTAATCTTGTATAGAAGCGGATGATGTCCGAGACTACATCTATGTATCTGCGTCCAGAAAACAGGGATGTAGTATCAACAGCGTATACCACTAAATGTCGATCTCGTTTAAATGTCTTAAAGAATATAATAGAAGCAGCAAGATATAAGATAGGAAAAAGTAGGGAACCTTGAGGCACACCTGTAATAGGATAAAACTGACGAACATCAGGGTCATCTTCATAGAAGAGCCGCTTGGTGTAATCAGTATCTCAACCCTGTTAACAATTCTCTCGGGTAACCCGAAGGACCTAAGAGAAGAGATAACAAAGGGAATGGAAATGCGATCAAATGCAGTGGAAAAATCCAGGAAGGCAGCCACAACGAGCTGATGATTGTTGTCCTGAAAGAGCCGGTGCACCTCACGAGCGACCATTGACAAACCCATGGAAACTTGGTGGGATTAAGTTACACCTACTGAGATATCGAAAAATATATGTTTTGGTAGATGTTCTACCAAAAAAAATATATGTTCTCCATTTGGTAGATGGAGATAAGAAAGCTTTGTATCGAAACTGAGCGCAGATCTTTGGGACATGAAACTGATTTTTCCTTAGTAAAAATATAGCTCTCCCTCCTTATGAGGAGGGAGAGTTATCATAATCTCTCTGTTTAATACTCCAACCCTTCCCTTGCTTGTGGACCTTCAGGGGGCAATTGTGCTTGTGGTGGAGCATATTTTTTGGAATGCTTTTCTTGGGTATTGATGGAGATGTGACTGGCGTTAGAAACGCATTCATTAGATTTTTTAACATAGTCTATATTGCCGTAATTCTCGCGTCTATTATAATTTCGACTGCTATGTAAATTTCGTCGCTGGAACGAATCTGGTATGCACGAGGGCTGGTAATGGGGTTATTTTCTTACCGGAAGGTATCTATTTGGTGCCGCTTCTAGTAAGTTTTAAACTCCGTGATTTTTTACCATGCAGGATGCTGTAGACCAAAGTTAACTCAACAGGCTACAGCAATGCATGACAAAGAATGTTCGTATTCTTTTGATGCGTATAGCCCGCAATACTTCTCATTGCGACACGATAAGCTCCAGTTTCCTCATAAATATGGCAATCGTTGCAATGGGGTAAGTAAAATTGTTGGATTCTATGAGCTGGATTTTCAGGTTATACCCAAGAATGGGCTAAAAGCCGATTTTGAAAGAAGGAGGGCATTCTCCTATGATATTCAACCGAATGCTATAGATAATGGGGTGCCTACTTCACACTTGATAAATCTGAGGTTCGAGATATTGTACATGTTCTCCAGTGTCGTAATGTCCGCCGCGTCTACCTCGAGCGTGATATTCGTGATTTTAATTGTTGCCGGGGATTGGCATATAGGTAACTTTGGCTTTATGAGCCAGATTGCCATTAACAAAATTTGTATTCATTGACGAGGTTGAATGCCATGAATGAAATACGGTAATTTCTACCGGCTAGTCTAGTAGAGTTAAGTATAACTCTGTTTTTGTATCTTGTGACGAAGGTTCGCAGAAGTTCGTCAAAATATTTGTTTCTTGAAGGTGGAATAGTAGGTGTAACGGAGACGAGGTGAGCTAGCTTCTTCACTTGTAGAAGCTCGGCAGAAGCATCATCTCCTTTATTTTGCATAATTAAGACTTCACTAACCTTAATTGAGTCGTTTAAAGTGTTCTTTTTAGACAAATTTGTTTAGAATTCTGGAATTTACTCGAATCCACAGGAATTTCAGTGTTGATTTTCAAATCGTCTTCCAAACCGATTGAACCACAGCAAACATGTTTGTTGAACATTAAAAAAATTTAAACATTTGTTCCGAAAAAGTGAAAGCCCGTCGATCATCAAAGGATTTCCTAAAAATTGTAAGAAACAACGGAATTCAAGAAATTAAATCAGCTAACTGAGTCTACGTATTGTTATATAATTATAAAATAAACAAAACATAATAATGCTAAATCAAAATTTAATAATTAAATAATAAAATTAATAATTGTTTTTAGATTTTCTATAATTTTAATCAAGTTAAAAAATAAAAATAAAAAATAAAATTTAAAATAAACGTCATTTTTATGAATTGACTAATAAATAACAGGCGTTGTATCAGAATAAGAATTAGAGGTCATCAGGAGGAACTGCTATGCTATCAGGTTTCGGCCCCTAACTCCTCTACCCAACATAGCAGCGGGGCCAAATACATGCTAATGATGTATTTCCTCTGAAATAACTATCTAGTATCTTATTCTAATGCAAAGTATATTATTTATTATTCATCCATAAAAATTTGCCACTTAAGAGTTTAAATTTATTCTTTATATTATTGTGTTGATTTATATATTTTACTATTTTCTGCTTGATGTTATTTTTATAGTAACCTAGTTTAAAATATGTATCTATTAAATTATTTAAATGATTTTTAAGAAAGCCAATATCATTACATATTGTTGCAATTCTTAAAATTTCATTATTTAATGTATTATATTTTATATTATATGGTATGCATGAATGCTCATGCAAAAATATGTTTCTTGTAAATTTAAATATGTCATCTTTACGATATAAATTAATAGTAGTTTTAGTTAATGTTAATTTAATGTTCATATCTAGATATACACCTTCTTTATCATTAATATTGGTTTTGTTAAGAATAAGGCTTTCTGGATAAATGTGCTCACTAATTGAATAAAAATTATTAGAATTAAATACACATATATCATCAATGTATCGAAACATATATTTCATATATTTATATTGTTTAGATTTAGTTTTTACACAGTTATGAACAAATTCATATTCTATAAAGCTTAAAAACAAGTCAGCTATAATTGGGCTACTATTACCACCCATTGGAACACCTTTTACTTGTCTAAATATAGATGTCCCTACTTTTAAATAATTTTGATTTATCAAAATATTTAAGGATTCTATTAATTCAATTTTATCCATATATTTATATTTATTTGATGGTTTAATTTTTGTTAGATAGGCGTTATAATTATTATAACATATATATGTATATCTTTTTCCGAATATAAGATTAATTAATTTTACTAACGCTTCTTTAATATCTACTAAATCTAGATTTGTATAAAGCGTACTAAAATCGTATGTATTTATATTTTGAAAATTTATTCCTTTTGTCTGTTCTAAAAATTCTTTTGTAGAATTAATACTGAAATAGTGTTTTATACCAGTATTAATTTCGATTACCTTGCAATATTTTTTAAAATGTGCTTTAATTACTTTAAGCATTTTATTCATATAAACAGAAAGTGGTTTTAATGTACATTTAAACGCACTACATATGAACCTAGGTTTTATTGGATTTTTATGTAATTTTGGATTCCAATATAATATAGGTATAGTTTTATTATCTAATTCAACCTTTATACCCTTTTTATCCATTATAGAACAGTGACTTGTAATAATTGATTCTAAACTCAACTCACTACGTTCATATGCTGGATTTACATTTAAATCATTAGAATTAACCTCTTTCATTAGTATATCATAATAAAGCTTTTTGCATATGAAGACAAAGTTATTACTAGCTTTATCAATAGTTGTTATTATATAGTTATCCTTTAATTTAGTAAGTTCTTTATACATATCTTTATTAATTTTATCTTTCCTTTTATAATTGTTTGTTATTTTCATTTTATTTTTAATTTTATCAAATATATAATCTTTCCAAATTTTTATCTTAGATATATTCGAGCTTTCACTATTAATCAGCTTACTAAAGTAATCATTTAAGTTATTATATAACGAACTGTATATTTTATTTTTGTCGTTGTTGTTATTTAATCTATATTTATACCCTTTCGATAGCAGCTTTCTTAATTCACAATTTTCAATTAATTCTAGATTATGGGTACATATATGTTCATTTATTTTATCAAAACTAAGACTTTTACAATTGCATTCTGTTTCCATTATGTTTCTAATATTATCGTTACATATTGATTTTAATTCTTTATTATAATTACAAATTTTTCGTCCTAATGGTGGTAGGAGTTTATACCTTATTTTAGGAATATATTTACTTAAATCTGACCCTATTATTTCTTTACTTTTAGAATTATTTAAAAGTCCGGCTATATTTATGTTATCTATACATTTATTAATGAAGTTTATGGTTAATGTATATTTTCTATTGTTATTATTTACATTTATTGTACGATTATAGTATTTTGTATTACAATAACTGTCTATTATACAACTTAGCCTATCATAGTCGTTAATTAATTTTTGATTTATTGAACATATGATATCTTTAGAAAAACTTCTTATATTTACATAAAGATCTTTTAGCTTATTATCACTTAAAAGTTGTTTTAATATTTCTAATTGTTCATTTATATACATATCTTTTTTAATATTTTTAACTCTATTTTTCCTATTCCTTTTATCACCATGACTTCTTGGTTTGCGTTTAACCGGATTATTATAATATAGTTGTTTATTATGTATTATACTACTTCTGCCAATTCCTTGTACCACGTCATTCAATCCTAATGGGTACATGGAATTAAGCGTTTTAATCCAAAAATCTTCTTTTTCTAATAGTTTTTGATTTAATATTGAAATGTTTTCTTCGATAATATGTTCTAAAATAAATAATTTACAGTTTTTAATATCATGTCCTATTAATCTCATATGTTTATGAAATATAGTTTGACTATTATGCTGTATATTATATATGTGTTGCCTAAACCTAGTTTTTAACATTTGATATGTTTTTCCTATATATTGCAATCCACATGTGCATTGTATTAGATACACTACACCTGCGGTATTGCAGTTACAATTATTATTAATATTTAATGAAAAACATTTGTTTGTCGTATTACTTACGATACAATTATTATTATTTATAACATCACAAACTATACAATTTTTTCTGTTACATTTAAAAGATCTAAAATTGAAATCATTAGTACTTACGTATTTTTCCAATATTGTTGAGTACATGTAACTTTTAAGTCATAATTTTTAACGTTGCTTTTTCGGTGTCGCCACCTAGTTTAGTTGACTCAGACTAAACTTACAACGGGCCATCCAGCAGCATCTGACAGGGGGCTGCCCTGCTTAAGGCGGTTGCAGGCTGGAACAAGATCTATAAAGATCTACCACCTTCACTCCACGCGCTACGCGACCTAGCTATTGGCCATTACCTGGTCTCTTAAACGTGATCACGTGAAGCAGTTTACATTTTAAAGTGTAAACACCTTGGGATGCAAACTTCTCCCTTTTTTAAGAATTAATAATTCATGCTTGTTTGAAAATAAGAAAAAATAATAGTAAAGTCGTAACCAATAATACATAGTTTCAGTATTTCTGACAGAGGTCATATTACCGGGAAAACAAAGTCCACAGGTCAATAATAACATGTCAGTAGAACAAATTAAATCAGCTAACTGAGTCTACGTATTGTTATATAATTATAAAATAAACAAAACATAATAATGCTAAATCAAAATTTAATAATTAAATAATAAAATTAATAATTGTTTTTAGATTTTCTATAATTTTAATCAAGTTAAAAAATAAAAATAAAAAATAAAATTTAAAATAAACGTCATTTTTATGAATTGACTAATAAATAACAGGCGTTGTATCAGAATAAGAATTAGAGGTCATCAGGAGGAACTGCTATGCTATCAGGTTTCGGCTATCAGGTTTTTAATATGAAGTATCAAGTTAATCTTTCTTCTTCAACAAAGGTAAAAGATTTATATACTGACTCTATAATGGAACAGAGGGAACTTTCCCCTGTGCCTAAATTGGCTAATTTAGTGAACATCAAATTTATAGAATCTATAGAAAGATAAAACATATTTAGCAAGTTTTTAAGGAGTTTTTCAGAGCTCTATAAGCGAAGGGTAATTTTTTAATTCAATCAGATGTTTTGAGGCAGAGGTGCGGATCTCCTTTTGCACCTTCGACTGGGTTATTTTATATTTGGAATTCTTCAATGAAAGCCTTTAAACTCCGGCACAATCTCTTTCAAGCCTATATAGGCGTCTGTAAAAATTTCTAATAAACCGTCCTTCCTGTCGGCTGATGATATTCAGATCATGGAACAGCAGTACAAATTGACCAACATCCGTTTCCTTACTGAAGGAACGGCCTGCCTATTCCAGTGACCTTTTGTTTCACCTATGTAGATGATGCTGAATGCCTCGCGATATCACAACCTTTAACCTATTTCAGGGGGCATAATCTTTCGTTTATGCTAGTGGAAACAGACCACCTGACCTACCCCTATTGCAACAACTGCCATAAGTGAAGGCATTGTGGGTCAGGATGTCTTATGCCCCGTTCATGTGGGGTACGTGTTTCGAAGAACGAACACACTAGTAAATGCGATAGTCCCCCGCACTGTTCGAATTGCGGGCTGACCACCCTGGGTGGTCACGCAAATGCAGTAGTTTTAAAAACTACAAAAAGAAGCATTGTGGTTGTCCGGCGATGCCAGCTAACTTCGCCGAAGCTTGTAATACCAAGAAGAAGATGTCTGACCTGGACATTATTAGATTAATTGATGACAAGCATCAAGCCTCCGTTAATAAGTTGGAGGAGTTGATTCTCATATTAACGGCAAAGGTTAGTTATGTGGCACAGATTTCGTCTTAATCAACGTCTCCGACTACAACTAAGACAGCCCTCGTAGCTGAAAGCGTCCTGGAGCCTCGACAAAAAGCCTATCCTCTCTTAAGCTATCCCGAAAAGGAAAGGATTGGGAAATGTCGGCCCCACCGGGGGAGATTAAGATATCACCCGTGGGCAAGCGACTCCATCTGTCGTGACAGGAAGCGGTAAGTGCAACCTTTCCGACTCTAGTTGCTACTAGGTGGAGGGCGTCCCAATCCGGTAATACTTACGCAATGGGAAGTAATCAAGGAAGTTTTCCACTAAATATCCTTCAGTGGAATTCGGGAGGTACTTCCGCCCGTAGCCTTCTATCTTGTAGAGTTGCAGATGTCATAGTCCTTCAGGAGACGCGGTCTATCCGTCTCCCACATGACATTACTAATGCATCACTCCAAGACGTTCCTAACCACCCAGCAGTCATCGCCAGTAGGATGAGGTGGTTAGGGTACGTTTCGACTGCTTTTGTGATAACTATAAAGACACCAGCAATTCCTCACGATGCTAGACGAAGCTCAGGTGCAGAAAGCGTTTTTATGGCTTGTTGCGTGTGTGGACCTTATATATATGTCACGATATATTCGCCATACAACGTTGGTCTTCTGAAATATATACGGTCGTGCAATTTGCTTAAAATTTCTTTTGAGAGTTTTTCTAACTCCTCCAATAGGACGTTTCTATTATGATTTTGGTGGAGCAAGAAGCGTTAGTTTAGGCAGTCTGTTGTCGTCCATACTCAATACGTGACCAACATAAATTCATCGACGACGTGCAACCGTATGGTTGATGGTTTCAATCTTTCCACACTTCTTCATGACCTCTGAGTTTGACATATGCAACAGTGGGGAGATGTGTGCAATTCTTCTGAGGAAAATGTGGTCAGTCGACTCTAGCTTGCGAATCGTTACATTTTTGTCAGGCCAAATTTCACAGCTTGTAGTACCGGACGCACTATTGATGCATATAGTCTTATCTTTGTTTTGAGGTTACGTTGCGTCGTTTCCACAATTTCGAAAGTCCGCCAAGCGCTCGATTAGCTCTGACTAGTTTTGAGAGTATATCCTCTTCTGTGTCAGCATTGTCCGATATTACACAACCAGATAGGTGAATGAGTGTACACACTCGATCGGTTAACGCTATATAGTGACAACTTCTTCAGTGGTTCCGATGCATAGTATCTTATATTTGTTGGGGTTCAAGTAAGTCCGTACTTCGATGCAGCATCGGATGTTCTAGTAATAATTCATCTTAGGTATACGAAATTTTCGGCAATTAGTGCAATGTCGTCCGCGTAAGTTAGGTTACAAATACGCTTCCCTTGTGTGCCAATTTCAATGCCATCACGAGGATCTATTAGGGCGCTATTTAGTATTTTATTAATAACGATGTGAAACAAAGTTGAGCTAACACGCTGCCCTGTCTCACCCCTGTCGTGACTTGAATTTTTTCACTTAGTTGTCCCCTCACGCTGATTATATCGCTCGATTGTTCGTAGAGAGCCTTCACGACTACAGATATCTTCGTATGGAACCCACACTCATCTATAAGAGGCCACATGCTTTCTCTGTAAGCACTGTTAAACGAGGTTTGAAAATCCAGGAGCGCTATCTCCGTCGGTTGTCTAAACTCATTTTGAGTCGCGAGTACACATCGCAAGGAAAATATTTGGTCAATACAGCTACGACCCTTTCTGAATCCTGTTTGACTGCTCCTTACTTGCCTTTCTCGCACTGGTCGAATGCGTTCCAGTATGATTAATTCGATAACTTTGTAAACGACAGGAAGTAACGAGACGGGATAATAATTCTCACATGATCTTGTATCACTCTTTTTGTATATCGACATAATGATCGCCGTTAAAGATCTGGAATTCTAGAGAAGTTCCATATGGATTCAAAAAGGGCTGGTCCGATCCAGACCAGGGGCCTAGTCTTTATTCATGCGGGTGATACGATATTGTATCTCAGTTGTCGTTGGAGGTTGAACTTCGACGTCTTTTACAGTTGCATCATGGGTATTCTGGTTTGCTGGCAGTCTGTTTCCGTCATATAGCTCTCGATAATATTCAGCCTAAATTCTCAGTTTTGCATCTGTGTTGTATGCGATAGCTCCTGCGTTATCGCGTAATCCCGATTGCGAGCACGTGTGTGGCCGCGTAATAGCTCTAATGGATTGGAATAATCGTCTGCTGTCACCACATGCATATGCAGCTTCAGCTTGGGAGGCAATGCTGCTCCAATATGCGTCACGGTCAATCCTTAGGTTTTGTTTTGGTAACTTACTATAATGCCTAACTTGCGATAAGTAATCAGAATCCATCACATGTTTTCGATCATCAGAGATTGCAAGTGTATTTACAGATATCAACGAGCGCGTAAGCCGTCGCCTACTTAGATGATGACTATCTGCAACTGAGTGGACCGAGTGGGTAATATGTCATCATATTTTATCAGGTGATGTTTGTAGATCACATTCGGCATTTAATAAGTTTTCCTCTACTTTGCTCTAAATTTCTCTCGAATTGGCAAGGTATAAAAAAGTCGGCTATCGTAACTCGTGGATTTGGCTATCTTACTTGTCGCGGAAAATCGTAATTTCCCTACACACTATCACTAGCGCATGATCCATAAATTATTGCCACCCCCCCCAAAAAAAAGAGAGCAGCGCCAGCGTTGTTTGAAGAGGATGTGATCAATCTGATTTCGTACCCTACCATTAGGATGGACCCACGTTTCGAGATGTCGTCTTCCATGGCAGGAGAATGTGTTTGCCATAATAAGATGATGTCTCTCGGCAAGTAAAATTATCATCTCACCATTAGGACATAATCTACCAACAGTATGAGGTCCGACACTAGAGAAAAGGTGATTTCGAGGACACCCGAGTTGAGCATTGAAGTCGCCTGCTAACACCAATACATCGTTTGAAGAGACCGCAGATAGTACGCTGTCAAGTATTCGATTAAATATCTCTGCGATAAATGAGGTTGTTTCATTTGTCGATGCATTTGCGCTCACAGTCAACCAATTAAACGGTTTGCCTGCCAGTCGTAGGAGCGCAATACGTGAGTCAATGGGATTCCAACCAATGAACGTGAAACGTCAGTATTGGATCAGTAGCTAATGAGGTCAAATAATACTGAAATGTAGCGTACTGATGCTGGCTTATAGGTAGGAGGATTAAAGCAGCGTACAAATTTAGAAAGTTGCAAGTACAATTAATCAATTAGGAATTTGGTTAATTTGTCAAAATAATGGCGCTGTTTTTGCCCTTACATAATATCTTAATAATTTTCATATTTATATCAAAAGTGATACTTTATGAAACCGTGGACTTTATCGATATATGTCTTCATCACATTAGTTTCGATAAAAGTAAATGCTTCATTTACGAATAAATTACGTCTTGTTACCGAATACATAAGATATATGAAATTTAATGAAAACGATTGGAGACAAGATATTTGGATACGTGAGAATTCAAATTATCGTTTAATTGACGAGCACAATTTATTGGCTTTCACTAATTCGTCAATGAGTTTATACGATATCCTTCAAAAATCATCTACTATGGCATACAAGTACCCAGCAATACCCGTGTTGCACAATAGAGTGCACCGAAATTGTATTAAAGGAGTGCGGGCATGTGTCGACTTCTTGTACAACCACATAAGGTGAAACTCATTTTTATAATATTTACAAAATATTTTAATAAATGTTAGTTAGGTTATGCACTATATGAATATAAGACCTAGTATTTCTAGAAATATTGATAGAAAAAATGAGAGAATAATTTGGTTGGCTTCATCAATTATCCTCGCGTGAATACTTTAATCCTAAATGCAGCACTGTACACTACAATAAGCGTAGGTGGACCTCATCAGCAGTGAGCCTACGCCTATCTTTCGTGCTTCGGTCCTTCAATTATCTGCTGAAATTTTCCTCTGCTGCCTTTCTGTAAAAACAATCAATACAGTTTGTAAGAAAAAACATTTCCATTTGTGCAAACTGTGCGTTGTATCCGTCTTTTGAAACAAAAAGACGGAAATAGCACAACAGTTGACGGTGACAACCGACAATCTGTCTTTTACAGAAAGGCATTAGAGGAAAATTTCAGCAGATAATTAAAGGACCGAAACATGAAAGGTAGGCGTAGGCTCACTGCTGATGAGGTCCACCTGCGCTGATTGTAGTGTACAGTGCTGCATTTAGGATTAAAGTATTCACACGAGGATAATTGATGAAGCCGACTAAATGATGATACTCGCTCGTGTATGCAATTGTAATTCGAGAGAATAATGATTTTAGTTAAAATATAATATTTAAAAAAATATCCAATGATTGTAGGACAATCTAATATATTGTGAATATTTGATACCTTATAGAATAATGTTTTTACTTAAAATATAATATTTATTAATATTACAGAATTGTAGAATAGATGATGACCTGTAATCCTTATTAACTGATAACTTATAATCCTAATTCTGATACTGTTATTTATTAGTCAATTATTTATTATTTAATTATTAAATTTTGATTTAGCATTATTATATTTTGTATATTTTATAATTATATTAAATAAATAGACTTAGTTAGCTGATTTAATACTATAAATAATTAGTACTTGATAGAAAAATGTGGAATAGCCTAAATAATAAGTTAATAATTGATAGAATAATGTGCTTACTTACAAAATAATATTTATTAATATTACAGAATTGTAGAATAGTCTGATATAATATAAATAGTTAATACTTGATAGAAAAATGCGTTTACTTTAATAATATTTATAATTTATTATATTAATAATATTCATAATGCGGGATTGTGGAATAGTCTAATATACTGTAAATAGTTAATAATAGCTTACTTAAAAAATAATATTAAAATAATAAATAATAAAATAATATTTATTTATTATTTATAGGATTGTAGAAAAGTCTAGTATATTACAAATAGTTGATATCTTATAAAAATAATGATTTCACTTAAATAGTAAATCATTTATTATATAATAAATACTTATCATAAAATTATATAATTATTTAAATTATAATATTATTTAAATTATATTTTATATATTTGTACACTTGAAAGTGTCCCTGTAAAACAGCATTTCTATTAAATAATAAAATTATTATCTATTTTGTATAGTTGTTAATTTAAAGTTTTAATTGACCATTCCAACGCAGCCCAAATCCGATAGGATTTCGACACATTCCTTTATTGATTATAATTGCAACCGATTATAATCGGTTCACAATCAATCTGTATTATCGTTACACCGTTTTACATGAATTCGATGTGTTTGTCTGTCTACAGGTTTCCTTCAAATATCACAAACAAATGATGAAATTTCACTGATGCGCATTTCCCGATCTAATAATATCAAGGCTCAATGTTTGCGAACATATAAATGAAATTATGCATTAAGATTCGTTAGATCTATTAAGATTTAAAGTTTTACTAGCGTCATGCCATCATTTCAAGATAAACTAACTTTAAAACACAAAATTGTGTTTGTCCTGATAGCCAATTTTAAATAAATAAATATTAAATGAAACAGCAAAAACAACCAAATTTGATATTATTAAATTTAATTATTACTAATTCAATTTATTATGACACATTTCGTTCGGTTTTTAAAATCATAAGAATTATATATGAATACACATATAGTGTCGATTTCCTGTATATTAGTTTTATAGGACATTAACTGAACAGGTATATCAACTCAAAGAAGCAAGATTAAATCTTGTCAATCAGTATTTTTAGTATTAATAGATACTATAAAACTAATATTTCTATGCTTAAAAGAAATAATAAATTAATATTAATTATATTAAGTTGAGTCGATCTTCCTTTATTAAAAGAATAAAGATCGATATCTGTGGAATACTTCTGTTCACTCCTTTCTTCTTGCACATGAAATGTGTTTATTAATTCAATAAACATTAAATTAACATTATATTAACTCATTAAATTCAATATATACAGTCTCTATAACTATCGTTGTTCATTCAAACGTTTGTGGGATCCATAGGCACATAACAGGTTCTCCAATGACATATCCGCCATCTCAGAATGATTAATCTTAGTCCATACAGGGTTCCAACCTTGGTTGAGTATTTATATTGAGGCAATTCATTATGTACTTCGCCTTTCAGCGTTGGGGCACAAATATAATAACAATTTAATAAAAATACATAAAATCAGATATACTAGAAGCGAGAAAATGCGAAAAGAATGTTGTCTTTTTATAAATACCAGAAAACAAGAAAGAGATTAAATAGCTCATTGCATTGCAGCGCTAAATAAAATATATTTAAATAACATCTTGATAATATAGCATTAATTTGAAAAAGAACACACGAAGCGAAATTTAACATTAAACGCTGGAATGTTAACGAATTAAACAGGAAATTAGTGAAAATCAAATAATATTTTAATAATAAAAGGAAACGATTAATGACTTAGCTGCATCTTAAAAATTGTTTTATTGGATATCATTAATTTATAAAATATTTTTTTACAAATGCGTAGTAATGGAAATACATGAAGATGAATATTATATGTTTAAACATAAAAAAATAATTTATTGGATTATAATTAATTTAATTAAAATTGTATGCAAAATATCACTAAATACAAAATCCATTGACATTAAAGGTAACAGATATTTGACTGATTTACCTTTTTGTCGTAGACACAATAACAACGGATGGTATGTAAGATTCTTTCAGCCAGAGAAATGGAGAACATTGCTTGATGAATCGTCAAATTGGAAAACGCACGATTGGTTAATAAAGAAATGGCTACATCCATTTCGTACTCACACAGAACGAATGATTTTCAAGATTTCTGCTGCAAAAATTATGTGCACTTATTTCCTCTCGGGTTTGATCACAGAAAACGATTTGCAAGATGGCATATATCAATGTAATATCGCTATTGCTGATACCGGCTATTATTTTCTATACTCAGACAAATATATCATTTATCTAAGTCGTCTTAATCTCCTTTATCTAAATTCACCGTATCAATCTTGAGATAATGTATCTTACGGTCCAACTCCCTAAGCAAAATTTTTAATTTTGCGAAAGCTTTTTAAAATGTTTTTTTGCTTTAAAGTCCTTCGAAACATAAACTTTAATCGTCTTTAAATGACTGTATCTATATTTAGCAATATGTTTGAAAATGTTTTTTAAATTATTAAAAGTTAAAAAAGCAATTTACATATTTAATCATGATGCACAAAACTTAATTATTGATATTTTAGCGTTTATAAGCTAAAATACTAAAATATTTTAGCTTTTATTGTATTTTTACAACATTCAACTCATTCATTATATAAAATATCTAATAATACAACTGAAATTTTAATTTATAATAAAAAAATTACCTAAATTGTATAATGTTTTTAATCAAACCATTAATTTAATGTATGTTTTATAGTAAATAAAATTCCTTCTGATAATTGTAATTTCTCCTATGTTGAACAGACTGGTCAAGGATTAAAAAACGTATAACACAGCATACACGAAGTAATATGTTAAGAGCTATATCACATTATGTACCTAATTTAAATGTTAATTTTGATAAATCTGCTATTCGATCATATGAACATGATTACCTGTCACGCATTATACAGGAGGCTTATTTATTGAAAAAGCATAATATTATACCCAATAATAAATCTGATTTTAATTTAATATAACTAAATATAAAATCCAATATAACTAAATATAACTAAATATAAAATATAATATTTGTTTTTTATTTCTTTAATTTATAAGACTGAGTAATTGTATTTAAGTTTGAGAATTTACAGATTTTAATATCTATAATTTAGTTTTTGGTTTTAACAGCAATTTCTAACCTTAAATTTAAATTTTCAAAATCTTTATTTGTTTTGTCTTTTAAAAACTTTATTTTTTGTTTTTTATTATCGATTCTTTATTATGATATAATATAATAATATTTTCAAAATATAGTGACATGTTTTGAATAAAACCTTTTACTTACTTTCTTCGTTCCTGTAAATTTATAAAAATTTTAAAAATTGATATTTTTAATAAAAAAATAGTGCTTTAAGGTCTTCTTTTGTTAGATACTTAGCAGGAAATGCGCTAGATACGATTCATCAACTAATACTTTGGTGTAGATGGCGATGGTATTTTAGGTATTAAAACACCATCGCCATATATACCAAAAAAGTGAGAACATCGCCATTGTGATGTTGCACTTCAAAAGTGAGACTCAAAAGTCAAAGCAGGATAGAGTCAGTGTATGCTGTTTGAGTCTTCCCGATTCCTTCAATCAGAATAGACTTAGTTATTGCTGTTCAAATAGAACATTATTATAATATAAATATAACACCAGTATGTAGTATGTGACATATAATGGTAGAAACTAAATTCCAATTCAAAATCAGCAGTTGATTTCAATTTTAATTAGTATGTTGATTACTGGCCTTTTGCCTTAAGTGTTTAATAAAGAAAGACCACTTATTGACTCATCATATTTTGTTGATTGTTTTTGTAAATTGTTATTTGTGCGCTTTAACGTTTCTGTTATACCGGGACTTGAACATATACACGAATATTTTATTCGGTATTTTACTAAAAATATTATTTGTTGAATTATTATGTTTTGAAATGTAATTTTAAAATTGATGCGACGAAATAATATTTGAAAATATATATTATTGCTATTTTCGGGGCTCTTTTGATGAACATGTACACAAAGCGAATCCTTCATTGGACTTATTTGTACTTGATCGTTATATTCAAACGTTCAATAACGATAACAAAAATAGCGTTGAATCGCGATACAGACGTCCTGAGTTCGAATCCGATCAGCACCAGTGTACGGAGAAAGCAGATAATAAGGGTCGAAACGTGAAATGTAGGTCTGGGTCAGCAGCTGATGAGACCCACCCAAACTGATTAGTAGCGTCCTGCTGTATCGAAAATAAGATCAATATCTGTGAGGATATTATCGTGCCACAATCAGAAGGATAACAAAAATGCTAAATTTTGCATAATTGAATCTTTTTACAGTTTGTATTATTTTACAAAATTAAAACTATCATGGTGCAAATGTAAGAATATAAATGTACAATGCTAACTAAAAATTCATTATTTTTTAATGTACAGCTTCCCATTTTATTATATTTAAATGCGCACAGCGAAAGTTAAATAAATAATAAAAAATGATTTTTATTTGATTTTTACAGACATTGTCCTGCAAAAATTGATCTTTGAAACTCTTATTTATGTTGGAATTTTTTGTGCAAAAATTTCAACACAAAAATTTCCTACACTTTCACGATTTTCGAAAGTTTTATCTATTTTGGAACAGCCATGATTTTGTTTTTGTCTGATTATACGAAAAGTCAGTCAGTTTAAATTCAAGTACCCTCAATGATCTAAATTGCATATATTTCAGCTTCTGTCCAGATCCATGCAAAGGAAAATCGTTCAGTAACTTAATTAATTTAGCGCGATCATCTATTCAAGAGAAAATAATACAAAGTCAAACCGATGAAGGTGGTATAGCACATAAGGTCATATTTGATTGGCTTCTTGAACCTGTAACTATGAAACGATTAGATGACTTAATAGCCAAAGTTATCGCAAACATAAGCTTGGCGGTTGCAATTGTAGCAAACGAAGTTAGTGAACAATGTCAATCATGTAATGTATCATCAACTCAAATTAGTGCAGGTCAGTCGAAATTAGATTACGTTTGCCAATGTCCAGACGGTAGGCAATTCGAAGTGAGATCTAGGAAATGTGTGGACGTTGATGAATGTATCAATGAACACGAAAGAGATTCACATGTAAATGAGCACACAGCATGCGTAAATGGTATTAATCGAACGAGGGCGAAATACATATGTAGAATCGGTTTTCAAAATACTAAAGACAGGAAAGAATGCATTGAATCAGATGTATGGATGGCGATACCTAATTAAATTAATGTTGATTTTTATGCCACTAAAACGTTGTTTAATAAAAGTAAATTTGGATGTGTTAAATTTTATATTTGTACAATTAATTTAATTAAGCTCGCGTCAAAATCAGCTAATTATACTTCAAAAAATTCTAAGGATAGGATATAAGAGAGATAATAATACCATTACCACATCAATGCGATAGTTCCGTGATACATAACACTATTTTATTATTATCTGTATACATGGGTCAAATTCTTTACAAATTGCATTATCAGATATCTCGACATTATCAGATCATCATCATTATCTCGACCAAATAAATACATTTTTGAGGTTGTTCCAAAAATATATTTTTATATTTTTTTCAGGCAATATTCATTAACAGAGCCCATCTTTTGCGTATAATAATACATCTGTGTATGACAACCTGGAATTAATAGCTATATTATAGTAGGAACCATGAGACGTGCACACAGATATTGTTGATATCATATTTTTCGACTTTTCGAAAGCATTTGATCGAGTGGATCATAATCTGGTAGTTATGAAAATTCAAGCAATGGGTTAATTCAACTTAATGGGTTAATTCATTGGATACATCATTTTATATATGATCGTCGTACAAGGTCGGTGTAAATGAAAAAATTCGCGAGTGTGATATCCAAGCGGACGTACCTCATGGATTCGGTATTGGAAACGCTGCTATTCACTGCATTTACATTATCGAACTGCCTAGCTTATTGTCATCGTACTCGCTGTTATATGCAGCTGATTTGAAAGTTAAAAGGCTGATAAGAGTGCTACCAGATTTTAAGTGTTTAAAAGACGATGTCGATAAAGTTGGCAGTTGGGCGCGTGCAAATTATATAGACACAAACACTCAGAAATGCGCACATATACTATTTAAAAGTAATTTTCAGTTTAATTATCGTCTTGGGGATAAATATATCAAAATCGTGGAACATTTCAAGGATCTCGCAGTTTGGATTTTAAATAACCTTTCGACAAAACATCATATTGAGTATGCCTGCTCCAAGGCGAACCGCATAGTGGGTCTTCTATCTAGGGCATTTAACTACCTTGATTCACAAATGTTCAAACCATTGATCAACGCGTACGTGCTCAGCCATTTACTATATGCATCCCTGTATGTATTTACACGAAACGATTTGGAGTCAATGATATTGGATAGGGTTTTACGTTGAGCAATGAAGCTTGTTAGGTCGATACGTTCATTGCCTTACAATAAAATACTTGAGATTCTGAATATGTAATCTTTGAAGACTAGTAGAAATTTATGTGATATGTGTTTGATTTGGAATACTTTTCATGTGTTTCATCATGCTTTTCTGGCATTATTCATGTTCGCCCAGGCCGCTATTTATGTGGACATTTTTTGTTTTGGAGCGTCAGCGGATTCTTCATAGGAGGACACTACAGTTTAACCACTAAACTGTTAAGTTGTGGAATTCGCTAAGCACGAGTACAGTTGAAGGTGAATCATTGGATAAATTTAAGCATAACATGATGAGCGGAATGGATGTTTTGCTACTACATAACACGAATCGTTGATCTAATTTCATTTATTTTTTATATATAATGTGATGCAACTATTGAGCTATGCTTGTATTGTTGTATTGTATAATATTTTACCGCTTCGTGAATTTGGACATCTGCGTGGTTATTCGTATGTAAACTGATACAAAGGCGTGCATGTTCGGCTGTAATTAGCATCTATTTGTAATAACTGTCAATTCAATAAACAAAATCATAAAGAAATCAATTTAAGAATAATATTGAGATGTACTTATCTACAATAATTTCTTGACAAGAAAAAATAATATTACACCAGATGTTTCCTGTCAACCAATGGTCCGGATGGCAGTGCACAAACCAAACTATTCGAGACATCTCGATAATTGGCGACAGACCAGAGTTATTTTTCAGATAGCCTACGGCGGTCTTCGGGCAATTTCAAGATCTGATCTCTTCGCCAGTATCGGGGTCTACCTCGAGGTCTCTTTCCAGAGAGTCCGGCCGGGAAAACCCTTAGAGGAAGGCGATCTCTAGACATCCTCAGAGCGTATCCTTGCCACCTCAGCTGACTTTATTCGATGTGGAGAAGCAGCGACTTTACTACGAGTCCATCCCCGATGACTGAATTCCTAACCTTACTCTAAGGCTAAGACGGCCACACCGCGAAGGAGTCTCATTTCGGTCGCCTGTATCCGATATATTATCCTTTCGATCATAACCCAAAGCTCATGACCATAGGTTAAGATAGGAACGAATATTGTATGGTAAACCGAAAGCTTCGCCTAAAGACTCAACTCCCGCTTCACCACGACTGACCTGTTGAGCGAACTCTCAAGACCGCTCGAGGATAGTTGAGAGAGTAAAGAGCTGATCCATAGTTCCACGATCTGGACGTAAGCCGCATTGTTCCTCTTACAACTGTTCCTCAACAATAGGCCGTATCCTTAACTCAAGAATTCTAGCAATTAGCTTATCAGTTTGGCTAAGAAGAGTGATGCCTCGATTATTAGAGCACACTCTTTGGTCACTTTTCTTAGAGATCGGTATTACAACCTAGTTCGCCACTCAATAGAAACCTTGCCTTACTTCTATGAAACGTTGAAGATTCGTGTTAGCCGCTTCATGCCAACAACATCGAGATCCTTTAAAGCTTTAAGTCGAATCTCGTCTACTCCAAAAGACTTGCCATTTCAAAGTTTCTTAACAACAGCAATGACCTCTTCCAAAGAGATGAGCTATTCTGTTGGTTCTAAAGGCTATACTTCTACAAGAGGCATATCCACCGGAATAAGAAGACTCTTAAAATGCTCTTTCAAACAATTAAAAAGTTCTTCAATGTCAGTCAGCATAGATCCTCTACTGTTATAAACAGTTTGAGGAGTTTTCTGTTTTCTAACAAGAAGGTTCCTGATCGCCCTCCAGAACATCTTCGAAGCTGACATAGCATCAAGTTCTAAGTGCTCTCCAAACTTATCCCAAGCCGCCTTCTTCGCTTGGGTAACTGCTCGAGCTAAATCCCTCTTTGACCTTTGGTACTTGTCTACAGCTTCCACTCTTTATCTGACAAAGTTGCCTTATAAGCCAGCTTCTTCTGTTGTCAAAATCTCTAACTGTTGGTGTCCACCAAGCAGTTCGAGTATTTCCTCCGCGACAAGCACCTGATGCATTCGATCCACCAATGTTAACAATTGCTTTGGCAAGCTAGTATCTGAGCATATCCCATTCCTGATCAATGCTCTTCATCTATTCTGGCAACCGAGAGAAGTCCTCCCCAATGTTGCCAGAAAAACGTTCTTTGACAACAACATCTGCTAGAAACTCCCAGCGTACCCTCACAACGTTCGGGTATACCAGACTTGTTTAGCATCCGATCCGGCCATCGAAGTTTACTAACTACGAGGTAGTGGTTGGTTGACAGCTCAGCCCCTATTTTCACACGTGTGCCCTGAACATAATCTCGTAGATTAGATAAAACGATTACAAAATCGATTATTGATCTTTGACTGAGAGAGTCCTAGTGCCATTTGCATCTATGGATCTCCTTATGTTCAAGCATTGTGTTGGTTATGCACAAATTGTTACGAGAACAAAAGTGCAATAATTCAACAATACTCGCATTCAGATCGGAGAGTCTGTTCATCCCCAACACTCATTTCCAAGTGCTACTGTCGCTATCAACAAGAACATTGAAGCCACCCAATAGTACGAGGGAATCTCCAACAGGAGTAATATCAAGCAGAGCCTGAAGATACTCAACGAATGCTGCGTATTTCGAGATAATGTTCGGAGCATACGCACACACAACAGTTATTCCCGTTCCCTCGTTGACTAAAAGTCACAGAGACACCAGCCTTTCGTTAAATGGGTTAAACCTATCTACCACGTACGAGAACAGGGGACTTGTAAGTATCCGTACACCCGGCTGTCGTCGTTTTCCGTTAGTAACTCCTGAATAGTTCAAGGTCCAACTTTGATCGAAAAGTTTAGTTCCAGTCCAGAATAGTGAAGGGAAGTCACTCCTACTATTTCAAGACCGAAGCCAACCATCTCTCCAACTAATTATGGTTCCTTTCCCGCCAGCGAGATGACATTCCACGTTCTTACATGAAGGCTAGTTCGTTTCGGATGTTGATGCCTCTGTCACTGTCTCCATACAACTGCCTGGTCACACGGCACCCGACAATGAAATCTCCTCGGGTCAGTGGTGAGTTGACCATTGTTCTTGTGATCTGTACTTGTGAAATTTCATTATTTGGTTTGTACATTGCAATGCATCGTCATGGAACAAGTGTCTTTTTTCCATTGACAGAATTTTGTTTCACCAACATTCTCTTTCCATTTATCCCTAGTTATTATATTGTGATTTTGTTGATACATCAGTATTTTAAGTAAACTTTATGACATTTCGATTTCTATATCATAATATTTACTTTTCTTCATTGTATTAATGAACAAAATAAAATATCAATATATTTATATAGATATTATGTAATAATTATATATAATAATATTATATATAATTTTTTTAAATAACACATTTATTTACTGATAATACAAGAAACAATGGTTACCCTCAAATGGGCCCTATAAAATTTATTTAAGTTGTTACCTTGAATTTTTATCAGCTATGACAACCAGGTTGTTTATTGTAGAACGGGCATATCGTATGCACATTGATGATACTTTTGCTAGCGCAAAACCAATTTTGCGTCTTAAATAGTTGATGCAATCACTGTATAGAAATGATGAGCGAGACGCCTTTAGTTGTGCAATAAGCTTCAATACCTTCGATGCAGAGGGCCCAATGCTACCGTTTGCTGTCAACACAATCGGCATAAATTTAGTTCTTTCCAGACGCGCAACCCTTTCACCGTATTTTGCTATTTTTCGTTGCTCGTGAAATAAAAATTTAGAAGTAACATGACCTGATGAGCAAGACGGAGCAAGATGATTAAAAACAACAATGTCCAAGAATGACCGCTCCGTAGCTACACCATCCAAACCATTACATGAGATGTCTGAGCGTGCGTTGGCGTCTACCGTGGTAGTAGATGCTTCAAAAGTCACAAAATCCGGTACAGCTTGACGTGAAGACTCGAGACCTACACAATTTACTACAGTAGACAACTCATCAGCTAACAAGTTGCGAATGATATTATGACGAATTGACGGCATTCCACCTGCCTGACAGGACTGAGCATGACTTAAGTTAAACGATTCATAAAACTGTAATTTATTGAGAGTATAGCCCTTCCTCGCCAATGGTCTAGCGGATAACCATGTTGATGCACCTTCATGTGTTGCATATTCTAATATTGATGTATCCTTGAAATTATGTTGTTTGATATATAGGAGTCATTCGAGAAATGCTTTATTTCTTTCTGCATGTATGTCCGCAGCAATGCGATTCCGTTCATTGATAAAAATATAATAATTGATTATTGATAATTGACAATAAAATAATAATAAAATTGATATAATATAAATAATCAATATTATTAATTAAACTTAATCCGCTACACAGGGCTAAACACAATAAAATACAGTAAAATACAAGCAAAATTTATTGCATTTTGGGTTTCTTCACTTAATTTATTCTTAGCCAGTGAGATGCGTTCTTCGAATGCGTTAAGCCTAGTGTCCGCAATGATTTTACTGATTTGTTGTTGATGCTCCCGTAACTCTTCTCCAACCATATCTGAGTTGTAGGGCGCACACAATTTTCGAGAAGCATCGAGCTGTATTTTAGTTACAAAAGTACAATCCATGATGCCGATACTTCCTAGTTTGTTTGGGGAAGTAAGAATTATTCGCATATCCTCGGTGATTCTCCGATTTGTTAGTACAGACAGAAAATCGACCGTCACGGCATCTTTTAGCGGTTGTAATTGCTCTTCACTACAACTGGTCGTTCTGAGCAGTTGTGACCATTTCCACTGCATGGATTGCGTGAGACCAACGTAAGCACACAGTGGGTTCAATATTCTCGACTTCGCAGATGCGTTCGACCAAGTTCATATATAATAGTTTATATTATATAAATAATATAAAATAATATAATAATAAAATTGATAATAAATTTGATAATAAAATAATAATTGATTATTGGTCATTGATAATAAAATATAATAATTGATAAAAAATATAATAATTTAAATAATAATATTAATTATATAAATATAATTAATTTATATTTAATTAATATTTAATATAATATTAATTATAATTAAATATAATAATATTATATTAATAATATACATATTATTATGTTTACAACAGCAACGGAGCATAAGCTCATAGCAGCAATAATAAAAATAACCACAAACACAAAAACATAAATTAGTCGTAAAAAATCAAAGATCGTCCAATTCCTTATTGATTTCTGCTTTAAATTACTGATCTCTTATATAGTTTTTAAACAGCTCCAAACCATTTCAATTATTTGTTATTCTAGTTGCAAATCGACAATGCATCATAATTCTCGGAATTCGTGATTTGATCAACCTTTAAGAGTGTTCCCTGGTGCGATGATTGCATGACAAAATAAGCAGCTTCTTAAGATTATCTTATCCAAAGCCATTTACTACTATATTATACGTCATCGAAAGATTTATAATTGTTCTACGATATCTTAATGATGTCAAATTCAAAGATTTCATTCTATATCCGTAAGATAAAGACGAGAAACCTACTATTTTGTGTGACCCCACTATCAAAACTTTTTCTATTTGGCGAGATTCTGTCAATGTTTATGGGAAGCTAATGGGAAGGCCGTATTCGATGATGGGCAAAATAAAACAAACAAATTTCTTTCTAAATGTGTCGGGACTAAATGACTGAAATGATATTCTAAACATCATCAGAAAACCAAATGTCGATGACACGCTATCCTAGTATTAGCCACAGACCTCAAATTCGATGAAACGATCACTCAAAGATTTCTGAACTTTGATACCTTTGGTATGTTTACTAAATCCAGATCATAAGGGCAAATATGGTCCAATTGTGAGATATGCACCCTTCGTTGGATTAATAGGGATAAAATTTATCTTGGACCATCTCAATAAGGTGCTTATATCCGATTGCAAAACACTAACATCTATGATTACTTAGTGTTTGTATATAGTGTTTGTAACACAAACACTATATACAAACACTATTTATTATTTTATTATGTAATTTTTATTTGTCATTATATTTAATTTATAAATAATTTAAAATACTAGACTCAGTTACTTGATCTGATCATCCGTACTAACAATTTCAAGCCAAATCTTTACATCATTTGCAAACATAACGATGCTGGATTGAATATCTTCAGGAAGATCATTAATAAAGAACACAAATAGAAACGGCGAGATTACTGCACCCTGGATAACACCAGCTAATATATTGCGAGATTTGGAAATGTCAGACCCTACCCGCACCCTGAATGACCTATCCGATGAATAATCGGTAATCAAAGAGATAAATATTTCATCTATACAAAGACTTCTGAGTTGTTGTATGAGAATATGATGCGGTACTGTATTAAATGCACGAGAAAAGTTAACAAATATAACGTTTATTTGAATATTTCTATCAAATGGAGATTGCCATGAATCCATAGATACCAGTAAATTACTAATAGTTGACAGATTAGGACAAAAACCATGTTGACTATTCACTATTAGATTCTAGGATTCCAATTCTTTAGAAATTTTACTAAGTATTAAGCGTTCCATGACTTTACAAGCGATACAAGTTAATGCTACTGGTATGTAATTGATGCCAATCTTGAATATTGGAATAACTACGGACTGTCTCTATTGAGAAGACAAAGTGAACATTGATAGATATTATATAGTGGTTTAGCAATAAGATGTGTAAGTATCTTTAGGGCTATGACCGGGATTTGATCTGGATCAGCTGCAATGAATGATTTTAAACGTTTAAGTGAATTATATACAGCATTGATTGTAAAGGGAGAAAGAACTTCATTTGTCAAGACATCATAAACATTTGAATTACAATTACTATATTCAAAAGAAGTTTCAGGATACTGACAAACAAAACGTGAAAACTGAGCTAGCAATTATGCCTTAGATAAATCATCAGTGACTATATTATTAGAATTATCTATTAATTATAATATATAATTAATATACAAAGGCGATTAGTATATAATCGCCTTTGGTCATTTTACGTTGATAGGAGAAGAATAACTTAGGATTATGATTACATTGACTATTTACGAATTCATGAAAATTAGAACGTTTGACCCTTATCATTGTGGTACACTTATTTTGAAATTGTCTAAAAACTTGATAGGAAGTAAGACGTTGTCTTTATAATATCCAGTGTTTTTCTCACTTATTGATTAGTTTCATGATGGCTTTATAAACAAGATAGTGATCAATGTGATACCACATTGCCTTAATTCTAAGTCAAATAATGGGGATAACATTGATCTGCGATTGCGACTTACAACTGATGAATATTGTGTTAATAAGTCAAACAAATTGTTTTCAAAATGCCTCCAAGTTAGTTCAATTCCCTCTATTCTAGGGTCTGGCCAACTTACAATGAAAAATGAGCAGCAATAGATGAAAAATCTGCCTTCCAAAAGTTAAACTTCTGACGACAAGATACTACGGAAATCCACGTATTTTGATTTGACATAGAAGGATAATACACAGTGATCATTTTTACCTAGATTACAAATATATTTAGGATTCTCGAAATCATGAGAGTAAGTTGAAAGAATATCATTCAACAGCTATGTTGATTGTTCTAGAATACGATATGCTGATCGAACAGGCTGATATAATCCAGTGCTATGTATTGCATTGATTATATTAATGTGTGATGGATGTTTACAATCTTGACATACTCTTCTCAGTTAGTAACTGGTATGTTTAAATCACCTACTACTGTAAAACGCTTGTGACGACCGTTGATTTCTAATAAGTCGACTAAAGACATACTATGAACGAGCAGTTGACGATAGAAAACTGATACATTAAGATTTTTATACCCAGGAATTGAAAGATGTCCATAAAGCGCCTCAATGTCAGAGTCACTGGCATACTTTAATTAATGTGGATGAATCTCACTCTTACAGTATTGAATAACACCTCCCCATGGCGAATTCTGCGATCTCATCTAAACACACTGTAGTTATCTAATGCAATCATTTCATCTGCAATATTACTGAACAGCCAGGTTTAACAACAATAATAATTTATTTAAAGTGCCAAATGCGTGCCAACTGCACGCTTACAAGTCCACTGACTAAAAGACACAGGAAAAGTCATAGATAAATTTCTTAAATTGTTTAAATGAGACCAGATTTGGCGTTTGAAACACGTATTGAGGTTGATTGGCGTATATGAATGTTCATATGATTCCACGAGAGACGAGCAGCCACAGGGAAGGAGCGGAAGCCGAAAGAGGTAGAGTAGTTTGAGACATGTATAAGAAGGGAATTATGGGACGCAAATAACAGTAATCAAGACGAGAATTGTCGAGAACAGGAAGGTTGAGAAATGAAGAAGTATAAAAAATTACAAGGCGGAAGGCAATGATAAGAAGACGAATTTGAACACTAGAATAAATGGCAGGTAAATAGAGAGAAGCAAGATGGTGAGATGTATGATCAAAACGACGAAGACGAAGGAGAATTCGTACGACTGCGTTTACGATGCGTTGTAGTGGAAGAAGAGTAGTCTTAGGTAAGTTGGAAAATAAATTAAGTTAGTAATCAAGTCTTGAGAAAAGGAGAGAAGATATGAGAGTAACAAGAAGAGAAATCAATCAATCTACGAATTTGACGGAGGTTGCGGAGAATCAAGGTAGATGAGCGTACTTTATCTCTAACGAAAGGTTTAAGTGAAAGTCGATTGTCGAAATGAAAGCCTAAGAAAACCAGATTGTCAACGATAGGAAGAATTGTAGAATTTTATGATACGGAGGGAAGTTTTAAGCTGGGGCGTCGAGGAAGGATCCACATTATTCTGGATTTATTAGGATTCAGAGTAAGACGAAGAGAAGAAAGATGATTGAAAATTGAGGCAAGACAGTTGGAAGCAGAAACACTAAGATCATGAATACGATGTGCATGAGCATAGATGATAATGTTATCAGCATATTGCATAACATGGAAGTTAAATGTCTGAGAAATAGAAGACAAATCACCGAGAATAAGAGAGAAAATCAAAGGGTCTAATACGGAGCCTTGTGGGACACCGGACGGGATGGAAGAACTGAGTCAGGCTGTGCAGAGAATGGGGATATCGAGAAGTTTCCAGGGTCGACTTGGTGTGGATAATGGTGGAGACGGAGAAGAACGATGAGGTGTAGAAGAAGGATTAATCAAACGCAACTATATGCGGAGAATAACTATACACTAAAAACTTTAATTCGTCATTCGTGTTTACTAAACTGCGTAGGTTATAGTATAATATATGCACACCCTTGTTATTTTGAAGTGGTTTGCACGATAAACATCTTAGAGTGGATTATGACCAACAACACGAAAATTTACAACGGGTTGATGTTTTCACCCGAAAGTATTCTTTCATTCAACTCAGACCTTGCTTGACGGATAAGAGAGCGTTCGGAAAAGGATAAATCTTAAGTGTACGATAATGAGTATTTTTAAGCGTATCTTAACTCTTCATAATCTCAGATACCACATGTGATTAATTGAAAACTACCTTAAGTAGCCTAGGGGTTTCAGAGTTGTGACTTAAACGACCAGCACGAAATACAGATATAGATCGAAAGGTAGAAGCCAGTAACTTATCATTTTCGAAAACTACAATCCTCAATATTTCTCTTAATCGACGAATGACATGGTCGTACCTAATCTGGGGATCATTCGAAGTTGATTCAGGGACTTTCGTAACAACAACGCTTCTATCTTTCCGTGAAGAATTACCGTGTACACGTTCAAGGATGTTATTCTCGATAGTTGGTTGTCCATTCGAGTTTGTTAACACTCGGAAATTATGCGCATAAGTATAGCCTGTTTAAAATCATGTTCCGATACGTAATCAGTAAACAAGTTACTAACATCAGTAAGTGAGCTACTAACATTTGTGGTGAACGATCGATCTTCTAGCAAACCTGGATGAATGTTCCAATGCATTGAAAAGAGGGGTCCGAATGATTGTTTGTGTAAACAGTTGAGCTGTTTGTTGTCGATGTACTTAGATCGAAATTTAGAGACAGCTTTGAATTCTTCCAGTAATCCGAGCAGGGCATATTCGCATCTTGATCCGCATTTATATTTAAATATAACATATCACCGTTCTCTCAAACCTATATGCATTAGAGCAAACAATATTTTGTTCATTATTACATCGAATCAATAGCAATATCTGTAGCTGACCAGATGGGAATAGTTGTCTCGAATATTTTAAAAAATAAAAGGAATACGGATGATATTTGTGGTAAGGCAATGAGAACATTTGTGCTATCAGAAGATGCTTTTTAAAACTATCAATCGACAAATTCCCATTTTTGTTCAATAAGGGAATTCGTTTGAAATCAGTAACGTTTAAAGGTGTTTTATTTTGAATGAAATCAGTTTATATCAAAATCATCATATTATAACGCAAAAACAAAGAATGTGCAGAGGATATTTTTCAGGATTTGAAGAGATTGATATTCCACGAAACAATATTTGGACTATTAAAATAAATTAAATTCTCAAAAACCCGTGTGTCGAGACAGCTTTGATCCTAGAGATTCCAGGAACTTCATTGCCTTGGAACTGAAGGCGCTAATGATTTCGACTGTGATGGGGGTAAATACGTTCTGACGCTTGTCGAGGCGACTGTATTTGGCCCTTATCTTTTCTTCGGAGCATCAGGCGACTGCTCCACCGTGAATACTGCGTAGGATTCGTAGCTGGGTGGCGAAGGTGTTGGGAAGGTCAAGTTCTACACTAGGATTCGACCGGCGTCCAACGGTGCAGCGTAGCGTCGTCCGGCCTCGTGCCATCGTTTCGCGACAGACCAACTTGTTCGAGTTTCGAAGGAATACCAGATGCTTAAAGAGCCTTTCTCACTCGCTCGTTGACATCTGATTTACGAAGACATGGCGCTTTTGACCATCGGCAATTGAGAGTGTGTGCGTTACCTCGATCTGCGGGTTCGCCACGGATAATGGTGCAGGCGGAGGAGAAGAAGAATGAGGTGTAGAAGAAGGATTAATCAAATGCAACTACATGCGGAGAATGACTATATATGGCTGGCTGCTGTGAACTCATAATATCAGCGCAATGGCTAGAGATAGGGATTGATCGTCTAGAAGGGTCCCAGTGAGGATATTAGCATAGCTACAAGAAAGGCCTCAGTGTAACGAGAAGCAACAGCAATCAAACAGGCAAGGTTTTTGTATGATTTCGGTAAGCAGGTGGTTATAACGCAATTCGTATAGCTCGTACGTCCATCGTTTTTGAACAACTGGTTCGAAGAAACAGCCGGGCGAAAATTTGCGCTCTTAAGGCTTTTGGCGTCGATAAAATCTGGATATTATGAGCCAGTCGCGGTGATCATTGTGTTCTAAGTAGAAAATCAATTAGGTATTTGGCTCGGAAGATCGACGACGCGAATGCTTGAATTGCGCTTTCAGTGGTTAATCGAAGTCCAAGACCGCCTAGTCTTATCAGAGCGTCGTCTGTTTTTACGCTTTATCTATTAAGAGGATATTCAAAATGACTGAAATTAGCCTCTTCAGTTCTCTGTCGAAAAGAGACGATTCACCACTTCGGAAACACGGAGATCTTCTTAGTAAGAAACCTATCTCGGTGCGCCATTTACAGCATCATTCTTCAGTGTCCATTGTGCGCCGCTGTCGTATTGGTTAATTCAGCGAGCGATGTTTTGCGATCGTGGCACCTACTTGCCATTTTTGAGGCTACCTTCCTCAAAATTTGAACTATTTTAAGTCTGAACTATTTTAATTGTTGCAGTGTGCCGATGTTTTTAAAATATCATTCGCTCTTATACTAACAACGACTTCACAAAGCCGTAACGCTACATTCCAATTTTATTTTATTTCCCTGGTAAAATTTATGCTTACTATACACTGATAAATTAAAGATTTGTCGTTCAGTTGAGTCAAATAAACATGTTTAAAATCAACAAGCTGATACTGATAATATACACTCATGGTAGGTATCTAATAGTCTCCAGCTCAATAATCAAAAATGTGCTTTCATGTACCTATCTCGGTCGAAACACTTAACATCGAATATACCACATTAATTGCGTCGCCATATCGATAAACTGACTTATAAGAATCTTTGTTTGGATACGACCAAATTTAGGAACTCGGATGTACCTCGACTTCGTGTGTTCGCATTTGACGTGTCGTTGGACTCCTCCACCGGTCACTTTTTAACGTTGATATTTCCTGTTATAGGACCATCTCTAATGCTTTGATTCTAAGTCTACTTTTAAATGCTTCACCATCATGTTACCCAATTATTGAGGGAAAATGTAATTGCCTTGAAATTGTTTATCGCCCCGCCACGAGACTAGTCGGTACTGCCAGCCATTTAGATTATTGTGATAGACTTAGTTATTTAAAAATGCATAGTCTCAAGTTCATGCGAATTCGTGCTGATATGTGCTTCATATAGCAAATTTTGTATACTAATGTCAATCCTTTGCCTCACTTGTTGAAATTGCGAGATCATCCCTCACTAAGCGGACGTTCCCTAATGCTTCGTACAATGCGCCGATGTCATATTCGTTTCTCACTCTTAGCTCAGAGGGTTGTATCGGTGTGGAATCAACTTTCAGATACGACCGTTAACTCTAATATTCATGGCTTCAAGCTGGAGTTGGATAGAGATTTGGTCTATCAATTGTGATCTATGAATTTTTACTAATTTTTAATATTAATTTCATGTGATGCAACTTCTAAGTCTTTAAACCACAGTGTTGTCTGTAGCATTTTTAATACTAATGTTGTTCACAACATAAACAATTGGGGGTTACCTGCAAATGGGTTTATTATATTATCAATAGCCAAAGTCTTTAGTGTGAGGGCCAATACACCACAACTATTTGGTGAAATTCTTTCTTGAATTCTGGATGCAAACGGATGCGGCTCGAATTGTAGCAAAGCCGAGTCATCTCTTTATGTATACTAGTGTGGATGTGTATACTAGCGTGAATGTGCTCTCTGTCATGTTATCTAATCACATTAAAGCAGTGTTGCATCAAATACCAAGGCATTAGATTTCAATTTGAGTTGTTCACGTGTATTTGTTATGTGTTTGAAGGTATTTCCTTTCACAGAACATTATTTTATGCACTTTTTTAAGTTTTAGACTAGAGAAACCATTTTAAGCACACACAAAATATTATTTTTTTGAAAAAAAAAATTGAACATCATGTTCTCTCAAATATGTTTAGTGGTCGTTAAATTCTATGGTTTAAACAATATTGTGATTAGTAATATACTTGCAAAATATCAATGGAGACCACAAAGGGTTTTATTGAAATTATAAACTAATTTATAATTTTAATTTTGTTAATTAGTAAATTAATTAATTGATACATTAATTATTAATTAATTGTTAATTAATTATGATTATTCATACGCCCACAAAATATCAAGTGGCATAGACTGTCGTTTTTTGAAATTATAAACTTTAAAAATCAATTAAATTTGGATTTACTCAAAATTCGATATCATATAAATTTTTAATGTTTCTTTATCTAAGTTATGATGTTATTACGTTGACTAACTGTCCATGATGTATTTATATGTAGTCTTGTTTTCAAGTTGTAGATTGGCCTGTTTAAGATATGCACTTTTACCCCACACTAAAACTTGCCCACCTTTATATGTCCGTTTGATAATAATATCATCTTTCATGGTTTTGATCGCTTATTCGTGCTGAGGTAAAATATTGGGTATTTTGGTTCGAAAGTTAGGCATTTATCTAGTATTTATGTTTGGATAATTTCTTTTCGCTATGACAAAGATAATTAACATGACCTAAATTCACATGACCTCCCAATGTGTCGTAATAATAATGCGCTGATAACACTGTCATGCTTGAACAGTGACAATGACCAACTAAATGCTCCATTTTCATTGCCCGATTCTATGTCTAATAATAAGGCGGCCGGCCCTGATTAACTTTGTGTTGAACAAATTAAAGATTCCTTTTATTTATTATCGAGTTATTGGCTACATTTATTCAATTGTATCCTATACGGTTATCAAATGCCGGTGTCATGGAAGCAAGCTGTAATAAAAATCTTGTATAAGGGTAATGGGGATATAAGTGATACCAACTCGTACCGTAGAATTGCCCTGCTAAATCATACCTATAAATTTTTGTCCACTCTTATAACCAATCGATTATCGAAACACCGTGATTATCTGTTGCCGCCAGAACAATTTGGTTTCCGACCTCACCGATCAACGGTGGATGCAATCAAGGTAGTTCGTGAACAAGTGTTATTACAATTCGAACGCAAGAGTCATTTATATGCTATCTTTGTTGACTTTAAAAAAGCCTTTGATTCGGTTAATCGAGAAATACTCACCCGTAAATTGTCGATGGATTTCCGGATATCTGGTCGTATGCTGAAACTCTTAGGCAATATCCTCTATGCCAATTCATTAAATGTCTTCGACGGACTTACTTCATCAGACACAATAATTGCTAGCCGCGGTGTGATGCAGGGAGATCCGCTCAGCCCTATCCTTTTCTCTGTTTATATCCATGATTTGCCGTTTCATCTGAGAAACGAATGTCAAACTTCAAGTTCTGTTCTTTACGCGGACGACTTAGTTATTCTAACGAAAGATCTGGAATCGGCTCAAAACGTAACCACTGCTCTAGCTAACTACTGTTCAAATAATCTAATTGAAGTCAATATCGATAAAACAAAGGTAGTAAAGTTTCGTAAAGGTGGCAGATTGTGCTCACATGACGAGATTAGTTTAAACAGCAGGAAGGTAGAGTTCAGTAATCAATACACGTATTTGGGGATGCTATTGACAAGTAGGTGGTCTTTTAAGCTTCATATCGAAAAGAAATGTGCGAAAATCGTCATAGCCACTTCGCGAGTTAAATGTTTAGGTAAGCTTTCCTTTGGTGGTGCTCTTCAGTATTTTCATGTCATGCTTCTACCGATTTTGTCGTACGCGCTTTCAGCAATCTGGACGGACCTCACGACGGCTAATTTTGCGCAGATCGACAAATGTAAAGGCAGATTCATTAAGCGTGTTGTAGGCGTCTCTCCAAAGTGCTCGACGACTGCGGTTTATGTTTTATCTAAAGTCGAGTTATGTACGGAGTATTTACGAAATATGATCGGAGCACAAGATACGGTACATTATATTCAAAATAAAAAAGACTTTACAGATAAGGTTAGCAAGCTAGATCATCATCTGTACACTTCACCAGCTAATAAGCAAACGAGTTGGCAGTCTCCGTGTGCTTCTAAACGCCCCCTCGTTTGGAGGGTTTCTTTACACGGATATCACGACAAGTTTTGTTGCACTCGCATACCTGTCCATAAACGTGGAGTTTCGTGTGTGTTTTTTTTCTGTGGTGATAGATGTGAGTCTTTATCCCACGTATTTGAGTGCCCGGTGTTAGCGCAAAAATTTTTGAAGGAGATCGATAGGTTAAGTTTACGGCTAACCTGATAAACCTGCTAAATTTCTTTTGCCTGTTGGGAACTAGCGGTGGACTATCAAATATTGATATTATCTCAAATGAAGTCGTTGCACAATGTTTTATTTAATTTCTTTCATTTGGCCAAGTCGAGAGACGCAGTGCCCTAATAAATTTCCTCTACAAAATATAATAATATAATAATTTTAATAATTTTAATAATTTAATAATATTAATTTATCAGATATTATTAATATTATTAATATTGTTATTATCAGAAAGGATTTGTAATCTTCCCGGTCTCGAAAAATCAACTGCTTACCGCAGTTAATCCTGACTGCAGTGATGAAATGTCTAATTTAGTTCCCGAGTTATTATTGACATCCGCTTACACTCAAATAACTTAGAGACAACCACAAACTGTCAAACGTGCGCTCATCTGGCGTGTATCGCAAGATGGATATCATACAAAATTCTGGTTCGTCCTCCATTCCATACCCGTACTTCGAATTGCATGTGTCGATTTTGCTCGGACCAATTTGATTCCTCGCTGCACGTCTTTGTATGTCCTGTTTTGTCGAAAATGTTACTTAGATAGGTTGACTAATTGAGCAGGCTAAACTAGCTTTTAATTTGAATTTATTTTCTTTTACGTAATCTTTACACACTCAAGCCTGCGACGTGTTTGACTTCATGGATTTCTTCCAATTTTAAACTCTAAAATTTGATGTTGTAAATACCTGTGAAATTGTCGTACCCCAAGCCGAAATGCGCTGTGGATAAAAAATAAATCGCTGAATTGCTATTCATTAATATTAATAATTATATTATTGGTAATTATTTAATTATGAATTTATGACAACATTATATCGTCGAAGACTATATGGAATTATACTATATCGTAAAATTATGTCACTTTTCACATGCTCCAACAAACAAATAATTGATTAGAACTATAAAAGATTTCCAACAACTTATATGGGATTCTTAATTATTTTTAAATGCTTTTGATCTAAATATTTGGAGATCTCAAAATTTGCGGTAGGAAAACTTTGCCTTCATTAATTGTTAGGTAATGCCAAAACTATCGTAATGTTCCTGATGGAAATAATAAACGATCGGGATAAATTTAAACATTTTAAAGGGAAATTACGATAATTTTTTTTAATTGATAATGTCATTAATAGAAGCATAATATTATCTGTTCCCACTTTAACCTAAGAGTAAAACATAAACTGTTATGTTTACTTGTGCAAATCGTTTAAGAATATTTTTCTTCAGGATACGCTTTTGATTTTTCATACAATTATATTTTTAACATATAAATATGATATCTGACATTTTTTAACTTTTTTAACTGGAATATATTTAAGTTACTAATAATAATAAATTAATTATTAATGTTACTAATAATCTTAAATTATTTTACCTTTTCAATTATTAGTTATTTGTATTATATTAAAACAAATTTATGTTACAAATTTTATTTCTCCTAAATTAAAAATTGTATCTTTAATTAGTTTAAAATAATAATTACCTAAAAAGTTGAACACTCGTGCAAAAAATATTAAGAATGAACTTATCTTATCACAGTTTCGAGGTACTAGAATTACATAATGCAAAATATTTACTTCTTGAATCGTTGAACATTTATTTGCTGTTACTGCTCTCTGTTCAAATGTGGCTGTATTGTGATCGATATCATTCGTAATGTCGCCATTGTCTTGTGTTTTACTATTATCGTTATCTTCCTCGGTTTCACATTCTGGGATCATAGGTAGAATTCCAAACATCATTAATTTATTTTATTGCTCAATAATTCTATTCTGAGATAGGAAATATTATAATCAAATATTTTTAAAAATAAATTTTTAAAAGTATTGTTGTCTGTTATCTTTATCTCATTTGTGTTAATAACTTTGTTTTCATAAATAATTAATAATTTTATTATAATTATACTTGCGTATAAAATATTAAGATTAATGATCACATGGAACACAAGTCCATCGAACAGCTTAGTTTAAGCGATGCCACAAACCACACACGAGCAAATGATAAGGCCGTTTTAAAGTCAGATGGAAGCATAGTTCTCGATACGCACAAAGAAGAGTTAATGGATATACCAACATGTGAATTTATCGATGATTTGGAAAAATATGTAAGCACAGATGGACGGAATCCCAAAGAAATTCTCAAGGATATGACCACATTATTGAAGAAATACAAAGTGATGGCCGAAAATGTGGAAAAGCGTATTTCAAAGCTATCTAATGTGACTATGGTTGAACTTAAAGAGTCTACTAGAATACTTGAAGAGCTATGTGTCAAACAAACCCAGAATAAAGACCTTACTACTGACTTTAGATTGTGGGGAAACGTCAGATTAAAAGCTGTGATACCGCCGGTTAAAAAGGTAGGTATATGGTTAGGAGCAAGTGTTATGGTGGAGTATACACTCGAGGAAGCTAAGAATGTAATTATGACAAACACAACCAATGTTCAGAATGCATTGGAAAAGTGTAATTTAAATCTTGCCAATTTGAAACGTCAAATTACCACATTAGAAGTAAGCATAGCCCGCATTCATAATTTCGCTGTTACAGCTGGTCGATCGAGTAGCAACAGCTAAAACGTAAAATAAATAAACTTGATTTTTTCTGTTTACGTTTTTATCTAAATCGTCTATTGCAACATAATTATTAAATTATATTTAATGATCTACCTTAGTTTATATTTCTAATAATTTTTCTGTATTTAAAAATAATTATTTTATTAAGCGATTTCGGCCTATCAAGGGGTTTTTACAAACGTACACAGATAAACTCCAGATATATCTAAGATGAACATTTGGAAAGATTATATATTCGATAAAATTAAAAAGAAGTTGAAAAAAATTAAAAAGGATGGATCAAATTAATAAAGATATGTATAGCGAATTTACCAAATTAAAGGATAACTATATAATAACAACTATTGATAAAGCTAGTAATAACTTTGTCTTCATATGCAAAAAGCTTTATTATGATATACTGATCGGCCTATCAAGGTTTTTGCTAACTCTGTGATTTATTTTGTACATCAAAGTCTTCTAACAAGCGATCTGTATGTTAATACAAAACCTACAGAAACCGGCATGTTAACTATAAATCGCCAGAAAATTCGGAAAAATTATATGTTCGATAAAAATAAAATGAAAATAACAAACATTTATAAAAGGAAAGATAAAATAAATAAAGATATGTATAAAGAACTTACTAAATTAAAGGATAACTATATAACAACAACTATTGACAAAGCTAGTAATAACTTTGTCTTCATATGCAAAAAAAGCTTTATTATGATATACTGATTAAATAAGTTAATTATAATGATTTAAATGTAAAACCGACGTATGAATGTAGTGATTTTAGTTAAGTTGTTGACGAAAAATTTGTAATTATAATAAAGAATTAAAATCAATATGTAACGATAATATTAGAAACATAATAGAAACTGAATGCAATTGTAAAAGTCTCAATTGTGATAAATTAAATGAACATGTATGCACTCATAATCTAGATTTAATTGAAAATTGTGAATTAAGAAAGCGGCTATCAAAAGGGTATAAATATAGATAAAACAATAACGACAACAATAAAATTTACAATTCGTTATATAATAACTTAAATGAAGACAAATATTAATTAAATATAAATCAAGACAGTTTTTAAATAAATTTAAAAACATAAACGGAAAATTTTTATGAATAAGATACTAGATAATCAAACTGATAACATAAAGATATGTATACTGAACATATTAGAAACATTATAGAAGCTGAATGCGATTGCAAAAGTCTTAGTTTTGATAAAATAAATAAACATATATGTACCCATAATCTAGAATTAATTGAAAATAATGAATTAAGAAAGCTGCTATCAAAAGGGTATAAATATAGATTAAATAGTAAAACAATTTGTTTACAATATAAAATACATTTTATTATGATATATAATATTATTAAATATTTATTAAATATATATTGAATAATAACCATTAAAATAATATTTACAATCCGTAATAAATTGACTTAAATTCATACTTTGGAAAGCTTATTAGTAGCAAAAACTTAAATACATCAAACATAAACATTTGGAAAACTTAATAAACAACTATATTATAATAATTCGGTTAAACGCAAACCAAGAAGTCATGGTGATAAAAGGAATAGGAAAAATAGAGTTAAAAATATTAAAAAAGATATGTATATAAATGAACAATTTGAAATATTGAAACAACTTTTAAGAGATAATAAGCTAAAAGATCTTTATGTAAATATAAGAAGTTTTTCTAAAGATATCATATGTTCAATAAATCAAAAATTAATTAACGACTATGATAGGCTAAGTTGTATAATAGACAGTTATTGTAATACAAAATACTATAATCTTACAATAAATGTTAATAATAACAATAGAAAAGATACATTAACCATAAACTTCATTAATAAATGTATAGATAACATAAATATAGCCGGACTTTTAAATAATTCTAAAAGTAAAGAAATAATAGGGTCAGATTTAAGTAAATATATTCCTAAAATAAGGTATAAACTCCTACCACCATTAGGATGAAAAATTTGTAATTATAATAAAGAATTAAAATCAATATGTAACGATAATATTAGAAACATAATAGAAACTGAATGCAATTGTAAAAGTCTTAGTTTTGATAAAATAAATGAACATATATGTACCCATAATCTAGAATTAATTGAAAATAATGAATTAAGGAAAATACTAACAAAAGAGTAAAATATAGATTAAATAGTAAAACAATTTGTTATACTGATTAAATAAGTTAATTATAATGATTTAAATATAAACACAACATATGAATGCAGTGATTTAAATTTAGAAACAATTACTACAAGTCATCGTTCTATAATGGATAAGAAAGGGTATAAAAATTGAATGATATAATAAAACTATACCTATATTATATTAGAATCCAAAATTACATAAAAATCCAATAACACTTAGGTTCATGTGTAGTGCGTTTAAATGTACATTGAAACCCTTTCTGTTTATTATTAATTTTTTTCATTATTAATCCCACAAAAGAATTTTTAGAACACACAAAAGGAATAAATTTTCAGAATATAAATACGTACGATTTTTGTAGGCTTTATACAAATCTAGATTTAGTAGATATTAAAGAAGCGTTAGTAAAATTAATTAATCTTATATTCGGAAAAAGATATACATATATATGTTATAATAACTATAACGCCTATCTAACAAAAATTAAACCATCAAGTAAATATAAATATATGGATAAAATTGAATTAATAGGAGTCGATTAATTTAATTAATCAAATTGAATTAATTAAATTGAATTAATTTTGATAAATCCAAATTATCTAAAATAGGAACATCCATATTTAGACAAATAAAATGTGTTTAAAAGGCAGGAATTTAATTAATCAAATTGAATTAATTAAATTGAATTAATTTTGTAAATCCAAATTATCTAAAATAGCCCAATTATAGCTGACTTATTTTTATGAAATATATTTTCGATATATTGATGATATTGTGTATTTAACTCTAACAATTTTTATTCAATAAGCGAACAAATTTATCCAGGTAGCACCATTATTAATAAAACCAATATAAATGATAAAGAAGGTTCATATCTAGATATGAACATTAAATTAACATTAACTAAAACTACTATTAATTTATATCGTAAAGATGACATTTAAATTTACAAGAAACATATTTTTGCATGAAAATTCATTTATACCATATAATATAAAATATAATACATTAAATAATGAAATTTTAAGAATGGCAAAAATTTGTAACGATATTATTATAAATATATAATATTCGGAAATAGTATATATGATGTTGCCTTAGAAAAAATTATCAAAGGATGGATCAAATTAGGGCAATCATCAAAATTTCAATGGTAAAAATGACTGCACAGGTATATTGCGCCCATCTAAGAAAAATTAAATCATCAAATATAGATATATGGATAAAATTGAATTAATAGAAACCATAAATATTTTGATAAATCGAAATTATTTAAAAAGAGATGCATCTATATTGAGACAAGTAAAAGGTGTTCCAATTGAGGGGTAATAGTAGCCCAATTATAGCTGACTTATTTTTAGGCTTTATAGAATATGAATTTGTCCATAACTGTTTAAAAAATTAATCTAAACTACATAAAGATATGAAATATATGTTTCGATACATTGATGATATATGTGTATTTAACTCTAATAATTTTTATTCAATAAGCGACCAAATGATAAAGAAGGTGTATATCTAGATATGAACATTAAATTAACGTCAATTGAAACTATTATTAATTTATGTCGTAAAGATGACATACTTAAATTGACAAGAAACATATTTTTGCATGAACATTCATGCATACCATATAATATAAAATATAATACATTAAATAATGAAATTTTAAGAATTGTCATAATGTGTAATGGTTTTAATTAAAATCATTACAATAATTTAATATATGCATATTTTAAACTAGGTTCCTATGATGATAAGAATTTGTTCATAATTGTTTATATATAATAAATCTAAAAAATATAAAGATATTAAAACTAATATTGATGATAAATAAGGTATACAACTAGATAAGAACGTTAAATTAACATCAATTAAAACTACTTTTAATTTATATCGTAAAGATGACATATTTAAATTTACAAGAAACATATTTTTGCATGAGCATTCATGCCTACCATATAATATAAAATATAATACATTAAATAATGAAATTTTAAGAATTGCGACAATATTCAAGTATATTATCTTTCTTCAAAATCATTCAAATAATTTAATAAATACATTTTTTAATATGTTAAATAAAATAAGACAAAATAAATTCATCATAAGCACTATTTGGCCCTACTGCTATGTTGTGTCGAGAAATATGGGTCGAAACCTGATATCATAGCAGTCCCTCCCGATGAAGGAGGAACTAATTTTACAAATTTCAATATTGATGACTTCTTATCCTTATTATACTGTTCTTGCGTTCACGTAATTCTCTTGTTTTACATCTCCCAAACTACTCTAACTCCTTAGGATTCCGATCTTTCCTTATTCGCACGCATTTGTACTGGCACGCGTTTGCCACGTTAAATAAATAAATTATTATAAGAAATAGTTTATTAACAGTTAATAGCTCATCAGCCGTTCATTCTGTTGACCTCTAATCCTTATTCTGATACATCATCTATTATTTATTAGTCAATTTATAAAATTGAGTTATAAAGAAAACCTTAAGATTAGGATATTTTTATTTTTATTTATAGTAGACTCAGTTAACTTATCTGATTTCTTGAATTTCTGACCTATTTTTATCCCACAATACTAAGTGCATACTTTGTCATACATAAAAGGCGATTTACAACTCTTCTTGAATTTTAAATATCTTATAAAAGTAAAGATTTTTACCTTACATTAATCTCACTTATAGAAAATAATGCGATTAAAATATTTATATTTTTAAATTTATTTTAAACTTTATTTTTAAACTTTAATTTATTTTTCTCGTAACTTTTCGTCCCATCGCTGTCTGTTCCCCATCGTTCATTAAGCTTCCTTTCTTAGACTACACTCGCCTCACCTCTCTCTATCACTGCGTTCCCGTAATTACCTCCTACTCTATCTATTCTTTTAAAGAAAAAAATCTCATTTGTTCTTTTAAAAAAAGATTTTTATTTTTACTTAATATAAATTTTAAAAAATCTAAAAACAATTATTAATTTTATTATTTAATTATTAAATTTTGATTAAGCATTATTATGTTTGATTTATTTTATAATTATATTAAATACGTCGACTCAGTTAGCTGATTTGATTCTTCTTGGTTTAAAAATAGATTCGAATTATAAACATATAATCTACTTTTAACTTACGTGTAATTTAAACGTTTTAATGTTATAAAAGCGATTTCTCAACAGTAACTGTTAACCAATAGTAATAATTGTTAAAATTGAGGAATATTTTTTTGTCATTTAATATTTATTTTGGCATTTAATTTATTTGCTGACAGTTTTTATTCGGTATTAAATATTTGCTGTTTCACGTTTTCCATGTAATAGTTTTCTATTACAGAAAATATTGCTGTTTCACGTTTTCCATGTAATAGTTTTGTATTACAGAAAAAATAAAGATTAAAATATTTTTTTATTTTTAAATTTATTTTTAATTTACTGATCTGATTTCTAAATCAGATCATTATTCAGTATAAATGTGGCGCCTTTTTCGTCATAATGAAGTGTAAATTATATATATATTAATAGTTAACACAAGTTTCGTGTAAACAAATTAATTAATGATAATAATTTGTTGTTCCTAGCAAATATCGCAGTTTTTAAATCAAATGCTTGATAATTTACCGTTAATTGAACGACGATCTGTAGTTAAGGATGATGATATTAATGAACTTAAACGTCAAGCGCGTTTGCTGGCACTTAGCGCTCAACAACCATGGTCGCTGATTCGTTGCAAAGATATAAATTTATCAACGAAAAAGACACATCCACTCGTTTCTCAAACCGTATTTTACAAAGAAGACAATGAACAGTCAACAAATGCGATCGAAAAATTTATTCACGAACCTTTATCAAAGGATTTAAATCAATCTGTACGAGAATATTATACCACAAAGCGACCAAGCGTGATATCTTCAATTAGACAGAATACACGCAAATCTATTGAATCTTCACAGACCACGCTTAATATACATAGCTCCGCGTTATTGAAAGTCGATAGTGAAACTGCAATGAAAATGATTCCTTTTTTATTACCGTACCATATTTGAGTGGAAAACTCCGAGAAGAGGGGTACTTTCATATTATTACGTTTATACATATTTATATTATATAGATGTTTTATTGAAATTTTGATGACTATTTTAAATGCACTCTACTTTAATCCCATCTATAAGCCAACAGCAGTATGCTACATTTCAGTATTAACTAAATGCCAATAAAGCAGACGAGTCAAGTGATCGTCAGCCAGCATTAAAAGGACCGAAACGTAGGTATTGGATCAGTAGCAGATTAGGTCCGCTAATACTGAAATGCACTGCTGTTGGCGTATAGATAGGATAAGAGTAGCGTGCAGAATAAAATAGCCATCAAAATTTCAATGGTTACAATGACTGAAAAGGTATATCAACTAAAAATCAGATTTATTTATAACACGAAATATTTTGTATTGATATTTCTTTTATTTTTCCTATTTCAACTTTGAAATACAAAACATTTAGATGTTAAATATTTCAAAAGCTAATGAATAATTCAAATTCTAATCAGTTTTTTAGTACTGATTGAATATAATTTTAAGTATTAATATTCTGAGTATTTTTCGATTTATGAAACACGAAATATATAGATTTTGAGCATTTCAAAACATCAATTTTGAAATGCTCATAACAATTTTCTTAAAACTGATGGATAATTAATTAAAATATTACTAAAATTTAATGTCTTTCCACTTTTAAAATATGAAACATTTAGATTTTGATTATTTCAAAAGCTAATCAGTTCGTTAGGAGTGATGAAATATAATTTAATTAATTAAACTATTACAAAAGAAATTTAATTCAAACACAAAAACTTATATTTTGCTCGAAATTTATTGCCAATGCAAACGATTTGTTTTGAATAATGACACATTTGCATAGACATTTTATATAGGCTTCGCAAATCTTCGTAATAAAATCATGCATTTCGCCTCCTCGTGTTTTCGACAAAACAGAAAAGAATTAATTTACTTATTAAAACAGAATTAGTTTACTTATTTGATGTAAACTAAATTAATTTATCACAACTATTTTGAAAATTGTCTTTTAATTGTTTATGAACTTCGACTATTACCAATTGTCCTTGTGATAACGGTAAGCCAACAAAAATTGGCTATTTCTATTCATCACTAACAATGAATAATTTTTGTCTTTTTCAAATGTGGTTGTTTTTATTGAAAATTTCACTTCTACATTTATTTTAAAGGGATTTTGATTAATTCCTTGCAAATCACGCTTTCTTTCAGAGCAAATCACTACATTTGCTCTGAAAGAAAGTCAGAACAAATATAAAGCAAAAATTATTTATGCTTAAATTTTTTAAGCATAAATGAGAAGGCGAGCGAAATCTGGTATAGAACTATACATGTCCGAACACCCTTGCGGCCAGCCATTTAGTTTATGATATGTCTTCCGATAACTATGTCGCTCGCCACGCAGAAGACGGAAAGCACCTCAACTACAGCGACTGGATGCCAACATTTTCTATTTTGTGCATGTTGCCGTCGAGACCCTGGGCGTGGTCGGGCCCCAGCTCACAGTCGCTCTTCGCTACAATCGGAAAACGACTATCGTGGAAAACGGGAAACAAGCACGCTTTGAGCTGGCTGATGCAGCGATCAGCGAGACAGGGCAGCGCTAACAGGGCATTTGCTTGTTAGAAGCCGCTAAATACTACGAATTAAATTTATTTTACTGTTGTTAGATTTTATTTGGCTTAGCATAAATTATTTCGACAACTGATGTTATCGAATTATAAGAATATATATTTCGATTTCTCTGTGATTAGTTTCTAAAACAAGTACATTATAATGAATCATTCTTGAATGCTAATTTTAAAGTATTATTAAATTATAAAATCTTATATAAAAATATATTTAAAATATATTTAAAAATATATATTTACAGTTAAACGTAATAGAAAAGTATAAATTTCCATAAAGTTTCTAAATCGGTTGAAAATTCTACGAAAAATACGGATACGCGGTCCACAGCTCCCTCAACATTTAGCCGAATTGGCTTTACAAATAACAAATATTCTGCGTAAAGAATGCTCATTTTCGGATATTATCCTCATGAACCAAGTGCTCGTGAACTTTGAGTTAATCGGTGCTAAGTTAAAATATGGAACAGAACAAGAGTACATTGACAGAATTTTTGATGTTTTTAAATTTGTTTTGATTGAGGGAAACATTTCTGATCTAATGCAACTTTTGGAGCATATCACTAAAGTAAAAAACACAGCACTTGTCCAATACTTGTTATACATATGTGAGTCATTTGTGCGTAATCAACAGCAAGAACAGCAAGACATTAAAGTGACACGCCAACCAGCTGGGAAAGCAGCGTTCGATAAAGATATAGCGGAGCATTTAAATGTGTGGACGGGGGTATTAGATAAGTTTAAGCCAAAGTCAATCTACACTTTTTGTCGTCAACTACAGCGAATAGTAGGCAAAGATCCGTTAATAAAAATGGATGTAGATGCATTAGAACCAATCTCGGTACTTAAAGATAAACTTAAGACATATCTTAAAGAAAAATACAAAAGAGATGGGTACAACAATTTGAAAATGCTTATGGAAAGTATAAAGCTTAAATCGAGTGCTGTCTTAATTGCTACAATAGAAGATATGGAAAAATCCATTACAGCTAAAAGAAACCTTAGCGAAACAGATTACACTCTATTTAGAAACCAAGTCAATGATGAGCTTCGAAAGCTATCAGTAAATCAATTAAACAAACTGTACGAAGAACTAATACGCATTGACGTAGCAAGACGCCAAGTATACAAACCCGATATTGAAAATCTTAGAAATTATCAAAGCCGTGCAGTTACCGCCGCCGCAATGAAAAAGGGTTGCTATCCATTATTAGATGATTTGCAATATTTGAAGATTACTTCTTTGATTAAGAGAATGTTACTAGATAAAGTAAAAAACTTGATGCAGTATGGATCTGATAAGGCTACGTTAAAAATGGACATGGCAGAATTTGAGATGGTTATACATGAATGTTCTCATCGAATGCTAAGTGCTTGTCAAAACAAACAAATACAGCAGGCAATTGAACGTTGCATATTCTACGGATACACCAGCGAGCAAGAATTGGAAGATTTCAATGATCCAAAAAGCATTCTTAAATCTATTCTAGTGGCCAAATGTTTTGAATATTCCTCGACTTTGATGCGAGAACCCGACCTTATTCCAGAGTACGTACATGATCTCGTTATTGCACTGACAGGTGGTGTTGAAGATGATGAACTCATGTGGACAACGATTATAAATACAATTAGGAAGACCCTTCAAGCTAAACCACAGAAACTAAATAAGGTGATAAAACAAATGATGCAGTTAACTTCTCGTGACCAACAGGAACGTCAACAAATAAATTCAATGATGTCGCAATCGAATTCAAAAAAGCTCCAACTAATTGACAACAGTTTGGCGCATGCGAAAGAACATAATAATCTTATCGTATTGAAGAATATTCTTAAGGGGAGTGAAGTTAAATTACCTGCAATTGCAGTTAGATGGTTAGATAGACGAAAACTTTCTGCTATGGGATCTTTTGTAAGAACAGTTAGTGTAGGTGAAATAAGATCGTCGAAGTCATCAATTTCAGATATTGATTCTCCGGATAAAATCGACGAAGAAATAAGGCCGCCACAACATATTGATGAATCCCGATTTAAATTTCCTTTTAGCCATGAAACGAGTAGATCCGCTGGCACAGAATCTAGCAGGCAAATTGTCGTCAAAGCACGATCAAAAAAAGTTCTGCCTCAAACTGAAGGCGACAGTACACCGAGTTATTATATTCGCACCAAAGTAGACAAAGTACATCATCAAGACTACAATGTAGATGCCGATTTGGACAAGCAATTTTTAAATCAGCAGAAGATAATATTTTCTGGTATACTTAAGGACAGTAGTACAGAGTTACCTACTAGCAAAATTCAACAGGCGAGAATAAAAGAGCGGATGATTACAACCCCTATTAACAGATTCGGTGCTTTGCCTACCATTGTAACAAGGGATGGTGAAGATTTCCTTAAAAGCGAGGCCGCAAGTGGAGAACACAACAAAGTGTTAATGGCAATCAAACAAAATGTTGAACAATCATTGGCAAAAAGCAGGCAAAAACCAGTAGATGTGTCAAAACGGAAGCATAAACAAACTGATCCGACTCTTATTCAACAACGCCCAACCCAGCTTCTGCTTCGAGAAAGTATTGTAAGTCAGTTGGTAAGTAAAACAGGTTTGGAAACAATCGATCAATTCGAAAGTCTTGATTCTCTTCGGCAAAAGCAAAAGACGGTAAGAAGTTTTGAAGACAAAACTACGACAGATTTTAGCACTTCAGTTGTTGAAACAGACGAGGATCTACAATCTGAAAGAGCAATTCCTGAAGAATATCAACAACTTACTACAAGAAGATCTTTATTAAATATTGATAAAGCCGATAAGTTAGGTGTTCCTATTAGAACAATGCCATCAAAAGACATTAGCACACCGATAGTAGAAATAGCTGAACCGGTTGAAGTATTCGAAGATGAATTGGACCTATATCTTTCAGATATTAAGAAGCGGAAAGCAAAACATACAACTACAAGCTCTCAAATTATACTATCTAAACGTGATGAACTTGCTGGTCCAAATGATGCTCTTTGGGATTCAAAGCGAGCCAAACGTGCATCAATGCATGGTAGTTTATTTATGCAGTTAACTGTGGATTTATTAGAACTCGTGATTATACTAAAATCACATCTTGGAGATAGTAAATTATACGAGGAGTTTGATCAAAACACAAGGCAAACTATTAAGGGAATACCTGAGGATATGCCACTTGATCAATGGTTTACTAATAGTGATATTACCTACGAAATCCCATTGTACGTTTTAAGCGACATAAAAGAAAATTCCACTCATGTAAAAGTAACGAGCGACCTGGAATTCTTAATTCAACGAACAATCGACGAGAATAAAGCGTCCGAAAATTATATCGGAAATCAGTTAAACGTTCAAACACTAAATGGTGAAATCGAGCAGCTGTGTTCCGGATTTGCGAAAACATTCTCGACTAAGGAAACAAAAGTTTTATTCGGATATATAAAACTAGACGAAGATGAAGAGTCGACGATAATAAGCACACACCACAGCAATACTGATGAACCTGCTAGCTTAGCTGTGCCTGAAGATAATACTCAGAGCGAGAATTTGACCAAAATTCATCAAGATAAAAACGAGGAAGAGCTAAATCGACGATATTTGAATAATTATCTTATAAATCACATAACATATGGCGATATTTACAAAGATATAACCTATTTACAAAGTAAATATAAATGTACCCTATTCGGAAAGCTATTGCATCAGCTTGCACTGCGTGAACAAGAATTTATTGCTTTTTATAAGCATTCGTTTAATGACGTTAAAGAAATGAATTCAACGAGAAAAGAATATCGAAGACTAAATGACGTGACCAAGTAAATTATTACAATTTGTCTTGGAATTTGGCAATGTTAAAAAGGCAGCAAGTCTCTATGAAAATCGAGCAATTGTGTTTATTAAAACACTTTTAATAGCGGTTTTATTTCTTTATATAAAACAAATAGACAAAATTCTATTTTGAATGATAGACAAAATTGATAAAAAAATATTTGATAAAAGGCTTGCGTAAATAATTGTCTTCTGTAATTTACGCTATTTGGTAAATGTTAAATTTGGAATAATAAAATATTATACATTTAATATACGACCGATTACCGTTTGTGTGCTGCAAAATAAATTTTCACGATACGACTGCAACGTATAGAAGAATAATAGAAGAATAAATATTATTCTTCTATATATTTTATAGAAGAATAAAATAATGAAGTAAATATTCAATTGTTTTTTGTTTAATTTAATGTAAAATAATTAAATTACAGTTAACTTTAATTTAAATTAATTAATTAACTTACTGCAAGCTAAAAATGTGAGTTAATTAGTTTAACAGGTCAACCTGGGAGATATTTATAGCGATTTGCGAATCATTATAAAGATTGTGGATTTAAATATTATGAGACTGGACAACAAAATTTAGACTTTCAACAAAATTCACACTAATGGATATGATTGATTTGTTTATTTATTAGTTTCGAAAATCTACTACGTAAGATCTATAAAAATATAAAATGCTTCAGATAACTTGTATCTATTTAGTTGCAATTCTACTCCTCGTGACATGTAACGAAGAGTAATAATCAGACGTTTTTTTAATTTAAAAGTTTTTATGGATTTGCTGAATTGCAAATCTGTAAAGTCAAATGTAAATTTGTGTCAATTAAAGTTCTACTTTCGACTTGAATATTGCAAAATTACATTAAGAAAATATAATTAATTTATATATGTTATAATTTTAATTAAAATAACATTATGTTTTTAATTTTTAAAACTAAAATGTTTAATACGATTTACAAATTAAAGTATTTTAAAGTTTTTAGTTTAGAGCGATCTTTATAATTTAAAGAATTATTTAAAAGAGTTGACAAACTATTTTAAATTAATAAATTAATACAATTAAATTAATATTTAATTAATAAATTAATTAATTTAGTAATTAATACAATTGACAAACTATTTTAAATTAATAAATTAAATATCGTAAACAAGGAATATATACCATAAATCTAACAAATCTAAATTATATACAATTAAATATTTAATAAGGAAGAGCTTAGCAAAATAAGTGACAGTAACGAAATCTTTATAAATTTAATGAAATATGTGAAATAATAACATCATTTTACAACCGCTTAGTGTTGGCTTACACTATATTGTATATATCTAATATATACAATATATATTGTATATATATATATATATATATATATATATATATATATAATTATCATTATAATTAAGTTTTAATTAATTCAAATTACTTTAAGAAACAATAAAATTAGATCTAAATACTATTAAAATCGGTCGCTTAAAATCAATCAATCGATTTATAAAAATTGCCAAAATCTTAAATATTAAGATATAAATTAGATAAAATCTTATATGACAATTATTCATTATTTAATTATTTGAATTGTATTTAGAATTATTTTTTCATTTATAAATAATATAAAATAGACAGACTCAGTTAATATAATAATATAATATACAATTTATAATAATATAAAATAGACAGACTCACCGCATGTACAATGTACATGTGGATTGCAATATATAGGAAAAGCATATCATACTAGGTTTATGCAACACATATATATTCCATAAACAGAGTAATTATCAAATATTTAAGATTAGTTAAATGATTAAAGATTTTAAAATTGCTTAAAATTTATATCAGTTCAATTGTAGTATGAATATATTTCTAACACGAATTCAGAGTTATACCCAGTCCTAAATTTATAACAAGAAAATCAAAATGCAAACTAAAAAGTTTTCATGAAGCAGTAAACTGCTTCACGTGATTACGTTTAAATAGCCAGGTTAAGCTAATAGTCGGGTAGCGTAGCGCGTGGAGTGAAGGTGGTAGATCTATATAGATCTTGTTCCAGCCTGCAATCGCCTTAAGCAGGGCAGCCCACTGTCAGATGCTGCTGGATAGCCCTTTGTAAGTGTAGTCTGAGTCAACTAAACTAGGTGGCGACACCGAAAAAGCAACGTTAAAAATTATGACTTAAAAGTTACATGTACTCAACCAGATTAGAAAAATACGTAAGTACTAATTATTTTAATTTTAAATCTTTTAAATGTAACAGAAAAAATTGTATAGTTTGTGATGTTATAAATAATAATTGTATCGTAAGTAATACGACAAACAAATGTTTTTCATTAAATATTAATAATAATTGTAACTGCAATACCGCAGGTGTAGTGTATCTTATACAATGTACATGTGGATTACAATATATAGGAAAAATATCAAATGTTAAAAACCAGGTTTAGGCAACACATATATAATATACAGCATAATAGTCAAACTATATTTCATAAACATATGAGATTAATAGGACATGATATTAAAAACTGTAAATTATTTATTTTAGAACATATTATCGAAGAAAACATATCAATATTAAATCAAAAACTATTAGAAAAAGAAGATTTTTGGATTAAAACGCTTAATTCCATGTACCCATTAGGATTGAATGAAGTGGTACAAGGAATTGGCAGAAGTAGTATAATACATAATAAACAACTATATTATAATAATCAGGATAAACGCAAACCAAGAAGTCATGGTGATAAAAGGAATAGGAAAAATAGAGTTAAAAATATTAAAAAAGATATGTATATAAATGAATAATTAGAAATATCAACCAGTACCCTTCCACTGCTTGATGCAGAGGAGGATTAGCAGACGGCTCTATCAACGAATCATGTGAATGATGTACTAGAAAACCTCAGGAACATCATCATTGAGTGATGAACCAGCACTACTGCTTCACCAAATAGGATCATTAACGCAAAAGCACTGGCAAATGCCAGCGCAAGGTATCTATAGTATCGGCTAACTTATTATGTGAATTTTCAAATGATTATTCAGCGTGAATTTTGTTAGAAGATCTGATTTGAGTGAACAAATTTTTGTTATAAGCTTTGCCAAAAACGTAAAAGTTAACCTTCTGACAACGACAAATCATGTTTTTCATGCGTATTAATTACAAAAATTTATTAATTAATCTGATTGATCAGTAATTTATTAATTACTGATTATTTATTTGAGATTCTATAAATCTCAAAGGAATTGGTACGTTATAACTGGCATTTCCGTAATTTGAGAAAATGGTTTGTGGGGAACAATGACGCTTAGAGAAAATTTTTTACCAAATTAAAAATACTATCCATTATATATGCATTTAAGGATTCGTAAAATAACTGAACATTATGACTTTCTACAACGCTAGTCTGTTTGTTCATATATTTAATTTCAAATGTGTAACATTGATACAGATAATTGTTTTTGTATTTTTTATCATAATCTGAGTTACTTAAAGAAACTGTAAGAAACATCATACTTCAATGTAGTCAAATATTATAATATTTCATTATTTTATTTTTAGCGGGTTGCTATACTGTCTGGTAAATCGATTAATTTTGTATTGAATTAATGTTCCAACAAGCATATTTCTGCTCAGTTTGTATTAATGGTTATTTAAATTTATAATAAAATAGATTTATTTGTTTTAAAATCAAATTACGTGATGATTCTTTTATTGGATTCACGTATGATCGAAAATGCCTTTTTCATGGGTTTTATTATACGTCAGGCTTCTATTAGACTCACATATAGTTGAAAAAGCCTTTTCCACAACGCGTTAGTCTAACCTAATGGCTAATAATAAGCTGGTATCCAAGATAAAATTGATATCCTAGATCTTTTTTAATTTTTTCGTTTTAGTCCGTTTGCATTCTAGATTTTGTGTTAAACAATTTTATTATTTAATAAAATTAAATAACATAACAATTTTTATGGTCAATTTTATCATCTAATTGTTATAAATTTGTGTTTTACTGTTTTATTTTGATATTTTTAGTTCTTCGGCTAATAATGTTGATGTTTTGCTTTATTGTGATATTTTTACTGTTTTAGAATTTTCTTTTGATATGTATTATTTATTACTTTTATTCAATTTGTAGTGAGACAAAAGCACTGCCAGTGCTTTTGCTAATGATCAAATTTGGTGAAGCTATAGTGCTGTTCAGCACTATAGATGATGTTACTAGATTTTCTACTGCATCATGCACTTGATTCATTCGTTGATTGCCGTCTGCTAGTCCTCCTCTGCATCCAGCAGTGGAAGGGAACTGGCACTGATGAGTCATATTGATGACGAAACGGCATTCGTTATTCTTTCGCGTCGGGCTTATATGTCTACTAGAAAATTCACGCGGAATAGTATCATCATTTGAGATTAGAAGTAAGCCGATATTAAGATACCTTGCGCTGGCATTTGCCAGTGCTTGTGCTAATGATCCAATTTGGTGAAGCTATTGTAGTGCTAATTCATCACTCTAGATGATGTTACTAGATATTTTCTAGTACATCATGCACTTGATTCATTCGTTGATTGCCGACTACTAGTCCTCCTATGCATCCAGCAGTGGGAGGGAACTTGCATTGATAAGTCATTGTGATGACTAAACGGCATTCGTTATTCTTTCGCGTCGGGCTTATATGATTACTAAAATCGTAACAATAATTCCTCGTGATGATGACGGTTGTCAATGAAATATTAAATAACCTTTCTATTGTTTGATTTTCTTTTGGTTCCTATAAATTTAAATAAAATTTAATTACTCGAGGTAGAGAACAACTGTTTAGTAGCTTAATACCGAAGTCTGTGTTAATCAAGAAAGTTGATCAAGAGTTTTATTCTGTATGTTGTGTTGCCATCAACTTCGGTGTTTTTCTTTTGATTACAAAATATTTAGATTTCATGCAAAATTAATAGATTATCCGCTGGATTATAAGTAATACCAGATTTGTATTTAAAACTTTTATTTTTTTATTGTAATTTCTTGATTTTAACTATAATTAATAATTAATTGTATATAAAATTACATAGCATGACTGCGCTGTCATCTTTCGATACTCGCAGACAAATTGATAAACATTTACACGCACCATATCAAAACATAAAAGAAATCTCAACAATAAGTGGACTAACGATATTGGAAATAATATACCGAAGCCTCATAATAGTAATAAGAGCTCATATACATAAATACTTTAAGAAAATATTCAATTTCTGTAAAACACCAATTCAATTAAAATGTGTTTCAAAGATCAAACAATTGTGATATTGAATAAACTCATATTCATATTATCATACTGTATCTAAGGCATCAAGATACGTCATTCCTTTTTCCCAAATATGTTCACATTTTAGTGCATGTAACAAACTAAAGATATATTTCTTGAATAATTTGCAAATACAGTTTAGTTCTCTGTTGTTTATCTTAGTATCCGTGTATCGATACTCGGACTGTTAAATGCCGTTTTTGCTATTAGATTCTTTTCATAGTTGTTGTTGCTTATCTGGCGATGCTAGAAACTCTTCATCAACTGAAATATCTTTTATCCTCATATTTTATGTTTTGTTCAAAATATATTGTTTGTTTCATATGTTTCTACTAAGCAAATTTTCTGAAATGTATTGCTCTCATGTAAACAGCCGAACTAAGGTATACGAGATCTTAGATTATAATCTTAGGTAGATTTAAAGCAATTCGATACGTAAGCATCATAATATACTCAAGCATCATTATAGTAAGAGCTTTTGCTTATAGTAAGAAAATATTCAATTGAGAAAAACACAAAATCAATTAAAATGTGTCTCAAAGATCAAACAATTGTGATATTGAATAAACTCATATTCATATTATCATACTGTATCTAAGGCATCTAGATACATTGTGAACACAAATGCTCACATTTGCCCGATCTTAATGAGTGAATGTGACTGTCATTTTAGTAACAATTAATAATTGAATAATAATTATTTAATAAGATCGAATCTATTCTCAATAAATCCGATATCATCCTCAACCTATTCACCAAGCAATCCATCGATCTCTTCTGCCTCACCGAATCCTGGCACTCCGATTCTGACGACCTCTCCATCCGCCGTTTGCTCTCTACCGGTTGCTTACTAGTCGAATCCGCTCGCCCCTCAGCAAATCTCTTTCTAAATTTTCTAATCATGGCGGCATTGTCGCATTTGCCCGTCACCCCGCGTGTATTCGCAAAATCACTTCCCCTTTAAGTCGTTGCTCTTTTGAACTGCTCACTTGTCGTTCTTCTAACCCGATCACTCTAGATCTCGCCATTGTATACCAACCTGGTTCATCAGCTCCTACATCCTTATTTTTACCTAACTCGCTGACCTTCTGTCTCACTGTTCTTTGTCATCAATCTCTTCAATCGTTCTTGGCGACTTCAACATCTGCCTCAACCGGCCCGCTTCCACCGAGTCCATCCAGTTCATCAACATTCTATCCAACTATAACTACAAACCAAGCTCCACTTCCCCACACATATCCTTGGTGGGGCACTCGACATCATCTCTTCCCCGATCATTTTGCTGCCACACCTCACTGTCCATTTTCGATCATGGTCTATCCGATCACTTTCTCGTCACAATTGATCTCACTCACAACCACACCCCTCCTCACACACCTACAATCCTACGTCGCTCTTGGAGAAATCTTGATACACTGTGAACACAAATGCTCACATTTGCCCGATCTTAATGAGTGAATGTGACTGTCATTTTAGTAACAATTAATAATTGAATAATAATTATTCAATAAGATCGAATCTATTCAATCTATTTGACCGCTCACTTCTTCACTCTGCCTTACTCAAATCGTCTCTATCCGATCCAACCATAACATATTCCTCTCCTCACGGTCTCGCCTTTCTTTTCAACTCTGAACTTACATCCATTATCGATCTTCTCTTGCCCTTCAAGCCTCACCCACACCGTCGCTTGCACCGTGCCCAATGGTTTGACATCCAATGCCTACTCTCAAAGCGTCGACTCCGTCATGCTTTTCGAGTCTATCACTGCTCTCTCAGACGTGATTTCCGATCGATCACTCCGTATTTCCGTGATATCTATCTTGCTCATCGGCGGTCTCATCTCCACATACTACGTACCAAATGCAACTCCTTCTGGCATCATAAAATCATCACTTCATTCAACTCTAAGACTCTATGGCATACTTTTAACTCAATCCTTGCTCGCTCCTTTCCGCCGTGCAACATCAATCCCCATGATTATTCGTCATTTCTACAGACCAAAGTATCCACGTTGCTCTCTCTCACACCCCGGTCTCCATCCTATACCACTCTGCCCCGCCTAGCCTCATACTCCCGGAACTCTTTCATTTTTTACCTGTCTCACCTTCCGAATTCTCATCTATTCTAATGTCCTTGCCCAGCAAAACCTCACCTGCCGAACCCCTGCCTACACACATACTTAAATCCATGATAGCTTCCTTCTAGCTATCGTCCTATTTCACTACTCCTTACTCTTTCTAAGCTCTTAGAACGCCTCATCTCAATACAGATCAACGCTTGTCTCTCCTCATCCAATCTGTACCCTCCTTTCCAATCCGCTTTCCGCTCTAATCACTCCACAGAAATCGCCTGCATGAAAGTTTACAACGACTTACTTATTTTTCGAGACAAGGCTCTATATAGTGTTCTCATCACCTCGACCTCTCCTCCGCCTTCGATATTGTCGGCCACTCCGTCCTCCTTTCTCGCCTTCATTATGATTACGGCTTTTCTTCTTCCTCCGTAGCATGGTTTGCTTCATATCTATCCGACCGTTCCTTTCGCGTCTGTTCTAATTCATCATCCTCCCATTCCATCCCTATCTTTTGCGAGGTCCTACAAGGTTCAGTCCTAGGTCCCATGCTTTTCTCTCTTCTTCTTTGCGATCTCTCTCCGTTTATCAAACCTTTCTCTTATAACGTCATGCAATACGCCGATGAAATCCTCATCTATGCTCATGCATCCGCACATCGCATACACGATATCGGAATTTCTGCCTTCAACTGTCTTTCTTCTATCTACGAACGTCTCTCCAATCTCCATCTCGTTCTAAATCCCGACAAGTCTAAAATAATTGGATCCTCCCCTGTAAATCATACATATCTCCTCCCACTGTATTTTTTACCTCATCGATCATCCCCATAGTACACAATCTCACTTTCTTAGGCTTCCATTTCGATGAACACCTTTCCCTTAAACCCTTCGTCCGTGACAAGGTCCGCTCGTCTAACTTAATTCTCCATGACATCCACCGTATCTGCTCCCTTATTGACTTCCGTTCTTGTATGTCACTTCTTTCATCGCTTCTTTTCCCTAAAATTGATTACTGTCTTTGCCTTTTCGCCAATTCTCCAAAATCCATCATCCTACCCCTACAACGCATAATAAACTACGCAGTTCGAGTGCTCTTTCGTCTCCGTCGCTTCGACCACATATCCATATATCTTGCCCAACTCTCCTGTCCCACAATCCACATCCGCATCAAACTCCTCCTTCTTTTCGTAACTTTTCGTCTCATCGCTGTCGGCTCCCCATCGTTCATCAACCTTCATTTCTTAGACGACACTCGCCCCACCTCGCTATCGCTGCGTTCCCGTCATACCCTCTTACTCCACGTTCCCAATTACTCCAACAACTACGGTCTCCGATCCTTCCTCGTCGCCGCCCCACTCACATGGAATCAACTCCCTCTCGACGTCCGCCGCGATCCTGCCTTTATCACATTCAAACACATCCTCCGTTCATACCTTCTCGACACATGATTTACATTTATGTTTTGTTGTGGTCATGTAAGCTTACGCTGGCACGCATTTGCCACGTTAAAATAAATCTTTTTTAAATTAATTAATAATAACGATTCTACAGTAGAATAAATATAACGTGCACTAAATAAAATGAATAAAGCCGTAGGTCCAGACGGAATCTCTTCTGAAGAATTAAAATATTTTTTCTTGTATTGGGTTATTTTACTTAAAATTTTTGTTTGATAAAAAATTTATATTAATTAAATTAATAAGTTTAAATATAAATATATTTATATAAAAATATATAATATAAATTTATATACATATATTAAAAATAACATACTTTGTCGAAATTTATTGCAGATAGCATTGATGAATTTTGCTTTATTACAGGAATATTGTATCAACGGTGAATTCAAGTTGCAAATTAGAACTAAAAATATTGCCCTGCATGCTTGTAATGCTTAGTACAATCCGAAACGATTTGCTTAGTTATTACGGTGATAGACAAATGATAATAAATGATTTTATTATCAATAATAAAATCAAACAAATCGTAAAATTCGCTTCTATTGAATAATTCACTCAACTGAGACTACATAAATTAAACTATTATTTTTTTCATAAATTTAAAATTTAATCCAACCATAACATTATCATAATATTATGTATAATGACCATATTCGGGAGAATTTATTGTGGTAAATCCTGTTATTCGAAGCAAACTATGCATTGAGATAAGTGCAACATGACATCTCATTTGATTGCATTAAGCTAGTGTGCAAAGCATTAATACAATTTTGTACTGTTTTTAATTAAACGATGTAATGCACAAGAAAATATGTGATGTAGCAAGATGCATTTGTCTCGCACCATAGTTATTACGCACCTTAGTTATTACGGTGATAGACAATAGATAAAACTGCATTGATATTTAAATTTTTCTATATTGATATGTATATGTATGTGGAGCAATGTATTAAATGTATGTAAATGAGCAATTCTAATATTTTTGTTGATTAATTACTAATTTAAAAATAACGGAATCTGATCCTTAAATTTAGAATTTTGGAGTAGTTTAGCAAATACAAATTCATTTTTATTTCACTGCCTGCTTTTAGCATCATCAGAAATACAAAGTACAATTTGTCCATAAAATGTTGTTATACTAATGATTTTCTTAACAGTAACATGCAATGAAGAAAGAAGAAAACAAAAATTTGAACATTAAAGTAATTTAATAGCTTCCATATATGCACCTAAATATTCTTTTTAATAACAAACGCTAGGCTCTTTTCCCACCTTGCACTCGTCAGACCACCTATGAATTTATTCGAGTATAATACGGCGGACCAGTTCACTGATTTGCGGAAACCCAGTTTACTGATCTGGGTTTCACCGATATAATTTCGGTATCTTACGTTTAGTAGTTGATTTGCGATATTACAAGAAATCATTTTGGCCTTAAAGTGTAATATTTATTTGAATATCTAAAATAATTCAACTAAAATGATTCTAGGTAAAATGGTTCTATTTTACTCATGAGATATCATGAGTAAATAGGTACCATATGATTTTGCCATGTTTACTATATATTTGTTTATCATATGCTTCTATATAATGGTTTGTCATTAACCTTTATATTCTATGTAATATTGGACTTATTTGGTTTTCTAAATATAATTTGTTCGTATAGAAAACAATTGTTACTACAGTTAAAAGTCGTTGAAAACAAACGGCTTCTCAACACCTTGCAGTATATTTGCCAAGCAAAATTTAAATGTTTGAAGGAGAACAGACAGATATGGGTATAACATCTTCTTAAAATACTCGAGGGAAAAATGTATTTTACAAAAAATAATTATAAATAAATTTAAATATTGTATTATAATATTAAAATATATATTAAATATTTTAAAGATTATCACATTCAAAACAATAAATTTAATATTTAAATGTTAATGATTAAATATTAAATTATTAATTATTAATTGATCTTTCCAAATAAAAAAGAGTAAATAAGCTGAATATCATAATCTTATAGGTTTATGTGATTTTCTGTGATATATAAATTATATCACATATAATATATGAGGGTTTATCACATATAATATGAGGGTTTGTCATCTGGAAAATAAGACAAACCCCCATATTCGCTGTTGTATATATAAGAAGTAGTATATAGTTATATAGAATTATAACAAATGATTATAACATTATATAACAAATGATTTTATTATCACTAATAAAATCACACAAATCGTAAAATTCGCTTCTATTGAATAATTCACTCAACTGAGACTACATAAATTTAACTATTATTTTTTTCATAAATTTAAAATTTAATCCAACCATAACATTATCATAATATTATGTATAATGACCATATTCGGGAGAATTTATTGTGGTAAATCCTGTTATTCGAAGCAAACTATGCATTGAGATAAGTGCAACATGACATCTCATTTGATTGCATTAAGCTAGTGTGCAAAGCATTAATACAATTTTGTACTGTTTTTAATTAAACGATGTAATGCACAAGAAAATATGTGATGTAGCAAGATGCATTTGTCTCGCACCATATTTTTTTTTATAAAAAATGCAATAAAAAGGTCAGAGAGACAAAAATTGAAGTCGTAACTAGCAACGTCACTTTTATGCAGACGTCGTATTGAAAGCATCGTAATGATAATTCTTCAAACGAACAAATTTAAGGAAGTACTTAATAATTTTAATAGGTTTAATTTCTAATATTTATATTTGATACATTGTATAATTGAATTTTATTATCGAGTTTACGTTTCAAGGATCAAGGATTCAAGATACAATGGAAAGTAGTCAAAAGCCTTTTTCACTGAATATCCTTCGGTGGAATTCGGGAGGTGCTTCCGCCCTTAGCCTTCTATCTGGTAGAGATGCAGATGTTATAGTCCTTCAAGAGACGCGATATATCCTTCTCCACCCCAGGACATTACTCGATTTATCCCTAAGCACATTTACATCCACTTTACTCCGTACATAACCCCTCCTTACTCCTCTTCATCTCAAGATCTTTTAACCTTAGTTAAATGCTCCTTAAGATCTTCCCTCCTTTTAAACTATTCCTGTACAGCCCTTCTTATTTAGCTATATCACTTTGTAAGAACGAGAAACGTATCAGTATAGCCGATATCTATACTAGGCAAGGGGGAATTCACAAGAACCTTTAGCTCCTGGACCATATTTTAGGTAGTGGCTATGACATGTTACTTGGTGACTTCAACGACAGAACTGGTCGTTGGATTAATGCAGCACTCCGCAGAGCCAGGAACTAGACATATTACTGTTTTATAAGATGTGGTTGTTGAAACCCATCTGCACTGAACAGTCACGCCAAAAACAGACCACATCTCATGACCTAATTCGTTGGCGGATAGAAAAAGATACGTTGTTTAGAAAGAGGTTTTACTTTGATCTAATCAGAGTGGCTTTCTTTTAGGCAGATATCCAACTTTTCCCCAGAATTGGTAATGAGAGTTTGACCGAATTTAATTCCTACCTCTCATCGCAAGCTACAGCGTTGCTTTCGACTACCTATAAAGTCGAATATACAATCCCACTCCAACAAAACTTAAGGTACTAGCTAAAAATGCTACTGCTTCCTAATCTCTCTGTTTCCGCCAGACAGGTCCTCTCGAATGAATACTGGAGCTCTAGCTATAGGTTCCAGCTGAGTAGGGATAGGGCGAGCATTTCTTGCCTTAACCCTTATCACTCTTCCTTTTGGAAGATATTTAAGAAGAAGTTTGTATGCTGGAAGGAGAGAGCTTTAGGTTGGATAGGTTACATGGGCCTTGACAAAGTTTTGGAGGAGTCACTATCCCTACATAATTGTGGAGTTACTATATTTCCCCAACCAATCCCGCCTTGGTGGGACTTCAGAAGCAAGAACTTATCTGTCACAAATATCTTAATCTTCTAAGGCCACTTCCAGGCACCTCCAAATTCTACGCGCCACTCTCCACTCGGGTCTGTCAGCTTTTGACAGACAGTCACATAAAGGAGGTTGCCATCACTATGTTACTAGCCTCCCCGTCCGATGTAGCTGGCATTACTATCAGCCGTCGTGTTTATATACCAATAAAGTAATAGATTTCATGTTCTAAAGATCAGCGGCCATCTCGATTCAAAACCCCTCATTGCCATTTATGAAAAAGCGCTTGCCCGTAAAATCCGCGAACATCTATGTAGGCGGAATTTTATCCCACCAGGTTTTCATAGGTACGTAAAAGATCGCTCGATCCATACAGCAATAGGTAAAGTACACCAGTTTTGTCATGACAACAGTCATCAGCTTGCTGTGGCTGTTTTTCTTGACCTTTCTGTTACATTTGATCGTATTTCCATTCCTTTTGTTATCTTTTCTCTCAGGTCATTTGGGTTACCTTCGAGAATTGTGAACAGGGGGAAATATTGTTATATACCAAGCGATTCTTCTATGATGACAACCCTGATGCACGCCAGTTCTACCCGATTACAGGTGTGCCTCAATGTTCCCCACTTTCTCCAATCTTGTATCTTGCTGCCTCCATTGAACTTTACAAAAACTTTAAACGCGACTAACATCTAGTGGTATACGCTGATGATACCACAGTCCTCTTCTCTGGATGCAGGTGCAAAGATGTAATCTCTGGCATCAGCCGTTTCTTTCAAGATTAAAAGATTATTTACCCATATCCAATCGGTTTTTAAACTCCACCAAATCGAAGATGGTAGTGTTTCATAGCGCTCCTGCGACAAAGAAAAAAGAGACTAGCACTCTCAGCTCTATCTTCCATATTGGCTAATCAATCACTCTCTACCTTCACATATCGAGTAAAATAGCTGGCACTCACCATTACGGTGAACTGGTCAGCGAGAGCTGACCTGGATAGACTCAATCGTATTCTGAAGAGAGCTAGGTGGGCCCTGAAAGGGGCTCAGCATCTGTCTTTGAATGGGAAAACTCAAGTGCACCTCTAGGGTACTTTGTCTATCTCGGGATTAGTCTTCTTTTCAAGAGGACATCCCCTAGAGCAAGGACTAAGGTTTCTCAAGCTCCTCATCTCGCGATTACCGAGCATAGTCCGCCTTGATTGGACTCTTCATGGGGTGAAAGACCTCGAGTTGTTCAGTCGGAGAGCGGCGTGTTGGATTGGCTGGAGGGCTCGGATCCCGCTGGACCTGAGGAGGTGACAATATCGTGAAGACTAAACATTTTGATTTTCCTTTTCGTTCTTGAATTGTTGATTTTCGACTATTTTTTTAGTTATTTTTTAGTGGTTGTTAAGTTATTTATTTAAGAAATTCCTCATTATTATTTTGATCACTTAATAGTGATCACTTAATAGTGATCAAGTTATTGAGAGGTAAAGTCAATTTAACATGTTCATAAAAGACTTTACCAACCAATTTAAAAAGCGACTTCGTCGACTTCCTCAGATATTATACCGAAGTCTTAATCCTTAATTCTTAATTCTTTCGTATACGACCATTATCACAATAAAGCCTTTCGTGCCACAATTTGGATTTGAAACATGTTGGATTATAATAATGCCAAAACATCTTGGTGAACTTAATAGTGATCAACTTATTGATCACTATTAAAGGTAATTCATTGATGAGGAACTCTCCCTGTACCCGACTTGGTGAACTTAATAGTGATCAAGTTATTGAGAGGCAAAGTCAATTTAACATGTTCATAAGACTTTACCAACCAATTTTAAAAGCGACTCCATCGACTTTCTCAGATCTTATACCGAATTCTTAATTCTTAATTGTAAATTCTTAATTCTTTCGTATAGGGTCATTATCACAATAAATGCTTTCGTGCCACAATTTGGATTTGAAACATATTGGATTATAATAATGCCAAAGATACATGAAGCATCATTATCAAATATACGCTGTTACAATTTTATTATTTGTGTGGATCACATAGCATAATGAAAACGAATTGAATGATTTGCACTTTTTCAAATTGATGCCTTTGGAATTCAAAGAACATTAATCGCACTGCATACCAATAAGGACAATTGCGTCGTGTTTTAGTCACATGAATCTAACTACAATAAAAGGAACATCGATTGAATAAATCGATTTATTGAATAAGACGATATGCGTGGATCTAAAAGAGGAAGGCTCCATAACATTTGGTTACACTGAGTGTTTATAGTTTAGAAGAAGCAATTCAAAAACTGTTGTTTTGTCCTAAATCACGCAATGGTTGAGTGTGCAGTTATCATATTTAATAATTTTGTTTACATTGCACTGTACTACTATCCAAAATTATAAATATTTTGATAACGTGCGTAAATATTTTGTTGATTATTCTTTATGAATTAAATCAGCTAACTGAGTCTACGTATTGTTATATAATTATAAAATAAACAAAACATAATAATGCTAAATCAAAATTTAATAATTAAATAATAAAATTAATAATTGTTTTTAGATTTTCTATAATTTAAATCAAGTTAAAAAATAAAAATAAAAATAAAAAATAAAAAATAAAATTTAAAATAAACGTCATTTTTATGAATTGACTAATAAATAACAGGCGTTGTATCAGAATAAGAATTAGAGGTCATCAGGAGGAACTGCTATGCTATCAGGTTTCGGCCCCTAACTCCTCTACCCAACATAGCAGCGGGGCCAAATACATGCTAATGATGTATTTCCTCTGAAATAACTATCTAGTATCTTATTCTAATGCAAAGTATATTATTTATTATCCATCCATAAAAATTTGCCACTTAAGAGTTTAAATTTATTCTTTATATTATTGTGTTGATTTATATATTTTACTATTTTCTGCTTGATGTTATTTTTATAGTAACCTAGTTTAAAATATGTATCTATTAAATTATTTAAATGATTTTGAATAAAGCCAATATCATTACATATTGTTGCAATTCTTAAAATTTCATTATTTAATGTATTATATTTTATATTATATGGTATGCATGAATGCTCATGCAAAAATATGTTTTTGTAAATTTAAATATGTCATCTTTACGATATAAATTAATAGTAGTTTTAGTTAATGTTAATTTAATGTTCATATCTAGATATACACCTTCTTTATCATTAATATTGGTTTTGTTAAGAATAAGGCTTTCTGGATAAATGTGCTCACTAATTGAATAAAAATTATTAGAATTAAATACACATATATCATCAATGTATCGAAACATATATTTCATATATTTATATTGTTTAGATTTAGTTTTTACACAGTTATGAACAAATTCATATTCTATAAAGCTTAAAAACAAGTCAGCTATAATTGGGCTACTATTACCACCCATTGGAACACCTTTTATTTGTCTAAATATAGATGTCCCTACTTTTAAATAATTTTGATTTATCAAAATATTTAAGGATTCTATTAATTCAATTTTATCCATATATTTATATTTATTTAATGGTTTAATTTTTGTTAGATAGGCGTTATAATTATTATAACATATATATGTATATCTTTTTCCGAATATAAGGTTAATTAATTTTACTAACGCTTCTTTAATATCTACTAAATCTAGATTTGTATAAAGCGTACTAAAATCGTATGTATTTATATTTTGAAAATTTATTCCTTTTGTCTGTTCTAAAAATTCTTTTGTAGAATTAATACTGAAATAGTGTTTTATACCAGTATTAATTTCGATTACCTTGCAATATTTTTTAAAATGTGCTTTAATTACAAAATACTGTGACACTCCCTGCGCCTTGCAACTGAACGAGCCCCGTTGGGTGAAGACAAGCGTCCTCGGAATCTGATTGTGTGATCGTAATAATTAAGGCACTGTCCATTTCTATAGAGCACGTTATGTGTTATGTTTGCTTGGTCGGTACGGTATTGTGTAGATATTTTTGTAATTTAACAAGACACCTACATGCAATGACAATAGCGCTGTCTAACAAAATCTAAAAAACATGGTAATCACATACAACCATTGCTGTATTTTTGTTGAGTACAAAAATATCTGCAGTTGCTCTCACCGTCAAGCAAAATTTAATGCATAAAGGTATTTTAATTTGTAGTTTTTAATTTTTATAATTTAGTGATAGTTATTGAAGGTCGCTTAAATTTTGTGAATTACAAAATAGAAAGACATGGATACTCGTACGTCCAATTTACATTTCAAAATACGGATAATAAATTTTATACCACCTAGTCATCCCGAATTTGAATGACTTTTGTTACACTTCTATTTCAGCCATACACTCGATCGAGTGTTACTAAAACGTAGACAGGTATTTTTAATTATGCATGACTGCGGCGCTTATTCGGTTTAATGTAATAGATGTAACGCACGCTGCTGCAAAACCACAGCGACCAACTTTGCAAGTATTAGTCTTGCTACTAGAGTAATACATTTACTATAAAATTGGAATACTGTGACACTCCCTGCGCCTTGCAACTGAACGAGCCCCATAGTGTGAAGAAAAGCGTCCTCGAAAGTTAATCGTGTGATCTCAATAATTTTTGTAATTCGCATGTTTTAATTTATATGCAATTACCTGTAGTATTTTGAAATTAACTTATTCACAACATGATGCTTGACTAGTTGTAATTAGAAACATTTTCTATAAAATGCAATATTTTGTTTGTTAAATGTGAAATCGACAAACGATTATATTTTATATTTATTTGAAAGTGTACTACTTAATATAACTATAATAAAATGAATTTCAAAATTTGCCTTAATGTTCTTAAAATTAAACTTAGATATGCTTGTCCGTATCTAATCTATGATAAATACGGCTACCTGCCACCACACATTGATGATATTTCATACAACCAAAAAATAACTACGTTACATTTTCGGTAGCTGACACTATTAGCCTCAGATAAATATATTTTTTTATGAAAATGAATTTTTCTTAGCTATGGCATCAGCAGATATCAAAATGCGATTTCATTTACTTTTCTGAAACATTTGTGATTTGTATAATATTAATTTAGTTATTTAAATAATATTAATTAAATTAATGTCTTATTTTCATTAAATTGTGATATTATCTTAAAGCTTTTCATGCTCTCATAGCAATAAATAAACGATGCTATAAAACGAAACATTGTGGATATTTACAAAAGTGTATTCGATATTAGAGGGATTTTTCTGTATTTTTGTCTTCCTGGCTAAGCTGCTATGCTGGAATGGATATTTTAACTTTTGAAGCAAATAAATATATTTATCTCTTAGTGACATGACAATTAAATTATTTTTAAATTATTAAGAATAATTTTTTAAATACTTTATTTTTTACTGTAATTATCCCTTTCGTAATTTTGTTTTAATCTGTGATATATTCATCCATAAGGACACTTTTATTTTTCCGTATATTGAGTCTGAGAAACTGTAATTATTATTTGAATAATATTGAGAAAGTTCTGCATATATTGTCAATCTACATTAGATAAAAAAATCCCAATATTTCTCAAGCAAAAATGTAAAACATTTTTTAGTGCGTATTTTAAGAACTATGTAAAATTACGTACTTTCAAAACTAAATATTTTTAGTTAACATTTTGACTAAATGTGATGGACATAAATTTGTGAATATCCGAACTAGCACATAAATTGCGTAAAAATTAGAAAATTAACATTAAATTAACAAATTCATAAAACTATACGAATGATATAAAGTTTATATTAATAATTGAATTAATAATTGATAATCGAGGTTTATTTATTATTTTAATACTATGGCAACACTGTTCATCCTCAGATTTGTAATTGGAACATGTATGTAGTAACATAAATATATGTTAATTATCTTTTAATATATTTTAATTATCTTCCAGATAATTTGTATGACATTAAAAAGCCCTTTAAAGTATGAAATAAAAATAAATTGTAATCTTAAAGTCAGACGAATATATTCGTTAGTTGCTTTATTAATAATTGAATTAATAAAAATAAATAATTCAGTTGTTTTAAAATATTATAGTATATTCAGTTTGGTTCAACATTACGATCGTGTAATTTGCCATTTAACAAACTGGCAACTTTGTTAAACTGTTCTAAAATTAAAACTGACAATTTTGCAAAATTAAAGAATTTAATTTAGTAATTAGTGACAAGTTAGTCAAATGACATTTTAAAATCTCGTTTTAAAAACATTTTAATATTTAATTTAAGAAAGAATTTAAATCCAAATTTATTTTCGTTTGAGTCATGTTTAAATGTAATGATGGCTAAATTTTCTTTTAATTTCCACCAAGCAATTTAAATTACCACAGAATAGCTCCCAACACACAATGGAATTATCTTTTTCATAATATCACCACATTTCTGTACCAAATATCACCTCGAGAATCTTGAAGCAAATTAAATGTGTGGATTTTTACTAATGCAATGTGTATCTTCTGACGAAAGCATTAAAGTTAATTCTATACATGTATAATGCAGAAGAATTCACTGCAACGCATGTGACTAGGGCTGCTTGATAAAAAGTGTCATGTGATAAAAATTCGATGTTTCAATGATGTATATTATTGCCTTTAAATATTAATGTTACTAACTCAACATACAAAGTTTCTCTGACTAATCTTCTGCTCAGACTTTCGTCATACTCTAACACCTTTACGTTATTATCGAAACCCATTGTATAGGAATTTCTCAACCATAGATTGACAATTGCAAAAATATTTAATTTCCGTAGTTTGTATATTTGTTTACAATTTTATTGGGTAACCTTTGTTTCGTTTGCCCTATCTACACTGTTGCAATTTTTGAAATGGATTTTATGCATTAACTGATCATGCGAGTATGACGGCTTTTAGTTTGGATACTTACTTTACGAATATTTATATGCTTCCCGCTAGCAAGATATTTCATTGACATGTTTTGTTGATTTGTATCAAACGTCATGGATATGTATTCGATCACATATTGAATATTAGTACCTGCTTCTAATCGATCTTTATTTGATATTAAATGTATCTGACTTCGTTGACACGTTAGGTTTATCACATATTTTTGTATTTTCGTTTATTCGACATATATTAAATTTCATTATACTGGTCCCTTTATAAAGTGCGGTTATGAAGTATTGATTTTGTTCTTTAGCGCTAAAATGGCTTGGGGTTTATATCTTTGCGGTCTGAAGTTCATATTGGTGAGCACCACAATACCCCTGGTTTACTATGCACTTCATATTGTACTTCATGTTGACATAATTGTACATCATGTTGACGTATTTAAACATCCATAGTCACATACACTACTGGGAATTCTTCCGCATTACATAATGCAAATAATGAGATTTTTTTGTTAATTCTTATCTCATACAAATATATCGAAAAAAAAATTGATAAATATAAATTCACACCAAGTAAATTCACAAATAATTAACTACCTACATATATTATATGCATTAATTAATTTATTTTAGATGAGAGCAAATTCCGGCTGAAGTTACAGTTGATCTTCTACATAAAAACAGGTAAAATGTGGATATGGGAACATACTCATTATTAAGCAGATCAAATATGTACAATATTATCATGATCCATGATTTATTTTATGGTAGTTTTGGTTAACAATTTGCTAACCTAAATTTCAATTCGTGTAAAAAATGTGAATAATATGATATATTTAATAATATATAATATATAATAATATACAATGTAATAAGAAATTTAAAAATGCTCATCTTAAAGCGTGTTAGAACATTTATTAATTAGTTAATAAATGTTAATTAGTTTTATTTTTAAAGGATGTCCTGTAGCTGTATTGGGGTTGTTAATAATTGGCCTACCTGGCACGCTGTCGTATTCTTAAGTAATTTAGGCTATATAACTTTTCAGGGATCGCATAAGAATTTATTAATATTAATAATTTTATCACGAATTATACGACTGATCCCCATTGATTCTTAGTAGTCAAGTTTTGATGTTTTCTGTTATGTCGTTGATCCCAAATATTGCCGACCCTCTGTAACTTAATCATACGTATTCCAAACAACAATTTGATCGCCCTGGGCAGTCATTTGACCAATAGTAATTAAGTTACCATAGCACAAGTGATTAAAATAAAATTGAAGTGTCTAGAATCGTGTGCAAAAATTAAGTTTATAAGGTATAACTCAGGATTGGGAGTCTACATTACACCGAAGAAGGCAAAATCCGAAACGTGTGTTACTTTTTATGCAGAAAGCATTTTATCTTATGACTATAATTTATAATAAAATTGAAAAGTAATGAACTTTTTAATTTGATAAGAATCCTAGCGATATATAGCTGCCTTGTGATATATATATCACAAGGCAGCCGAAAAAGTGCTGCAGGATACCATCATTTCGCCTAGGAGTTATAAAGAAGTCTGCTAAGCATGTAATCAAATACCGGTTATTGGCTACATCTACGATTATAAGATATAAGCTTTTTGGCACCATGCACAGTTTGAATCATTCTACACCTAAATTATGTAAATGTACCCTTAAAGGATCCGATGAGAAAACAAGCAGCGACAGCAATTAAAATTCCTGCCGAATAAAATTAGGATGATCCGGAAAGCACATGGTTAGTTTAAAGAGGCTATGACCATGCTACCACGTAAGCAAATTATCGGAGATGCCTTCTTGATATATCACAAGGCAGCCGAAGCGACTGATGGTAGTTTACCCTACTGATGAGTGCTATCGGCTACCATCAGCTCGTCTAGAAGTGATAAGGAAATCTGCTCTACTTGTAATCAAACCCCGGTTTTTGGCAACATCTACAATTATGAAACTGAAGCTTATTAGCTCCCGGAGCACAGTTTAACACATCCAGATATAAAATTATAAAAATGTATCCTCCAAAGGATCCTGTGAGAAAGCAAGTAACGACAGCAAGTAAAATTCCTGCCGAATAAAATTAGGATGGTCCGGAAAGCACGTGATTAGTTTAAAGAGGTAATGCCCATGCTACCACGTTATCAAATTCTCGGAAATAGCTATTTAATATATGACAAGGCAGCCGAAACGACTGATGGTAGTTCACCCTACTGATAAGTGCTGCCGTCTAACATCAGCTCATCTAGGAGTGATAAGAAAGTCTGCTCTACTTGTAATCGAACTCTGATTATTGGCAACGTAAACGATTATAAGATTGAAGCTTTTTGGCTCGAGGAGCACAGTGTAACGCATACTACTATTAAATTTTATAATGTGATAATAGTTCTAATTATATAGAAAGTGTTCATAAAAGAACCTTGTTTGAAGTTAGGAAAGCCGAAGTTAAAGTACACCTACTATATATTGAATTCTACCAAAAACGAGAAAATACTGCAAAAAGTTTTTTTTTTAATTTTTTAGCAAAAAACTTCAAAAGACTTTATTATTAAAAACTTTAAAAAAAACTTTTTAAAACAGCAAAATAAAAATTCCATTTATATTCTGAGAGTATCATGTATCATTTCTAAAAACGATACATGTATTTCATAAAGTTTGAAATCTTCAGTTTAGCTTTTACTTGAATAACTAATTCTAAATTAAATGTTTGTAATAATGACGTCAAATAAAAAAGTGTGATTTATCATGTTAAAATAATGAAAACATTCTTGATTGTCGTAGTTTTTTGATTTTACGTTGAACGCTGAATGTTGCAGAATCTTATATTTTAGTTTCGGATTGAATTTAATATTTTAATAACCGAATTTAAACTGAAGATATTAAAAGTTTTAATTGAATATCAAATGTCAACAAATCGTTTATAATTGCATCTTTATTCACTTTCGTGTCGTCAGAAACACTTAGTATAATATACACTTAATCATTTGCCAGCACGTTTTACATTCAATTTTTACAGCTATTCTATCATATTCTTTTGTATTCTAAATAGTTAAATAACGTTCAAATGACAGACCCCGATGCTGAAACGTTTCCTCTACTAGGTTCTACGTATGAATACGACGGTCGATATAGATGGGTGGCGTTGTTCTTGATGTGCTTAGCTTCATTAGGTAAATATGATAACATTAATTATGGACATTCAATATTATTAGAATATCAACATAATTTTGCTTTAAATTCAATTTTTCTTGTTTTGTAATATGATAACTGAATTTAAATCTACAGCATAAGAGTAATTCAACCCATTCTTCATTAGCAGGTACTGTCAATTACCAATTTATGATTTAAAAAAAATTATCTTTTTCTGAATCTAATGCGCAATGTCTTTCACACAGTGCCTATACATCATAAAATATTAATGTAATTTATGAGTTAAAATCAATGAGAATAATTCAACTATAAAATGTAAATGATTCCGTAAAATGCAGTCTTATTTCCAAAATCTTGTATTTTATTGTATTTTTCTTATAAAATATTTTTTCAATTTATTTTATAACTACAGAATATAAGAAAAATGTAAGAAAAAATGCAATAGTTTGAATTATGCCTGAGTTGAAGTATTATAATTTGAATTGTAGATGAGGATGACTAATTATAATTAGTCAAATCTGATATTGAGCTTTGTAATCTATAGAAAACATTAATATGGTATATGTTTAAAATGGAAATAAGAAAATTAAATTATAAAATTGTACGTTTAAAATGGAACAATGGTGGGTAATCGTGATGTGAGGAGCTTAAGAAACCTTGGTAATTGCTTTGGGGGGCATCTTCTAGAAAATAATCCCGAGATTACTCATGTAGAAAACCCAAGTACCCCAGAAGCGTACTTGGTTTTTTTCACTTAATGACAGATGCTCGGCCCGTTTCAGGGCCCACCTAGCTCTCTCTCGTACACTTTTGAATATTATCAAGTCTGGTCTGGCAGACCATTTAGCCGTAATTGTACACTCCAGGTATTTTACTCGATGTGTAAAGGTGGGAGTGCTTGATTGTTCAATATGAAAGAAATAGCTGAAATTGCTAGTTTATATTTTTTCTTAGTTGCAAGGGCACCATTGAAAACAACCACCTGCGATTTAGAGGAGTTGAGAATATGATTGGACGTGGATAACTAGTCTTTTAATCTTGTATAGAAGCGGATGATGTCCGAGACTACATCTATGTATCTGCGTCCAGAAAACAGGGATGTAGTATCAACAGCGTATACCACTAAATGTCGATCTCGTTTAAATGTCTTAAAGAATATAATAGAAGCAGCAAGATATAAGATAGGAAAAAATATGTTTGATTTGAAGTATTATAATTTGAATTGTAAATGAGGATGACTAATTATAATTAGTCAAATCTGATATTGAGTTGTGCAACCGATAGAAAGCATGAAGTATACGTTTATTAAGCATTATATTAAGCATTAGGTACACGTTAAAAAACATTTTATAGCGTTTTATGATAAATGTATTGCAATATAAATGTATAATGTAAAAAGGTTAATATAATATAAAAATATTTAAAATTAAATATTGATTAAATATAAATACATTTTTAAATGAATATTCAATATTATTTTTTAAATAGATATCTTATATTATTAAATAATAAATATTTAATAAATATTTATTTCAAAATAAATATTTAATATTTAATTATAGTGTGTTATATAATCAAAAACAATGTATAGTGTTTTACCAAATGATTTAGGTATGTTTTGCATAAGATGACAAAAAGAAGTAAAGTGATTTAGAAAACATGATATTCTAGCATAATTTTCATTTGTTAGCAAATACAACACAAATAAAACTATAAAGTTTGATTTAAATGTAGCTTTAAGATTTTCTTAAAGTATTGTAAGGTATTTTTATGTTTATTAACAAAACGAATGTAATATTCATCTCTTGACTTGACACTAATTTGAAAGCATTTTATTTTTATCGCCTGGGTGTTGTGTTCAGAGTAAAGTAATAAGCTAGATATGCCATAGAGCATAAGATGTAAATGCATTGCTCGAACACTAGATAGTACAATTTGTACATCAATTGCATGCTTTAACACACAGCATTATGCGGCCCAGTAAAGCTGGTTCAGGCACCTCATCTTACTGTGAATTCATAGATAATTTTATTCATCTAAATTCATAGATTTCTACACGTTGCAATTCGAAATTCCAGTGCATACTAGATTTGTTCTTCGTAATCTATGACCACTGTTCGAATTGTTCTTCGTAATTTTACTGATTCATGCAATTACTTCAAGTTACAGTTTATCTCAGTCTTACAGTTCGGAATTTCAACTTTCCGGTTGGATTAACCACAAACCTTATTTTTAATTTTGTATTATTTAATTATTAATTTTTAAGCATTAATTTTAATTTATAAAAACCTAATAACATAGGAGTTCATCCCGATGACCTCTAATTCTTATTCGAATACATCGTATATTAATTATTGGTCAATTCATACTAATTGATTTTAATTTTAAATTATTGTAAAAAACTTAGTTTTAAAATTCACTTTATTGAATGAATTTATTTAATATGACATTTCCATATTTATGGAAATATGCTTTGCATTAGAATAAGATACGTGATAATCAAATTTCATGTGAGGAAATACGTCATTAACATGTATTTGTTGGGTCGAGTAATAGGGCCGTAAACTGATGGCATAGCAGTTCATCCTGATGATCTATAATCCGTATTTGAATACATCTCAATTATTAGTCAATACATCGATTTTCCTAAAACATTTCCTGATAATTCAAATTTATTTATCTTTTAATTTGTTTAATTTGTTTTTATTAGGATCTTCTTATTGTTATCATAATCCGGCGGCATTGCAAGATGTATTGATGAGAGATTTAAAAATTACAAGTTCAACCTTCACTAGCTTCTATAGCTGGTATAGCTGGCCAAATGTAGTGTAAGATTGATTTTATTATAATTGGATGTTTCATTATTACGTAGTATAAAAATATATAAATATTAATCTAATAGAAATTTGCAAAAGTTTTACAAATTAAATTAATGTGCTTGAATTTAACTTTTAAAAATTATTATTTGCTTTCTACTGGGTAGTAAATGATATAATTGCCTTCAGATTTGCTTCAATTTGAGTTTATATGAAGATTTATACTTCAAATGATTTTTTATTATAAATATTTATTATATTTATAATAAATTTTAATTTATTATATTAAAATAAATTTAATAAAATTAAATTTAATTATAAATTTGATAATTAAAAACTAAATTAATAATTAAAATGAATTGTCTTGTCTTTTAATTTTGCAGTAGAAAGTTAACGCTTTTTCTGTTTGCTAAAGACATTGCCACACGCTATTTAGCGGGCCCTCGCTTTCATCACAACCAACTATAGGGTTATTAAAAACTTACTATTTTGTCTGTGCTTTCTTGATACGATATATTTTTTGGGCACGCATCGCTTGGCTACATTAACATAATCGTGAAGAAAATGGTCATGTGTCTATTTTAAATAATTTACACGGCAGTCTCTTTTATATAATTTACTTGCAAGCCTTGCTATTAAAAAGAATCAAAATCGGTTTGTAAACTGCTTTATAACAAAGTCTTTACTACATATAATTCCATCGAAAAATGAATTATAAACTATTTATTTTCTTGTTTTATGGTCGTCGTGCTTTTTAAACGTACGGTATGCATATTTTGATTAGAAATTATTTAATTTAAGTAATTAATATTTAATTTAAGTAATTATTTAATTTTAACAAATTACACTTTTTAAACTTTGATATTCAATATATAAAATAAGTTAATTTCATGAGGGGAGCCTAAAGTCTTTATAAAAGAATATTTTTAAGAAAGCATTCTTTATTTTTTCAAAGAATATATATTTTTTAAAATAAAATATATTATTTTTTTTCAAATCGATTACTTTCTAGCTGTATGACTATTATTTTTAAGAACCATAATGTTATCTTTCTAGAAGAAATATAATATTTTTAATAATATATTTAATTTATAAAGTCAATCTAGATTTATAATATATAATTATTTAGACTTTGTTTATTCGGTGGAATTCTTACCGACAGGTTAGGCAGGCGTTCTAGTATATGTTTGTTTTCATCTCTTGTACTATGTGGACAGGTATTATTTATCAGTCCTATCAACTTAAATGATAAGAATTATAGTTAACTTTTGCATTGGGAGCGATGTTTGCAAAGGTTTGGTTAATGCAGCTCGGGAGAATAATATTCGGGTATTAATATTTCGTATGTAAATTATTTTGTGAATTTAATATTTCAGCATTGGAGGCGAATCTCTTGGTACTGTAATTAACACGTTTCTCGCTTCGTGGTTTTTTAGCAGAGAGCTCAACTTTGCATTTGGATTTAGGGTGTCTTTTGCAAGAGTGGTAATATTATGCGAATTGATTAAATTAATTAAATTTTAATTTAATTAAAATTAATTAAATTTATTAAATAAATTATATTTTAATTTCCAAAAAAATTAATAATTTAAAAATAAAATTATAATTTTAAATAATTTAAATTAATTAAATTTTAATTTAATTAAAATGAATTAAATTTATTAAATAAATTATATTTTCATTTCCAAATGATTAAGGTGTGTATAACATAATATTGTGTTCAATTTGATTTGGTGGAATTGAACAAAATTACTTTATTTTGGTCACATTGGATTTAAATCAAATTTAAGAGTCCATGAAAAGTTTAAAATGGCCTCAGGTGAAATTTAATGTTTGAAAGAGAACAAGCATTTATGTATCACATTTTGATATATATAAGACGTTCATTTGTGATATAATATGTTTCACATGTTCACGTTAAAAAACTTGTTTAAAACTAATAGTTTAGTTTTAATATAATTGAATGATAATATAATACATTTCATATAATGAAATGTATTATAACTTGTATTATAATATAATGACTGTATATTATATCATTCATATAGGATCTTACAGAGTAAATACTTTTCGAAATTGTTTGAAATTTAGAGAATATTCTGCTCAAGTTTTTCCCTACAATTGCAAATTTTACTGTGTCTAAAACATTTTTCTGTTCGTGGTTTCAAGCTGAATATTTTATTTCATGTTTTCTATGGTAATCATTATGTTCCATAACTTTATTCGAATTACAGTTGTTGATTTGCTTAAAAATATGTGATGATTAACAGAATATTTGGTTTCGAATGCAATAGCTGTAAAAGTTTGATTTTTTAATTTAAGAAATTTATGTTTGAAATTTATGTTAAGAAATCCGTTTGATTTTAAAATTCAAGTTTACAATTATGTGACAATTTTAACCTTTGATTGTATGATCTTTTTAGTTCTCTAGTATAAACATGTATCTTACAAGACCTCTTTTTATTTCGTTAAATCCGTACTTCAGCGCTAGTCATCAGATTGGGATGACGTACTTGATATGTTAGTAACATTTTTACTACAATGGCTCTAATTATATTTATAATTTTATAAATTATAAAATTATCGCTTAGTATGATTGTTTCAATAAATTTTAGTGAATGTTTCTCCTTGTGCACTAATATTAAATTAATAATAATTTGATTGATTGTTTCAATGAATTTCTCCATGTATATTTATTTACTTATTTAATAAATAAATATTTATTAAATATTTATTTTTATATTTATTATTAATTTATTTATTTCTCCTTAATTAATAATACGACAAACGTTTTGATAAGACAATAGTTGGTGAGATTTAATCAATATTTCAAAAATAAGAGGTTTAAAATTTGCTTTTAAATTATTAGATTAAAGTTATGATACTGCAATTGATTATTGAAGCAATTGATTATTTCTATCGAAAATATCAATCGAAATACATAATAAATAATTAAATATTAAAGGATTTATAGTCAGGCCATAATGCATCATTTGAAAGCAATTTAGATACTTTTACAGAATATACAACTGCTATATTTCATCTTTGGCTATTTGATTCGATACATTTAGATAAAATAGCAACTTTTATAATAAAGAGATTTTAGCATTCGTGATTAAATAAACGGGATTCGACGAGCAAGAATAATAATTTAATTTACTATAAATTATTTTATTCATTTAATCATTTTTTATTTTAATTTAATTTATTAATTTATTTAATTGAAATTGAAATATAAATATTTAAATATAAAATTTAAATATGACAGTAGTGAACTCCTTGTATTAGAAATTTACTCATAATTTCATTATAAATTATTAGTAAAGTTACTTAAATATCTAACTAATTGTAAGTTATTAATTTACATGTGAGTAATTATAATTAATTACTTAATTATTTATAATTGATTACTTAATTAATAATAAAAAATTAATAACACTAATTAATAAATTTATATTGATATAAATAGTTTTCAAATTTTTATCGAATTGCAGATGCGACTAATTAAATAAATAATTTAAATAATTATCTTAATTAAAAATAATTAACATAAATAATTATTAAATAATTATTATTTAAATAATTGTTTAAAATAATTAATTTTAATTAATAAATAACTAAAATTAATTAATTATTACGTCTAAATAAGTTTTTGCTCTTTTTGGTTTATTATTATAAGAAAAGTTATTCAAACTTTTTGGTTTGAATAACTTTTTTGTTCTTTATTTAGTTTTTTCAATTTATGACAATGATTTTAAGTATTGAATTTTAAATGCGTAGTATTTTGACAGCAGTTTAATTTGCATATTTTTGCTTTCGGAATCTTAAATTAGGCGTCAATGCGGTAGGTGTCTTATCCATTAAAATAAATTTAAACTGAAGAGTGTTATAGAAAAGTATAAGCTTCATAAACATATATTAGTGAAATTGTATTTAAGCAATCAGTCAAGTACTTCTGATCTTTGAATTTTTATTTACATCTTGGAAATGCTACATATCTACACATTATCATAATTATTAATTAATTCCTATTAATTAAAAATTAATTAAATAATATTAATTATTTTTTTCACAATTTGATTTTAGTGGTTCTTGTATGTCTTACTTCGCTACTAGCAGCCATCGCTCTTTGCCTGCTAGATAAACATCGAGTTGGAAATAATCCTCAATTGTTAAATTCACAAAGTTTGTCGTTTTAAGCTTGTGGTACTTTATACTTTATGCTTTAGATGTAAGTATATCCAGTTTGAAGAATGTAGTGAAATTACCAGGACACTTATATCTTGTATCTTTGATCTGCCTTTGTTATTACGTGTCAATATTTCCGTTCATAGCTGTTGGAGTAAAATTCTTTCAACTTAGATATGGATTAAGTGCCCAGTTCGCAGGATTTATCGACAGGTTATTATAAATTCGACTTTTTCGTTGATAAAATAAACACTTAAGCTTTGAGTTTAGGGACACATTATTACGGAACTATTTAAAACTGTGTAATTTTTAATTGTTTGTGGAATTATTATTATTTAATTGTTAATACTTTATAATTATCATAAATTATTTAAATTAAAATTAAAAAATAAATGATGCTATTATTTACTTTTAATTCATTTCAAATTAAATCTAAATAAATTTAAATGCAATTTAATTTTGGATTTCATTTATATTATTCGTTAGAAATTAAAAATTTTAGAATAATAACTACAGACAACAATTTGTTTGTTGTCATTATAGGATAAAATAAAATTTTATTATAATTAATTATCTGACATGATATCTAACAAATACAGTTATAAGCAATTATATGAAGTATTTATTGTATCAATATCAAATCTGGCAATATTATTAATTTGTATAACGAAACAATGAAATTTCGATATTATTTCGGTAGATATTGATTAATTAGAGTGAGTCATTGAACCTATTAAAACAAGATAAGTATATTGGAAAGACTATTTTTTGATTTTTCATTCATTGTTATAATATATACTCTAAAATTATTTGATTTACTAAAATTATTTTAAAATTATTCTAGTAAATTATATAATTTTTTGTTAATTTGAAATTAGCTGCATTTTAATGTCCTCTGCGATCGTAGCACCGATCATTGGCGCAGCTGTTGATAAAGTTGGACGTAATCTACTATTTATTACACTCTCGATAATTGGCACGTTCATTGCACATGCAATGATGGCATTTTCCTTCATTCATCCTTTAGTTGCGATGGTATGATATATTGATTTATGGTACTGACAAAAACGATAATTTTAAATATATTTAGATTATTTTTGGATTCTCTTTTTCATTTATGAGCGCATTCTTTTGGCCCATTATCGTTATTATAGTACCTCAGTCGAAGATCGGGACTGCGTATGGTTTGTAAGCCTCTTTGATTTCTAATTTGGCGTTGTGAAATTAATTATTTTACTCAATTTGGGAAATAAACTCTTGCTTATATTTAATGATTAAGAAATTTTACAATTTACAACTTATTGATTATCACAAAAATGATTTTAAATATAAAATATTTAAGGTTTTATTTGTAACAACTTTATTTAATTAATAGAGAGAAATGAAATTGAGTAAAATTGAATATTAAAAAATTAAATTTGTTAATAAACAAGAGTATATTTCTGAATGGTTTAACCTTCGGGTTGCTATAATTTTCATAATTCTTAAAAATATTTAACAAAAGGATCTTACTGCTCATGATCTTTAAACTATTTGTTATCCTGTACTATGAAAACCAGGAATGGATAGACAGTACACCAGTACTAGCATGTTTTTATTTGAACTCTGTTTGTAATTAAATATAAATAATTATTAATATTGGCAATAATTATTATTAACGACGTACCCTGTTCGGTATTAATAATAAATATATTTATATTATTTTTGGATTCTCTTATTCATTGTTGAGCGCATTCTTATGGCTCACTCGAAGATCAGGACTGCGTATGGTTTGTAAGCCTCGTTGATTTCTAATTTGGCATTTTGTCATTTAGAAATTAAATATTGTTACTCAATTTGGGGAATAAACTCTTGCTTTATATTTAATTATTAAGAAATTTTACAATTTAGAACTTATTGATTATCACAAAAATGATTTTAAATATAAAATATTTAAGGCTTTATTTGTTAAACTTAATTTTATTTTCCCGTATTGATAAAAATAATCTACTTGTGATTATTTTAACTAATACATATAAAACAAATTAAGTTAAAATTAAATATTTAAAATAATAAATTAAATTTATATTTATAAATAAACTAAAATTATAATTAATTTAATTAAAATAATCACAAGTGAATTGTAATTAGATGATAATCCGGAGTATTTTCGCTTTTTAGGTAAATTGTAATTGAAATCAATTAATATTAATAAATATTATATTATATTAATATATTATAAAATAATATAATATTATATTAATATATTATAATTATATTATATTATGTTTTAATTTATATTTCGATAAACATAAATATACAGGGGATTGCATTACTAAGTTATTTATTGACTATGACCTTGAATTATCAAACCTCTTGGCTGAATACTAATTCTATTAATAAAACCCTCAGCAGATTTTATTTTCACACAATTTGAATTTTATATTTATAAGCATACCATATGGTATTGCAGCGTGAATACTTTTCGAACGCGATAAAGTTTTCATTTTGACGTTCATCACCTGAAATTTTCGTTTAAAATATTTTTCAGAAAGATCATACGATCAATGCTTTTCCTTATCTCAGTATTCCAACTAATCAGATCAGGTAACTGAGTCTACGTATTTTATATGATATAAATAAAAATAAAGATTAATAATAGCTACAAATATATATAGCTGATGAAACAGGATTGATCCAGGAGTGTTCACATGAAAAATAATTGAAAATAAAATCAGTTTTTGCAATAATACAATTTTAGACAAATATGGATAAACACTCACTCTAGAATTCAAAATCGACGATTTTTAAATACATTCAAAAAGCAAAGTCATTCCTTACTTGAACTAATGCGATATTTCATTCTACAAAAATTTTGTAACTAAATCATATACGATAAAACAATTAATAATTTTATAAATTTATCAAAAATAAATGTAGATCGTGAATCAGAACTTGTAATGTAATCAAATCATTATTGGAAAGCTGGTTAGTGTTCATCATTTGAGCAAATATAGATTATAAATATGAATCAAAAAATCTAAAATTATCTTAAGAATAAGGAGTCAGTTTAAGTCCCAACTTAAAGTTTAGTTTGTTTTTTATGGGAATATAAGTAAAGGTATAACTTAAGTTATAACTAATTAAGTTAGAGGAGAACTTGCAAACTTTTAGTTATTTTAAGTTTTAGATTTATGATGATGATGTTTATGTGTTAATAATATAGAATGTTTGCAATGCAGAACCTGGGAATGGCTTTGATGAATATGTCATCTGGATATATTATCGATTACAGAGGATATTTTTCATTACAGATTACAATGATGACATTAGTTCTGTGTAAGTTAATTGACTGTTAATTATAAATTATTAATTCGTAAATACCGTGGAGGGTTTTTACCGAGTTTCACTTGGTCTCTAGGGCCAAATTAGAGTTTCATTGAATTTGCTAGGAAAACCCCGATTTTTCTGTCATAAATAATGTAATTTACATTAATTAATAATGTAATGTAAATAAATATTAAATAATGTAATTTATAAATAAATAATTACATTATTTATTTTAGTCCACGTAGACAGCTCGTTTACAGACATGTATCACTCCAATTAACATCTAACATGTAGTTCACAGCTTTTATAAACTAATGATGAAGTACTGACAAATTTAAAAATCGAATTATGACAGCCGTTAAAAGAAATTATTAGTTTTGAAATCGCGAATATTTAATTATTTAGTTCAAAATAGTAGAATAAATAAATATTTTTTACACACGAACAGTTGACTGAAGCTTATCGCAAGACATAGATGATAAGTTCATTTGATGATAAACTTTGAGGAGATTATGTTTTAATCAAATAAGATTTGTAGCTTCAAATACATCAAATTTCATACTTGTTTTATTCTTCTTCTTTTTTCTTTAGCGCTTGTTCCGCTTCGTTACCGAGTCCGCTTTTTCCACTGTCACGCCGATGGGCCTTATTGATGGTTGATGTTCGTTTGCGCGAAAAACGCGGTCGTACCATTGTAGTCGTCATTCACGAAGTTCATAGAGGCAGCATTTCATAATGTTGATAACATAATGTTACGGCTGGCTTGTCACGAAGTCTATCTCCAACCATCCTTCTTTATCTGCACGGGCTTGGGGGCGGCTATGGGGGAGTTTCATACTCTTTATATTACCTTTTTTAATTGATGACTAGCAAATCAAAGATTTTTTAAGTCTGAAATTAACTAAGAAGCTTTCTTTATCGCGTATGTTCATAGCTTTTGGCTTGATTAGTTTGCAATTTGAAATAACACAGTTAACTCAGGCAAACTAAATCATGCTGGAAAATAAAATGAGGAGTTCTATGCATAACAAAACCATGCATGCTATAACCCTTTCCGGGTGTGTTTTTGCTTAGTGAATCACCGCTTTAAGTAACTGAATAATTTTGAAGGTTTAGTGTTCTTGACATCGTAATTACTACTGCACTCGAACTTCTTGAATGTGAATAAGAAACACGCATTGTTATATGAATGTTATTGACTGATTTGAGCACTCATTATTTGCGTATGCAATTGATGCGTTACATAATGGCTCAAACATGCAACGATGATACAATAAATATTATGTTAGGCATTATGAAATCTTATTTGAGTAAAATATAATTTCATCAATAATAATGTTATTTTTACAATAATAAAATTACACATTTGAACAATTGAAAGTTCAACCATAATGAAAACTCGAAAACTGCAAAACCGTTAAAAATTTTATGTTTAATCAGTACATAAATGTATATTATTAAATTTATCATTTTTACAATATATATAAATGGTTCATAAATATAAATATATAAATATAAATATATTACTTATAATATACTACATGTTATTAAATTATAAACTATATTTTACATCTATAAATAGGTCAATAGTATTTTAATATACACCGTTGAGTTAATAATTCATGATATCCAAAATAATTGTGCAATACAATAATTGTATCTGGTGAGGATAATAAATAAAATTAAAAACATGATTTAACTATATATAATATATAGTTAAATATTTATAAATATAAGTATAATATAAATATAAGTATTTAAAGTATTTTTTATTTAAAAAAATAAAAAATTGCAATACAAAAAAAGTATTGACTTTTAAGAATTTTGAGCTAAGATTGTTTAAGAATTTAATATAAATTTTGATATTAACTTAAGTAATTTATTAACTCATTGAGGACAAAGGCCATATGGTAAACACAAACAGATAAAAGCAAAAAGAAATACAAACACAGAAAAATCAAGAAATCGTGATAATGTCTATTTCCAATAAAGTATTTGATTTAAACACTTAACAGCTACGTATATATTACACAGCTCAACACACTGTCGTCCGCAAAATCTACAATAAGACGAAATATTTCGATTTTGACAGAGTACTCGTATTTATATTAATATCAATACTAAGTATTTAGACTGTTGATAAAATAATATTAATATATTATTAATATTTATAATATTATTTATTATAATATTATTTATTATATTATTATAATAAATAATGATATTATTAAGAATTTTATAGTTTGGATCTTAAAACTTTTTAGAAGGTGGATTTTATGATATTATTATAATATTATTATATTAATTAATCAAAATCCTTTAATCTGAAATAAAGCAGTTATATTTAAGTTTACATTGTTTGAAAAAAATAAAAAATAAGGCAAAAAAATTGATTGCTTAAGAATTTTATATCTTGGATCTTAAAACGTTTCAGTGGGTGGATTTGTACGATTTTTTGGGGGGAAGAATCTAGGTTTTCGCCGCAGGGTTGATACAATATTTCACAATAATTTAAGATAACATTATTACGTATTATTTATTAAGTTATAAACGGAAATAGGAGATATGTTCTAATTATTTTAAATAATTAATAAATAATAAGATTTTTAAGAAAAACAATTAAGTTTTTTTTTCGTTATTCCAGTTTTAAACTAGAAGGATGACGATTCTTATTGAATATAATAATACTTGTAAATATTGCATTTAAATATTGAAAAATATTTATTTATATTTATATATTTTTGTATAAAAAATCTGGCTTTACAAATTAAATGCAATTATTATTATTTTAAGTGCTTTTTAATATTTTAGATGCCCTAATGTTTAATTTACAGTTAGTTAATTTGGACAAGCGAAAGGGTTTGCTAAACAATTATTTGTTCGTGATTTTGTCTACCCTTTTTAGGAGGTTGTTTGAATTTAAGTGTTAAACAACGAATATCTGCATTAAAAGCAACCCCATCCTGCACATAATTGGAAATATCGTTTATTTTCTGTAACGCTAGCTGACAATTTTCTTACTTATTTAAATTTTAAAATTCTATTTCTGGAAAAATTATTTTTACTAGCTTCTGGATTTGAGTTAACAATTTAAGTCGAAATATTAGATTATTTTTTCGATTAGCGAACAAATTAAATCAAATTTCTTTAACAATTACAAATTTATATAATTGCTAACTTATATTGTAAATTTATTAACTTAATTGCAAATTTATATAATTGCTAACTTTAAATTAGCAATTAGCACAAATGCATCATAAGAAAAACCTGTTATTTCGTCATGTTTGTAATTTTGATTTTGAGTCAAGTACATTATTAAAGCTCGGTAGATAAATAAATGCGTACTACTTCTATGGTGTCCATGGAATAATTCGGTTGTATAGCGGTTGTACTCATGTGATGATCTTGTATTTTATTAATTGCACTGCATCACAAACAGATGCTGAAACTGAAACAAACTTCCAGAAGGAAAGCGTGACGGCTCTGCTACCGTGATGGCCCTATCTTTTCATGTATTTGTTATAACGTCGAGTGTATATAATTTTATGGGCATATTCGTTTCGTGCTTTTTAAACAAGGAATATTTCCCTGCACTGAACATTAAAGTTTATCTTCCAGCGATTATCCAAGAAAAACTGCATTTTTCAGGAAGTTCGTTTCAGTTGCGGCATCTGCTTATGAAAACAAATTTGATTTTGACTCATCATTCTTTGATGCATCTGTCTTTCTTTTATTAATAAACGTTTGATTTTAAAGGGCAATTATTTCGTTTCATATTAAATATGAAGTATTTAATATTAATCAATTTCACAGAATTCTTAAATGTATCGTAAAGCAATTAAAATTTATTAATCAAAATTGATTAAGAATAATTTACTCGATTTATTAATTAGCATTAATTAGTTAACTGTATTTATGAGGTTATCAATAAATATTAGCTTTAATATTCTAGAAACTGCTTATATTTTAAGTATTTATCTATTAGGACTCAGTAGATGATAGCTGAAGTAGATGAGTTTTCCCGTTTTGATTGTTTATGAATAAGTAAATTTATTGCCTGTAATAATCTATTGCCTTCAAGTAATAAAAATAAATGCTATATTTTATCATTTCGGACTTATATAAATCGATTAATATATAATTAACCTAGAATTAAAAGGAAGATACGATGTCTCTTTAATTAACTTAAGTTTAAATTATCTTTCGACCACTGTTCCTCAACCTAGCATAGTAGATGGGTCACGTAATTTATTTCCTCTGACATATAGAAAGATAACGATGAATGTGATATAAAGTATCTTTTTGTCTTAGACGACTGTAAGTTAATTCCGAATATGATATTTATACAATAAATCAATATAACTAATAAATAGCATAGGAATTAACATAACTAACCAATAAATAAATATCGGAATTCACTATAAGAACCTAAGAAATATACATCATTTTAAGACTGAATATACGTTTAAAGTATATATGGAATGGTATATATATGTAAATATATTTCTATTTAATTTGTGATGTAGCATTTAAAAATCATACAGCAAGTTACAACTATTCAAAGTTATTGCATTTATTGTTTTGTGCTTTAATCATACTGTCATATGGTCACAAGTACATAAAGACCTTTATCGCTATTTTACCATTGAAAAAATAGAGAGATACCATCATGCACTTAGGTCTTATACTTTATTTTTTTTCGATTTTGAATAAAAATCAAATAAGTTACAAATTTTGATGTAATTTATAATTTAAAATTAGTAACTCAAACAGATTTTTCATATCTTTAAATAATATACGAACAAGACGTTTTACAAAACGTCTTGTTCGTCTTGCTACTGATTAAAGCATTTATTAAAACTCACTAATTTTTCTTGAAATATATTCCACTTGCCTTTCGATTGACAGACGAAAGAACATCGCGTGTGATTCTAGTTATGTAGTATCGGCACGGAAGACACGCAGCTACGTGGGTAATTAGATGTCAAAGTGGAAGAAACAAGCAAAAAGGAGAGAAAGACAGTTATTTTACAAGCGACTGGGTATACCAGCCGGGTTTATGCCAGATAAAGCTTTTGATATATGCAGATAAGTAGTTAAAGTTTCTACTTATAAATGGATTATACGAATTAATATATTTGACAGCATTTAATAAATAATCAATAAACTTAATAAATATATATAAACAATAATATTTAAATAATCAATATATTTGAATATTGATGCAATATTGTAAACGCATCTTGTTTATGTATTATCTTAATACATTTAAAATCATAATACATACACAATTAAGATAATCCAGAAATGTATTATCTCAATTTCAAAATGATTTTTAACTTCAGAAATAATTCGCTTCAAATTATTTACCAAATTACATGAGCAAATGTTTGATGCCAACTTATAAAATGCTATTGTAGCTACGTGGGTAATTAGCTGTGATGTCAAAGTGAAAGAAACAAGCAAAAGGGAAAGAAAGGACAGTTATTTTACAAGCGACTGGGTATACCAGCCGGGTTTGAGCCAGATAAAGCTTTTGATATCTGCAGATAAATAGTAATAGTTTCTACTTATAAATGGATTATGCGAATTAATATATTTGGCAGCATTTATTAAATAATCAATAAACTTAATAAATAAATATACATGTACAATAATATTTAAATAATCAATATATTAATTATATTATAAAACTTGTATCTCTGTACTGTCATTTAAATTCTGTTTGATTTTTTATCTGTTGACAACGACCGTTTGGTCGAAAGCTCCAATAAAAACGATTCAAACTGTTTTCGCAAGTCTATAATGAGTGATCGATACAACAATCTAATCAATATATTTGAATATTGATGCAATATTGTAAACGCATCTTGTTTATGTATTATCTTAATACATTTAAAATCATAATACATACACAATTAAGATAATCCAGAAATGTATTATCTCAATTTCAAAATGATTTTTAACTTCAGAAATAATTCGCTTCAAATTATTTACCAAATTACATGAGCAAATGTTTGATGCCAACTTATAAAATGCTATTGTTCGTACATTTAATTTAAAATAAATATTTGCAGCTACTAACTATATTTAATTAAGATCGAATTCCAATAATGCTAATTTAACATTCATTTAAAATATCGTTGCTAGCTTTATTTTATATTCAGCTATCAATTAATCAATTTAGGTGATTTATTTGTTTCTAAAATTTCAGTCATTGAGCATTTCAAAGGATTTTTTCAAAAAGGGATGATGTAACTAAATAATGATTGAATAACCACAATAAACAACAAACGCAGATTTTGTATCAAAGGTTTTATAATTCATTTCAACTAATACAATTGTAATACAAAAGGCGAAAGCCGAAATATCAATTAAAATATTTTTGGTTCTCTTCTCGGTTGAAAGTAACTATATTATAAAATATATGTATATTCAATAAATTACTTGTATAAATAGTATTTTATAAGTTACGGTTTGTTAGGTAATGGTCTTAATTTCTAATCGTAGGTCCAAATAAACATTACCTCTCTTTAAGTGATATTTCTGACCAGCTCAAGGTGTTTTAATGATTTGTACTTTACGCTTAGCAGCCAACATTAATTTTTATTATTTATTGTTTATATTTTCTCGAAATTTAATTTTAAGAAAATATAAACTAAAATTTTTATATAAGTTTCTATTGCATTATAAAAACGACAGTTGACATTTCACATTTTACTCGTAGGTTTATGCTAAAATTATTTTGGCTATTTTTATATCTAATTAATTGCTAATTGGTGCTGCTTATTACTGATATTAATTTAGCCTAGACAGCATATCGACACTTATTAAATCTAAAATTTAAAATATATCAAAAAATAAAAATACTGAGTTACAAAACTCTGTTGTCTTCAATTATTTATTGTTTAATTTTATTAGCTCAGATAATTCACCAGGATATTAGTCAATATTAATTTAGCCGACATATTTACATTCATATGCTAGTAGTGACTTGTGAAATACAAAATGTGTGTAGTAAATCGATTTTTCCATCCTGACTTAGTTATTGACTTGGTTAAATCAAATAACTGAGAAACTTTGATAAATTAAAATCAGTCCAATTTTCGATAGCTGACTGATATCATAACATGCAATTAAATTTCAATAAAGCAAATGGCTTTCAGAAAGTTTCCTATAATAAATATAATTGTATAATTGTATAATATAATGTATCAAGAATATAATCAATAACTCTGAGGATAATATCGTGCCACAATCGGAAAAGTAAAATTAATCTTATTAATTTTGCAACAACTTAAAAATGCTAAATGTGCCTCTTTTTAAAACACCAAAAATGAAATAATAAAAATTAAATAAATAAAAAAACAAATAATTAAAATAGTGATTTATAAAAACAATTACTTAAAAGAATATCCTAATTTGGCTATTAATTTTTTATTTTAAAGAAAATAATGCAAAATACAAACTGCCAAAATCTCAACTTTAGACAAAATATATAGGTATACCTATATATTTTGTATTAATTATTAATTAATTAATAATTAATACAAAATATTACAAAATATATAGGTATACCATATATTGATGATCAATGAGATAGTAAAATAATTTAGCATACAAAATGTCATAAAATATTAATTACAACACAATTGAAAGAAAAATGACAAAAGTAAAGAATAAAAATTTAAATGCAAGCCATGTTACATCAAAGATGCTATTGTATATCAAATACAAAGTGAAGACTGCAATAAGAAATATAAATAGGTCGAACTGGGCAAAGATTATCGAATCACATCGATCAATATAAATATTTAGTTATAAATGAATATGATCTGGTACTGTTATTGACTACCCATTAAATGCTAATCATAAAATAGGCTTCGAACAATAAAATCATTTCTATTGCAAAAAATATTTTAAAATGGAAATTACAAGAATACAAGAATTTATTATTATTTATTATTCTTGATACAAGAATTTATCGTTTATCGTCAATGAAAATGATTTTTGTATCAATAAATTTGATTTTTGTAATTTTGATTTTAAAATATTTTTTCTATTGAAATGATTTTATTGTTCAAAGCCGATTTATGATTATTATTTAAATTGTAGTATCAGTCTTTAAAATTATAAGGTCTTTAGCTCAATTTTAAATTCAGAATTTTACATTTAATTTTTAATTCGATTTGTAATTCAATTTTTAATTTATAAATGTTTATATATTATATCGATTCAGAGACGTTATTAACTATTGTGACATAACACATTACTTTGTTAAGCTGGCAAATGCATTAGATTGTAAAATTACTTTGCTTTAACTTTATAAAGCAGTGCCGTACTAATACTGTAATTCAAATAATTACACATACTTAACATCGCTTGCATAATTCAATATTCGCAACCACAAAATAATCATTTTATATTAAATATATTTTATCTGACACAATATTTACTCGCTAGATAAGCAGTTGCTACCACTTATTAAGCAATAGGGTTGATTATACTTATATTTGACAATATTTTAATATTTTTAACATTTATTTAATAATATTTAAATAGCATATGATAATATTTTTTAGTAAGAAATAAATATGTAAATTTATTAAATTATCTTCAACATTAATACTTGTTTTGTTATAATATTTTGTGAGGCTAATAAAAACATTTGTAGGTATTATCGTCAATTGTACTTTTAATACTTTGATAACCGTTATATGCGAAAGTACAGGTGTCGACGCTTTAAAATAGACTTTGCACTATAGAACATCGTACTATCTGACGAATATCATTTTTGCATCGTTTCACTTTGTAAAAAACATTGTTCTATTGCGGCACAGATAACTAAATATTAAAATGAGACTGTCCTCCACATCATCACCATATTTCTATTCTACTTCACTATATAAGCTGTAAAACGACGTAAGTTACATTTAAATATTTATAAATATTTGTGTTAATTGACACTAAAAAACGATTGTCATTTCAATTAATTCAAAGCAAGGCTAAATCAAATAAGCTAACTGAGTCTACGTATTTAATATAATTATAAACTAAACAAAACATAATGATGCTAAATTCAAAATTTAATAATTAAATAATAAAATTAATAATTGTTTTTAGATTTTCTATAATTTAAATCAAGTTAAAATAAAAAATTGAAATTTAAAATAAACGTCATTTTTATGAATTGACTAATAAACAACAGACGTTGTATCAGAATAAGAATTAGAGGTCATCAGGAGGAACTGCTATGCTAATCAGGTTTCGGCCCCTATTCCTCGACCCAACATAGCAGCGGGGCCAAATACATGATAATGACGTATTTCCTCTGATAAATCTGTTAAGTATGTTATTCTAATACAAAGTATATTATTTATTATCCATCCATAAAAATTTGCCACTTAAGAGTTTAAATTTATTCTTTATATTATTGTGTTGATTTATATATTTTACTATTTTCTGCTTGATGTTATTTTTATAGTAACCTAGTTTAAAATATGTATCTATTAAATTATTTAAATGATTTTGAAGAAAGCCAATATCATTACATATTGTTGCAATTCTTAAAATTTCATTATTTAATGTATTATATTTTATATTATATGGTATGCATGAATGCTCATGCAAAAATATTATTATAATAATTAAATCAGCTAACTGAGTCTACGTATTTAATATAATTATGTAGAGGAAATTTATTAGGGCACTGCGTCTCTCGACTTGGCCAAATGAAAGAAATTAAATAAAACATTGTGCAACGACTTCATTTGAGATAATATCAATATTTGATAGTCCACCGCTAGTTCCCAACAGGCAAAATAAATTTAGCAGGTTTATCAGGTTAGCCGTAAACTTAACCTATCGATCTCCTTCAAAGATTTTTGCGCTAACACCGGGCACTCAAATACGTGGGATAAAGACTCACATCTATCACCACAGAAAAAACACACACACGAAACTCCACGTTTATGGACAGGTATGCGAGTGCAACAAAACTTGTCGTGATATCCGTGTAAAGAAACCCTCCAAACGAGGGGGCGTTTAGAAGCACACGGAGACTGCCAACTCGTTTGCGTATTAACTGGTGAGGTGTACAGATGATGATCTAGCTTGCTAACCTTATCTGTAAAGTCTTTTTTATTTTGAATATAATGTACCGTATCTTGTGCTCCGATCATATTTCGTAAATACTCCGTACATAACTCGACTTTAGATAAAACATAAACCGCAGTCGTCGATTAATCTAATATAATTAATTTAATATAATAAATTAATTTAATATAATTATAAAATAAACAAAACATAATAATGCTAAATCAAAATATAATAATTAAATAATAAAATAAATAATTGTTTTTAGATTTTTTATAATTTAAATAAAGTTAAAATTATATTAATATAATATAAAATTATATTTATATCGTCATTTTTATGAATTGACTAATAAATAACAGACGTTGTATCAGAATAAAGATTAGAGGTCATCAATGTTTGCATTTTGGGTGATTTTAATGCTCCTTACATTAATTGGAACAGTTATTCGAGGTTTCGATGCTGTGATTTTCAGTCCTTTCTCCTCCTGGGTACTTTTAACGAATGCCATTTAACTAATTGTTATAAATTTTTTTATAATTTATATCAAGTTTAAATAAAAAATTGAAATTTAAAATAAAATTCAATTTTTATTTTAATTTGGAATAACTTTTTAGAGCAATTCAACTCAGCTAACTGAGTATACGTATTTAATATAATTATAAAATATACAAAACAATAATAAGAATAAATTAAAATTTAATAATTAAATAATAAAATTAATAATTATAAGATTTTTTATAATTTAAATCAAGTTAAAATAAAAAATTGAAATTTAAAATAAAAGTCATTTTTATGAATTGACTAATAAATAACAGACGTTGTATCAGAATAAGGATTAGAGGTCATCAGAAGGAACTGCTATGCTATCAGGTTTCGGCCCCTAACTCCTCTACCCAACATAGCAGCGGGGCCAAATACATGGTCCCATAGATTCTAAATTGCTTTCATAAATTTATGAAAGCAATTTATGAAGCAATTTATGAAAGCAATTTACGGGGCCATAAATTTTCATGGCCCCATAAATTGCTTTCATGCATTCTTAATCATAAAATAAATAAATTAACGTCTTACATGGCTTTGCAATGTATTACCGTGGTATGTTAGAATATTTGAGCTCGACAAATAGAATACATTACAGTGTGAATCGTTATTATTATAAAACTAATATTTCTCTGCTTAAAAGAAATAATAAATTAATATTAATTATATTAAGTTAAGTCGATCTTCCTTCAATGAAAGAATAAAGATCGATATCTGTGGAATACTCCTGTTCACTCCTTTCTCCTTGCACATGAAATGTGTTTATTCGACGTAACTCATTAAATTCAATATGTACAGTCTCTATAACTGTCGTTTTCATTCAAACGATTGTGGGATCCATAGGCACATAACAGGTTCTCCAATGACATATCCGCCATCTCAGAATGATTAATCTTAGTCCATACAGGGTTCCAACCTTAGTTGAGTAATTATATTGAGGCAATTCATTATGTACTTCACCTTTCAGTATTGGGGCACAAATATAATAACAATTTAATAAAAATACATAAAATCAGATATACTAGAAGCGATAAAATGCGAAAAGAATGTTGTCTTTTTATAAATACCAGAAAACAAGAAAGAGATTAAATAGCTCATTGCATTGCAGCGCTAAATAAAATATATTTAAATAACATCTTGATAATATAGCATTAATTTGAAAAGGAACACATGAAGCGAAATTTAACATAAAACGCTGGAATGTTAACGAATTAAACAGGATTTTAGTAAAAATCGAATAATATTTTAATAATAAAAGGAAACGATTAATATTTTTTACAAATGCGTAGTAATGGAAATATATGAAGAGGAATATTATATGTTTAAACATAAAAAAATAATTTATTGAATTATAATTAATTTAATTAAAATTGTATGCAAATGTCACTAAATACAAAATCCATTGACATTAAAGGTAATATATATTTGACTGATTTACCTTTTTGTCGTAGACACAATAACAACGGATGGTATGTAATATTATTTCAGCCGGAGAAATGGAGAACATTGCTTGATGAATCGTCAAATGGGAAAACGCAAGATTGGTTTGTAAAGAAATGGCTACATCTATTTCGTACTCACACAGAACGAATGATTTCCAAGATTTCTGCTGCCAAAATTATGTGCACTTCTTTCCTCTCGGATTTGATCACAGAAAACGATTTGCAAGATGGCATATATCAATGTAATATCGCTATTGCTATACCGGCTATTATTTTCTATACTCTGTCAGAAATTTATCATTTATCGAAGTCGTCTTAATCGCCTTTATCTAAATTCACCGTATAAGTCGTGAGATAATGTATCGAAATTTATACTGAGATATAAATCTCAATATTATATATTGGATATTATTAATATCTCAATATTACATATTGTATAGCAAGATGTTTGCAAGATAATATAAGCAAGATGTTTGAATATGCTTTTTTAAAAAGCACTTTACATATGCAATTGTCGATAATGTATCTCACGGCCCAACTCCCTAAAATAAAAGTTTATTTTTGAAACATAAACTTTTATTATCTTTAAATGATTGTATCATTTAGCAAGATGTTTGAAAATGCATTTTTAATTATTATAAGTTAAAAAAGCAATTAAAATATTTAATTGTCGATTGTAATCATTTAAATAAATGATTATATAAATGATAAATTTATAAATGATAATCATTTATATAAATAATGCAAATAAATATGACATTGAAGACGAAAAATAGTCAATAAGTTTAACAAAAATGACACGAACAATGAATTACGTGAAATTTCAACCAGCGCGAATTGATTTTCGAAACTATAATCGAATTAAATTAATTTAGAAAAAATTTCGAAATTTAATGCAATAAAAATAATTTGATCACGAAGATTGACTGGCAAAACTTGATTATTGATATTTCAGAAGTTTCTCCGTCTTTTTAAAAGCATAATTATCAAGTAATAGCTTATTTCACAGGTCTAAAGTGGTACTTGATAAAAACACAATTGAAGCAGTGGTACCATTAAGGAATTCTTATTTAGCAAGATGGTCAAAAACGCTTGATTAAATTGTAATTAAAAGCAATTCATACATTTCAGCTTTTATAATTAGCTACTAATGCAAACATATATGATGTTATAGTATAGGACTTGACGTTTTACATAACTAAAAATACTTCCAAACAATTGATGAACTCATCCATTCGTTTAATTCATTACCTTCTTGTTGCTTAAATGCACATTTGTGCTGCAAAAATAATCTAATGTTTCTATAGTCTGCGTATACAATCTGATCTGCTTCAGATTTTTCATTGAGAGCAACACAAATTTGAAATAAAACAGTACCACTTTTTATTTTAACTAATTGCAGAATCGTCTTCTTCTTTTGCCTTTTCCCGTAGGCAGGGACGGTTTCGTGTTTGAACTTCAGGCATATTCCATTTTGATTTTGATAGCGACTCTTTTTTTGACTGGCTTGTCGCGAAGCCTATCATCAACCACGGTTTCAAGCGTTAGGCCTAGCCGGTACTAAACTAATAGCGTAACTAGGCCGGCACCGAATGGCATATCCTTATTTAATGGTGGGATCGACTCGCCATATTATAGCGCTAAGTCATCGCGATAACGCTACTACTCGCTGCCTGCGACTGCTTATTCATCAAGCCAAAACTTGCTTATATCGTAGCTACTCTGTATATATACATGGCTTTTCCCTACGGGTAACCCGGGGAATAGCAGAATAATTGTCAAAAATGTAAAAACTTCAATAACTTGTAAAAACTGTATAAATAATATAATTTTTAAAAGTTCAGTATAAATTTAAAATTTAATGTGAATTTTCAATATCTTTGTCATTTGTTTTTAAAATCATGGATATATTAGAGTAAAAATCTAGGGCATTTGTTGAATTCATATTATATTTATTTCCGTAGGAATGAGCTAAATCATTGTTTACCATATATGCTATTTTTTATAGAAAAAAATATTATTTCGTTTGTATTGTCTTTAATAATTTTATTGTTTCAGCTGTGATTGCATAAGATCAAAAGTTACTTAAAATAATTTGCTGAGATAATTTTTAACATAAACAGAACAGATAACTGTAATATATTTGTATTCTTAGTGAATGTTAAACAATAATTAATAAACAAATTGTTTATCTTAAAGTTTACAATAAAATGCAGATTTATTTAAATTAGCGAACCTACACATGTATCTCTCGTTATTTAAAAATTTTGGTTTTACACCAAATGCAAAATTGCTTGCAACTATTAAAAACATTTAATAATAAATAAAATATAATCTATGCATGATTCATAGCAATTCAATAATTTATAGCATTGTAGTTTATTGTAGTTTATGCGGAAATACGTCATTAACATGTATTTGTTGGGTCGAGCAATAGGACCAACTAACTGGTAACATAGCAGAATTTGTATTTGAATACATCGTACATTTTAATTATTAGTCTATACATCGTGTCACTCTACGCAATTTATTTAAAAATTTTATTTTAACTGTTTTATATTTTCCTTATTATTTCCTGATAATTCAAATTTATTTATCTTTTATTTTATTTAATTTGTTTCTATTAAGATCTTGTTATTGTTATCATAATCCGGCAGCACTGTAAGACGTATTTAATTTATATGAAGTATAAAATACAAATATTCAGTTAGTTGATCTAATTAATTTACAGGTAAGGATTTTAAAATTTAAATGAAATTTGTAAATTATTGTAAACACATTAGTTATAAAATTCACTTTATTAAATGAACTTACTTAATTGTCGAAAGCACATCAATACACGTTCATATAAAAGTACTTGAGTTCATAATAATCATAAGTCTAGGTGTAGAATAAGGTAAATTAATGTATAAATAATCAACTATAACGTATTTAATTATAAAGAATAAATTAGTGTAGAATTATGTAAAATTTCATAATTATATTTCTATCTAAGTCATTTTATAATTTTATCATGCTTTTACTTATATTTTTGAGGCTAAGCTTTTAGTTCTATTTAATTAGATAAAATGCATTTAGAAATTAAATTGTTGCATGTTTGGCCTCTAACTCCAAATCTTAGCATTTGTTGCAAAGCATGATATTATCCGCATTTTGTATTGCAATGAAGACTACTCCTGTTTACCCTGTTAATTCAACAAGTAAAACAACACATTGCTCAAGTATTCGGCAATAATAAATCAAAAAATTTAATTAGTGAAGTTCAAACGAGATGCTAGTTATTTGAACTCTTTAATTTGATTTATTTTTACATCGAGAAATATACATTCATTGCAATTGTTTATCAATTGAAGAATAATAACAGCACAATGCGAAGTATGTAAACTTATTTTAATCAAATAGATTTTGTAATCTTTTCATAGTTAATTTAATCGAACACACTTTATAATTTCAGAAAATCGTAGTCTTGTAAAATGATTTTAAATAATTCGATTTTTATAAAATATTGTAAAATAAACTGCTAGAGTAGTAATTGTAAGCCAGCATTTTACAATATCCATGACAACTGAAACATAACGAAAATAAAAAACAATATGGTTTTAGTAGATGCCCTCTTGATGTCATTAGAAACTGTATATTTAGTTAATGCGTTCATTATTTACTTGATGCCTTCTTGATGTCAATAGAAAGTATATAAAGATACAATAAAAAATGAACAACAAAACAAACGATGTTTAACACAAATGCATCAAATATAGGGGACGAAACCTAATAAGAAGACATTTTCTCCTTATGACTTCAAATCTTATAGTAAAAAATATTCGATATATCATTCTTTTTATGTATTTTAAAGGAAATTTTAAACCCCACTGCTATGTTGGGTTTAGAAATAAGCACCGAAACTTTATAGCATCAATTGAAGCATCAATTAAGTGAACTGATTGAATTAAAATAAATAATATTATATAAAAGAAATAAAATTAATAAATTTTATTTATTAATAAAATAAATTAAATTTTGATTGAATTAAAATAAATTGCTAGCATTATCTGACAAGATACATTATGAAATGAATAAATGCACTTTTAAAAATCTACATTAAAATAATACTTGAGTTAGTTTAAGTAGCTGATTCAAACATTTACCTAAGTTATGCCAAACGACAAAAAACATGATCATACCTTAATAACAAATTTGCTAAAATAACAAATTCTCTTAAATTCGCCATTTAGAATAAAAATACTACATGAATTCTTTTTTATTACATTGAATCAAAGCATTGCCTTTAATTGTGACATTTGATGTAAAATGAGTCATTTACGCCATTTGAATATTAAGAATATTTGGAAAATAGAATAATATTCTAAGCAAAAAATTCTTATCAGAATAAATGTTGCATACAATTGATGATAAACAAATATATTGAAATTAGAAAAAGATTTTATAAATTTTAGAAGATATTAAACTGAACAGTATAAATGAACAATTTATCAAATCATCTATTAATTGGTATAATAATTTTTTAAGTAGATCTTATATATACGTTTTAATTAGCCCTTGAAAATGATAAATCCATCCAAATTAAATGATTTCATTTAAAAAGTATATAGTTTAAAGTCTATCTAAAATCTACTGCTATGAATAATCTTATAAATATTTATTATTTATAATTATTTTTTATTTTTAATTGTAAACACCCTTTTATTATTTATTATTTATCTTTATTTTGTATTTATTTATAATTTTAAAATACGTAGACTCAGTTAGCTGATCTGATTCTAAAGCTGAAGCTACAAACGGAAATTGTATTACCTTTACATTTAAAATTAAATTTAAATTTATTTTTAAATTTTAATATTTTTATTTTTATATTTTTTTAGTTATGAGGTTTCGGCTTATATTTCTAAACCCAACATAGCAGTTGCTTCACATACGTATTTCTATGACGTATTTCTTCTGATGAAATTTGCTTATCTAATATCTTATTCTAATACAAAGTATATTATCCATAAATTTTATTTATAAGTAGTTTAAATTTATTTTCAATAATAGTCTTTATTGATCTATATTTTGTAAATTCAATATTTTATTTTGTTGATTTATCCTTATTCATTATAATAAATAGAAATAATATTCATCAAATTTGCTTGAAAATTAGCAGTAAAATAAAAATGTCGTACCATTGTTTCAATATTTATGAAATAATTATAATTATTTCAGTAATTATAAATAGTTTATAATAAAGATGTACCAAAAATAAGAATATTTTTTTCTCTCGATGAAAATGTAACTGACTACTTATTTTATTTTTATTCCGCTAGTGTGCCCTCATATTTGACATAATATAAAAGTCAAGTGGTTTCTTAAACTCGCCTCGTACTCTTATAGCTTATATTAACAAATTTATTGGTTCATTTAATCAAATCTTTAATTATGATGCTACTACCGGTAGACTATTTCGTATAAATTATTTAATAATTTTTAAACATTCGATATGCATTCTTTCCGTTTATTTATTTATATTAATAAAATTTATAAAAATATTATAATTATAGAAATTTTTTATTTAAGAAATGAATATTAGTATGAAAGTTATAAGAACCTAATATAGTGCATATATAAGTGAACAGTAAATATAAAAAATAAAAAGCAGAAATAACGGTTTTGATAAAAAAAACATTTTGTTAATGTTTATTTTTAATGTATTAATGATTTTTATTTATGCTTTAATAATTTTATAAAAGAACTAATTAAGATAAAAATTAAAATTGTTCATAAAATATATAAATATAAAATCTCTAATTTATAAAATATACAAAAAATATCATAAAACTTGAAAATTTATAATTAAGATTGAGAGTAGGCATTTACCTTGTAAATAACAATGTACAATCCGTCATCATTTGTTTCTTTAATATTTAGGCGATTTTTATTGTCTTTAATTAAAAATGTAGCATGCGTCTTCATTATTAAATAGAATGCATTATCATTTAATTAGTAACATTAATATGTATCAAATATCAAGTAAAATTATCAAAATTTAGCCAAAGTCATTATGATCGCAAAGTAACAGTCGAACATTGTCTATTTGTTTTATTCTCATGTATTTAATTTACATCACAAACAATTATAATTTATTTTAATTTATTCAATTTTTCTATTTAATTTATTCAATTTAGTCTATTTGCTTTATTCTCATACATTTAATTTACATCACAAACAATTTAAATTTATTTTAATTTATTCAATTTAATTTATTTTAAATAAATACATCAACATTGATGCATATTGTCTTTTTAGATAGCAGAGGCGATATTTACAATAATGCATGTACATGTACACTCTTCATATTCACGATAACGTGAGTATGTATTCTAGCAATTTTCAGGTTGTGCAGTTCAAAACGAGATTACTTAAAATTGATATTAATAGTAACTCACTTGAATAAGTGAGTTACTATTAATATCTAATAATAAATATCTAATGTAATATCTAATGTAAATAAATAATCTTCAGTTCACAAATTTAAGTGAGGAACGCAAATCAACACAATATATCGATATTGCAGACAATAGAGATTTTGTAACTCCAATTTTTGCTTCACAAATAATGATAAAGAGGATGACCCTTATAACATTTGGTTACACTGAGTGTTTATAGTTTAGAAGAAGCAATTCAAAAACTGTTGTTTTGTCCTGAATCACGCAATGATTGAGTGTGCAGTTATCATATTTAATAATTTTGTTTACATTGCACTGTACTACTATCCAAAATTATAAATATTTTGATAACGTGCGTAAATATTTTGTTGATTATTCTTTATGAAGGCACTGTCCATTTCTATAGAGCACGCTATGTGTTATGTTTGCTTCGCCGGTACGGTATTGTGTAGATATTTTTGTAATTTAACAAGACACCTACATGCAATGACAATAGCGCTGTCTAACAAAATCTAAAAAACATGGTAATCACATACAACCATTGCTGTATTTTTGTTGAGTACAAAAATATCTGCAGTTGCTCTCACCGTCAAGCAAAATTTAATGCATAAAGGTATTTTAATTTGTAGTTTTTAATTTTATAATTGAGCGATAGTCATTGAAGGTCGCTTAAATTTGTGAATTACAAAATAAAAAGACATGGATACTCGTACGTCCAATTTACATTTCAAAATACGGATAATAAATTTTATACCACCTAGTCATCCCGAATTTGAATGACTTTTGTTACACTTCTATTTCAGCCATACACTCGATCGAGTGTTACTAAAACGTAGACAGGTATTTTTAATTATGCATGACTGCGGCGCTTATTCGGTTTAATGTAATAGATGTAACGCACGCTGCTGCAAAACCACAGCGACCAACTTTGCAAGTATCAGTCTCGCTACTAGAGTAATACATTTACTATAAAATTCGAATACAGTGACACTCCCTGCGCCTTGCAACTGAACGAGCCCCATAGTGTGAAGAAAAGCGTCCTCGAAAGTTAATCGTGTGATCTCAATAATTTTTGTAATTCGCATGTTTTAATTTATATGCAATTACCTGTAGTATTTTGAAATTAACTTATTCACAACATGATGCTTGACTAGGTGTAATTAGAAACATTTTCTATAAAATGCAATATTTTGTTTGTTAAATGTGAAATCGACAAACGATTATATTTTATATTTATTTGAAAGTGTACTACTTAATATAACTATAATAAAATGAATTTCAAAATTTGCCTTAATGTTCTTAAAATTAAACTTAGATATGCTTGTCCGTATCTAATCTATGATAAATACGGCTACCTGTCAGCAAACATTGATGATATTTCATACAACGAAAAAATAACTGCGTTACATTTTCGGTAGCTGACACTATTAGCCTCAGATAAATATATTTTTTTATGAAAATGAAATTTTCTTAGCTATGGCATCAGCAGATATCAAAATGCGATTTGATATCGGTGTTTCAATGGGTGGTAATAGTAGCCCAATTATAGCTGACTTGTTTTTAAGCTTTATAGAATATGAATTTGTTCATTAACTGTGTAAAAACTAAATCTAAACAATGTAGATATATGAAATATATGTTTCGATACATTGATGATATATGTGTATTTAATTCTAATAATTTTTATTCAATTAGTGAGCACATTTATCCAGAAAGCCTTATTCTTAACAAAACCAATATTAATGATAAAGAAGGTGTATATCTAGATATGAACATTAAATTAACATTAACTAAAACTACTATTAATTTATTTCGTAAAGATGACATATTTAAATTTGCAAGAAACATTTTTTGCATGAGCATTCATGCATACCATATAATATAAAATATACTACATTAAATAATGAAATTTTAAGAATTGCAACAATATGTAATGATATTGGCTTTCTTCAAAATCATTTAAATAATTTAATAGATACATATTTTAAACTAGGTTACTATAAAAATAACATCAAGCAGAAAATAGTAAAATATATAAATCAACACAATAATATAAAGAATAAATTTAAACTCTTAAGTGGCAAATTTTTATGGATGGATAATAAATAATATACTTTGTATTAGAATAAGATACTTAGATAGATTTTATCAGAGAAAATACATCATTAGCATGTATTTGGCCCCGCTGCTATGTTGGGTAGAGGAGTTAGGGGCCGAAACCTGATAGCATAGCAGTTCCTCCTGATGACCTCTAATTCTTATTCTGATACAACGTCTGTTATTTATTAGTCAATTCATAAAAATGACGTTTATTTTAAATTTCAATTTTTTATTTTAACTTGAATTTAAATTATAGAAAATCTAAAAACAATTATTAATTTTATTATTTAATTATTAAATTTTGAATTTAGCATCATTATGTTTTGTTTAGTTTATAATTATATTAAATACGTAGACTCAGTTAGGTGATTTGATTTCATTTATTTTTCTAAAACATTTGTGATTTGTATAATATTAATTTAGTTATTTATTATAGTATTTATTATAATATTAATTTATATAATATTTATTTATTATACAAAAAATAACAATTTATTATACTATATAAATTAGTAATAAATAAATTATAAATGGTTATATATAAATAATATATTTATTTTTATAAATATATATATTTATACTATCTTTTATTTTTCTGAAGTATTTGTGATTTGTATATTTATTATAATATTAATTTATATAACATTTATTTTTTATATACAAATATATAAATAATAATTTATAATACTGTATAAATTAGTAATATATAAATAATATATTTATTGCCTAATTCATTCTGGAATAAATGCATTACAATTTTGTTTATAATATTTTTAAATGTTTTATAATAGTTTAATAATAAGTGAATAGTTGTGATTGTTTAAAAGAAAATAGTGAAGATTTGCTTTCTGAAGACACCTAAATATTTTTCGCTATCAGTTGGCAAATCAGTATGATAGATTATTATTTCTTTTATAAAAATATAATTAAAAAATCTTAATATCCTACTATTACTTAAATAATATATACAAAGCTGTTAACTCGTTTAAAAAGCAATAATTCCGAAATAGTAACAATACATCTAGAATTGTATTTACTATTTGTGAGATAACAAATATAAAAATATGAAAGATAATAAATAACTAACAATGATGACTTTTAATCATATATACAATTAATTTGGTTCAAGTTAAAACATCGTATAATTGATGATTAAATATCATACTTAATTATTAATATTTTTTAAAATATTAAAGATAGTATTTTTATAGAATATTATTTAATTTATAAAATTATTGCGCTTATGTATATTAATGTTATTGATGTAGCGTTATCAATGCCATAACGTACCAAGTATTATTATAATATTATTATAAAAATACTGATCAAAATAATCGATATTTCTTTGTTGTTGAATTATAATAAAATATAAAATATAATATAAATTAACAAAACTTATAAATAAATTAGTATATAATTTTATATAATATTAATTATATAAATTTTATACTAAAACAGTAAAAACTTTGTACTTTAATTCATAACTAAAATCCAATCAATTTTAGATAGGTATAAAAAATAATCTTGAAACAGAACTCCAATTTTATTTCACTAAGATCCAAGCTAGATTTAAATCTAGATCTCGCTTGTCATCCAGTACTTAAATTACATGAGATAGGTCATCAACTTTAATTACATATTTAATATGCTCATATTTGCAACGGTAGAATTTTTTTACCCTGATACATTGCATTTATTTGCTTACTGCAGTTTTCACACTTTGATTGTATTAGGTTATATTCTACGTCTTGAGGCTATTGGCCGAATCGAAATTTTATCCGATCTCGATTTATATATAAATCAATAGATATGTACAATAATGCTAAAATACCAACAATTGAAATACATGTTACTGTCAATATAAAATATCGATATTCAACCGCTTCTTTTGTGATCATTTCTTTACTCTCGATTGTAATTTAATTTTCTCATGTCGAATGTTAGACTTTGCTGTTGCTAACTATTAGACGGCACTTACCTGACACCTAATTTGTTACTATGACAACGCAAAAATGCTTTTTGAAGAACAAATTTTTTATATACATAATATAAAAAATTTATTTCATTATTATCATATTTAATAATATGAAAAATACATATATATACTAATGCAAATAATATACACTGTATTAGAATAAGAAATTACTTAGAAATTCAAATTTCATCAGAGGAAATACATCATTAGAATGTGTTTGCCCCCGCTGATATGTTGTGCTGAGTAATAGAAGCCGAAACCGAATAACATAGGAGTTCCTTAAGATGACCGTTATTCCTTATTCAAAAATATTGTAAATTATTTATTAATCAATTGATAAAAATCTGCTCTTTTTGAAAATTTTTCCTTTTTATAAATCTAAATTATATAAAATCTTAAAATTAAAATGTATAGTATTTTATAATTTTTATATGTAGTACAAAATACGTAGACTAAGTTAACTGATTTAATTTATATGGAATGCAATTTTTTATAATATTAATTACATAAATTTCAATTCAAACACCCACAATCATAGAATGCTTATTATCAAAATATAATAATTTGTGCTCATCCGTAAAATATGTTAAATAATTGTTTAATATATAAAGTTTTAACTAATGATAAATTTTTACTAAGTTTTTGCAAACTCATGATAAATCGTAATGTGCGAAATAACGCATAAATTAAAGAGTATAACATTTAATAACAATTTTGGAGTAATAAATAGTAACATCTCGAAATGTTAAATTTAATATACAATATATTTTAAAATGTGTTTCACATATTTAAATGTTAAACACAAATATTATATGCGAACATATATATTATATATTTTTCACATATACTATATTATATTTCTCACATATATCTTTTCACATATATTATATGTGAAACACAATGTGTTTCACATATTTAAATGCATATATAAAATAATATTTCTGGTATTTTTAAATTCAATCTTAGCATTTATTATTTTCATATTTTATTTATTTTAAAAGGCACTATTTCAAGGCACTATATAAAATAACTATTTATTTAAAATGCACTATATTATTCATAATATATTACATATTATATTTATTTTAAAAGGCACTATTTATACTACGCGATCAGTAACAACTAATATAGGTATTATACCTAAATATATAAAAATATTATAAGCTTTATGTATTAAGTATTACGTATAATTTGCTATAAGCTTAAATTTCAATTTATTATATTTAAATATATTATTTAATTATATAATATAATGTTTAAATATTAAAACTATATAAAAGTTTATGTTTAAATTATATATTCCTAATATTTAAATTTAACATTAATTTAAACTATTAAATTAATTAATAAATATTATTAATAAATAATATTCAGCGATAAATAAATCAATTTAGGTGATTATTCTGTATCTAATATTTAAACTTAATATTAATTTAAATTATTAAATAAATAAAATTAATAAAATTAATTAGTTAAGTAATAAATAATAATAAATTAATAAATTATTCAATTTACATAAAAAATATCAATTATTTTTTTTAGAAATTTAAAAAATTTATTAAATATTATAAATGCTATATTGTGAGGTATAGCATCTTACTATAGCATCGAAATCCTAATATTGACATTTTTACAGAAGTTAATTACATTATGTGATAAACGTTAAAAATGTTTTTAAGTTAAAAAAAGTCCCCTATTTAAAGATCATTTCACAATAAACTCTAAGCATTATTTCCATAATTAAGAGTCTTCAAGTATCGTAGCTTAAAACGTTTTATAAAAAAAACAATTTAAGTAACGCTGAGTGTGAAAATACTCAGCTATTGTAAAATACATATTTTTATAATTAAATTGTCATGAAATTAATTGTTTGCCATGTGTGATATCTTAATAAATTGGAACGCTTGTGTTTACATAAAATAGGGAGAGAGAAATCAAGTGACTCGTATGGAATTACAAGTGTCTTCATATTGACCTTTTATGCATTTGCTAGATGATTTTTGATCTGTGCAAATAATAAATACCCTAAATTATATGTCTGTAAACAAGCCGTCGTTGTAATTACAAGTTTCGTAATTTTATAACGACATCTGTAACTTCAGGTGCTTCATTCTAGAATTTCTCTTGTCGATTTTCCATAACATTACTTCCAGCAATAACAGAAAAATAATTAATTTGATGTTACTTATGCTAAAACTAAATACAGTTTTAATAATTTGTCAATTTCAAGCGCTTTGTTCAATGACGTATACTAGCAACGTTTTCTAACTGTCGACCTTATTTGCCAATGCATTATTTGCCGTGATCGACATTAAAAGTAGTTAATTTTCGCTCATGTCGCTTTCTCTAAAATCATCTAAACCAAGCTTAGATTAAGTTTAATATTGTTTCTAGTCTTTTTATTTTTTGTTTAATGGTATATAATTGATTTTTAATGTCTAAATGATTTTTTGTCAAATCATTTAAAAGTACATATACAAAAAAGGATTTTAATGTTGTAACAACAAATGTTATTAAATTATTATTAAATTGATACATAAATAGCCTACCAAAACAACAAAATTTTACATTTTTAAACTTAACAACAAACATTTCAATCCATCTTATATATTTATATTTAAATAATTTAACTAGTGATCATTTATACAATAAAAATCATTTAGACAATATTAAAACGTTAAAAATTAAATAAATTTTAAATCTAATTTTTTCACTTTAATTTTTTAGCATTTAATTTATTATTAATATAATACATTAATGTAGCTTACCAGAGCAACCTTTTAAATCAATAGAAAAGTTTACACTTTATTAAAATTGTTAATTAAAAAACCGAGATATTATTTGTAAGACATACAATCATTATAAGAATAATAGAATATCAGTTTAATATAATCTCAACTTACACTATAGAACTTTATTAGAAGAGTATGATATTGTTAATAATATATGTAACTATATCTCGTTTTAGATTAAAGAAGTTACGAAATGTACTGAAACGTATTAAATAAATAACTCTATGTTTTGCTGATTTTATATACAAGTATATAATATTTAAATTACATTCAATGCGTGTCAGCCGACACTTCTCGGTGTTCATAATATAAGTAAAATATATAATCAAGGATTTTGCCAAAACCGGAGTTTGATAACAAGTAGAGCAGACTTCCTTATCACTCCTAGACGACCTAATGGTAGTCGGCAGAATTCATCAGTTGTTTCGATTGCCTTGTGATATATTAAAAAGGCATCTTCGAGAATTTTCTTACTTAGTGGCATAGGTATAAACTAACCAAGCAATTTTTCTGAGATTAAGCAAATTCTCGGAGATGCCTATTTAATATATCACAATGCAACCGAAACGACTGATGGTAGTTCACCCTACTGATGAGTGATGCCGGCTACCATCAGCTCGTCTAGGATTGATAAGGAAGTCTGATCTGCATGTTATCGAACTCTGGTTTTTGGCAACATCTACAATTATAAAACTGAAGCTTGTATGCTCCTGGAGAACAATGTGAACCATAAAACTCTTTATATAATAGTTGTTAGATTACACAAAGTAACTTTCGCATTAAGAACCAGCTACAGAATCTTTCCTTCATGATTTCAATTCCATACACCCTGACTACTAACGGCACCGCATGCCATAGCCGTTTCCGTTTCGTCCGCTTTCTGCCACATATTGATAGCGTAAGGCTCGTCAGCAGGCGACTACCAAGTCTTCTCGTTCACAAAATTAGGTTCATCCGAGATTCGAGCTGTCGCTCTCTGTACTTGGCTTGCGCTCTGGACTGCTAGGCTACGAATCAAGGATTATCAGATTTCACAAGCATATGAAACCTTTTATCATGATCGCCAGAAACTGCATTGTCCGGGATGCTATCCTGCATACCTATCATTTTAATTACAATTTTCTTAGTTCAACCCACCGGTGATGTCTGTTGGAATAATAGCAAAAATGTTCCTTCGTGATGTCTGTATTGTCTAGCAAATAAACTAAAATGGAAAACCAGTTTATATTACTAATTTCTTGGTTAAGGCAACTTATCGATTTTTTGTGAGTTCAAAACATGCAATCGAGGAAACAAAAAAAAAACGAAATATTTGAACTACGTTTTTAGTTGCTACGTTTTTAATTGATCTTATCGTCAATGCAATTAATAACGTAATCTAATTAATTCTTTTATCATTTAGTAGATTATCAATATATTTATTGATAATTTTAATGTAATAGTTGAAGAAAACATTCAAGTATTTTATTAGTCTGACGATTACGGTAAGATCATATGAAATGCTAAATATAGCGAAATAATAAGGAATAATTCCTTATTATTAATAAAAAACGACAAATTTCAAGCCTAATAAGGCTTATTTAAAAATAAATAACTCTTCGCCTTTCATGTCAGAGGACGATGCAAGGGCTATAGAAATCTACCTGATAGAACGTACATAATATGCGTTCTATGACGGCAGAAACGGCAAAATAATTTAGGTAGCTTTGCATTCAATTAATGAATGATCAAATTAAGATGGAGGCTTAAAAAATGGTCTTGGAATTATATAATACTTAAATAAAATTCAATATAGTTTTATCTATTAAAAACAAATAATATTCATAACAATCGATAACAAACGCACTGTCTATTTATTAATTGACATTAATAATTGTTAATTAATAAAATAAATCAAATAAATTAAATAAATTAAATAAACTAACAAGTGTTTAATTTAAAATTAACTGCTGTCAAAACTGCTCATGTAAACTGAAGAAATTCAGGTTAGTAACTTACTGTTCTAAATCGTGAAATGGATGAGCTTGCTCCGCTTAAGAAACTCGTTAATCGGGTTAGCATTACACCCACATTTCCAATGCGAATTAATAGTATTTTAACGAATTTCTGAGAAAATTTATTAATACATAACTCTAATATTAAATACTATTGAGTATTTAATAAAATAAAATTCATTTTGTAAATACTAAATGAGTTATATAATTAATAGAGTTATGATTTACTCTGCAAAGTGATGAATAACCGCTACATGATATTCTTCGTATCCTGGGACTTAGCCACCTCTTTTGGCAAGTTCTTTGAAAAAAATTGTTCCCATAAAAGAACTATAATATTAAAGACTATTATGTCGTCAGAAAATATTACTAATATTATCTCTGATCTACAAGAATAAGATATCGCAGAACTTCAAAAGCGTTATTCCCTTCAAAACATTAGATTTATTAAAAACAAAGACGATCAAATTCTTCCTATTGCATTCGAAAATACCGAAGAGGACAATGCCCATCTCATGTCTAATGCAGCATTTAATCATTTTATGGGTTGCAATCTAAACTTTACAATTGCAAGTACGGACAATCTTACATTTCCACATTGTAACAAGTGTCACATGTGGGGACACTGGAACTCTACATGTGGTAGGATGAATTAATGCGGAGTGTGTGGATCTAATGAATCCGTCTATGACACACAATGCAAACTAGCCCCAAAATGCACGAATTGCGGACTTGAACATCATGCGTGTTCAAGAAGATGTTCAGCATTCAAGAACTATGTAAGAAGACATACAGTGAAGAATAATGTCTACTCTCTCCCCTTAACGGCAAATTCGGTGTGTAACTCATCTGGTCTTAATATGGACGAAATGTTCAACTTCTTTAGAACACTTCAACAAGAAACAACTCGATCGATTGAATTACTGATTTCCAGTTTGGCAAATACACCCTCTAAGCCTTCCATAATCTCTCTTCCTGTTACCAAATATTCAAATAGAGCAAAATCAAATTCTTCAAGTATGAATTCTAAGAGGAGATTCACATCGTCTTCCAAGAAACCTATCCTGCCTTCTTCCAAGACAGTGCTTCCTATAACAATTGCCAAGCATAATGTAAACCCCTGGAGATTGACAGATTGGGTCACGACGGGAAATGAAGGTAACGCTTGTGGGCAAGTATCTTTAACTTGTTCGGCTGAATGTAAGAAGAGCAACATTCTCAACTCCGGTTCGGACTAGTAGGAGACATCTCACTTCAGCTAACTTAATGCACTGCAAAGTATTCAAGAGCGTTTTTCACTGAATATCCTTCAGTGAAATTCGGAAGTGTTCTGCCCTTGCCTTCTATCTGGTAGAGATGCATATGTTATAGTTCTTTAGAAGACGCGATCTATCCGGCTTCCCCAGGACATTCCTCGATTTACCACTAAGCACATCTACACCTACTATACTCCGTACATAACCCCACCTCACTCTTCTTCATATCAAGGTCTTTTAACTCTAGTAAAGAGCTCCTTAAGATCATCCTCTTACTTAACTATTTTTGTCCAGCCCTATCTTGTTTAGCTATATCACTCTGTAAAATCGGTAAACACATCAGCATAGTCAATATCTATATCCGGCTCAGAAGAAATTCACAAGAACCGTGATATCCTGGATCGTATATTGGATAGCGGTTATAACATGTTACTTGGTGACTTCAACGACACAACTGGTCGTTGGATTAATGCAGCAAGCCGCATAACGAGGAACGACTATCTTATTCACAACCACCTTCCCCCATCTTTCATTGCTCAACAACTAATTTTCTCCTCGACGTATTACTGATTCATAAGATGTGGTTGTTGAAACCCATTTGTACTGAGCAGCCGCGCCAACATCAGACCACATCTCATGATGCTCTTCGCTGACGGATAGAGGAAGATACATTGCTTAGAAGGAGGTTTCACTTTGATCCAATCAGAGTGGCCACCTTTCAGGCAGCTATTCAGCTCTTCCCCAGAATTGGTAATGAGAGTTTGAACAAATTTAATTCCAACATTTCATCGCAAGCTACCGCGTTGCTTTTAACTACCTATAAAGTTCGCATATACAATTACAATCCAACAAAACTCAAGGTCCTCACTAAAATGCTGCATCTACCCAATCTCTCTGTTTCCGCCAGACAGGCCCTCTTGTTAGAATTGGAGCTCTAGATATAAGATCCAGCTGAGCAGGGATATGGCAAGCATTGCTCACCTAAACCCTTCTCAGGCTTCCTTCTGGAAGATATTCAAGAAGGAGAAGTTTGTCTGCTGGAAGGATAGAGCCTTGGATTGGATTGGTAGCATTGGCCTTGACGAAGTTTTAGAAGTGTCACCATACTTACATAATTATGGAGCCACTCAATCTCCCCAACCAATCCCGTCTTGATGTTACTTTAGGAGTAGGGATCTATTTGTCACAAATATCCTGTGACAAATATCCAGGCACCTCCAAATCCCACGCGCCATTCTCCACTCTGGCCTGTCAGCTTTTGACAGACAGTCAGAGAAAGGAGGTCACCATCACAATGCTATAAGCTTCCCTGTCCGATATTGGTGGCATAACCATGTCCTAGAGATCTGCGGCCCATTTCGATTCAAAACTCTCTCATCTCCATTTATGAAAAAGCGCTTGCGCGTAAAATGCGCGAACATCTAAGTAAGCGAAATTTAATCCCACCAGGTTTTCATGGGTAGTACGTAAAGGATTGCTCGGTCCATTAAACAATAGGTGAAATGCATAAGTTTCGTCGAGATAACAGTCATCAGCTTGCTGTGCTGTTTTTCTTGATTTTTTTGCTGCATTTAACCGCATATCCATAATGATTAAATATTGCAGAAGAACGTCTCCTCTTTTAAGATTACCCTTGTGCTGTTCAATTCTCTATCGTACCCTTGTTTGGTTTAACCGAAATAGACTTAATTGCAATATTTGCAATGAATGCGATATACTACTTCAGTTTTTGAATATAATGGTTTCGTTTTGAAAATTAAGATCATGAAAGGTCGTTTTTGTGATAAATTATATTTCGTTGCTCATCAGTCTTCAGCAAATAGATCAATATATTGTACTCTGCAGAAATGTAAGTGGTAGAAAAGAAATTGTTGCGGATGTCTTTATTTTGTAAAGACAAAATGAAGAATTATATGCGTGTATGAATATATTTTTCTGATATATTTATTTTGTGTTATATTATTTTTTAATAATATTTATCATATTCTTTGTATTTATTATATTTTTGTGTTTAACACTCTAGATAATCACATTATACCAGATGAAATACCATAAGCATTTGCTTGGACATGCTGATTCGCTTGGACATGCTGATTCGCTTGGTCTTATAGAGACGAAGTACCTCCAGATGACCTTCAATCTTTATTCTAATTCATTGCTAATATATTCTTATAAATATTGCTGCATTGCTGCAATATCAAAAAAATATTAATACTTATGAAATAATATTAATTCATAATTATGAATGAGAATATGATGTATGCATTTGGCACAGCTGCTATGTTTGTCCAAGATAACGTAGCAGTTCCAGAACTGTTGTAGTGCATGATAAAACTACAATCCTTTTGATGCCATTACATCTTAATTTTGATATATCGCATATTATTTATCAAACAACTCACATAAATCGAATTATGAATAATTCTTACTTTATATAAATCTAAATTATATAAAATATTACGATTGCAATATTTGTCTCTAAATAAAAACAATAAAAATTACTAAAATAATTAATTAATACAATAAGAAGTTAAGATAAAAAATTATATAGTATCTATAATATTCGTATATTTTATCTATTAATCAATTCATAAAAAATGAGTTATAATAACACTTTTAAAGATTCAGATATTTTCATTATTAAATTTAAAGTACGAAATAGTGTATGTCAATAGATTAATCTGATTGATTTCCTTTGTTTAAATGTCTGCTGCACTATTAACATAATTTCACTATACGTTGGTAATTTCATGATATTAAATAATTCAAATTTCATTTTAAGGTGTTGAGAATGAATCTCTTTTATAAAACGTTCACTATAATGCTTAAAATGAATTTACAAAATCTCTTTTCTTCAAATTCAACAATAGGCAAATATGTTTTATAGGCTACAAATCATAAAGCCTAAGCTAAGCGATTTGATATGAACATATATTCACTTTGTTATGTAAACGGCGATTTTCAATTTCCTTTATATATAAAAATGGGCCTTATTTTTATCTTATTGATAAATAGTTTAATAATTTCAGTGATTAAATAATAAATGACAAAAACGGTCCTCGAAATATTTGACATAAACAGTCGACAATTCGATAAAAAGTATTTAGCAAAAAAGTCGTGATTTAACCCAACAAATATTTTTAATTATTTTAGCGTATAGCCGAAATATAAAACGATTGCTAAACACTCAAAATAGCATTGCAGCGCTCTAAATAGTTATTTAATCAATTAATTAATCGCCAGCAGTAACTAAACCATTATATCAACAACGTCCATATAATTGAGTTTGATAAAGTTCTATAAAATAAAACCAACATTTTTAGGGTGTAGATTCTGGAAAATACAATTTGATAATCTAATGATTCTTAACAATACCATGTACTTATGTGAAAGCTCCTTAAATTCTTAAGAAATTAAGATTCTTATGATCTACAAATCGAGGATTGCCATAAATGGAAAGGTACTGTACACTCTGTAATTTATGGGTATACAAATATCACTTCATTTCGATAACTTTTACGCCTTTGCCCAACAATTTTTATTTATTCATTAGTTTGATATCTAAAAGTGGTGTAAATCACTGATTATGGAATCGACGGGTATACAATACTTTACACATACAGCATTTAAATTAACAAAAACGATTTTATTTAAAAGACATCATTATATATTTTGCTTGTTATATTTCTTGTAAATTATTCATCAAGATGATATCTTCTGAAATATTTTAAAAGATTTCATTAGTTTTTCAGAAAGATAAAAATATATTTTTTGCCTCCTATAGATAAAAAAAATAAAGTCACGAAGCAAATATGAAATCAATGGATTTTTTAAATAATACTTTTGTCTCTAAATTTTACTTCTTTATTAAAATTACAAATACGACATTAAGAGATAAAATTCATTTTTATCAGTTATGCGCATTTAAACAATTACGGTTTTTATTATGGTAAGAGTTCAAAATCGTTTATCACGTCGATTTTTCTTAAACCTTTCTGGCAGAATTTTATGACATATTTATCAAAAATATATTCAAATAATAGAGCATCTTACGCGTACGCTAAATACATTTCGATCAATTTTACGCAATGTTCTACCTTTACCCATCAATTCTCGTCTACAAATAATGATTTATTTTATTAGCAGAAAGAATAAGCTAATTGTTTTCAAATTGAGATTATGCAATACTATATATTTATATCATAACAGCATGATCTATGGAAGAATCGTGCGTTAATAGCTTGAGTAAAATATAAAAAATAACAATATCGCAAACATTTGTTTACTGTCCTGGAAAAATCAATTTTTTATATTTTGCTATTTCTGTTTTATATTTAGATGTCTATTTTCCCACATAAAATGTTTCTATTTGAAATAAGTCTATTTTTTTAATTAAAATAAAACAAACTGTAAGACAATGAGTTTAACGATCCAATTGAGATATTAAATCTAATCAGTGAAATGCAAATTAACTTGCAGAAATGCTAGATAGCCAAATTTGTAATAAATCTATTTATCTCCATAATCTCCAAGTAATCTTAATAATATTGATGAACAATTGATTTATAATGTTATTTAGTTATTAAACTCATCTAATCATACAATACGATACAAATTTAAATTTTAAATCAAATAAAAATTTGATCTTTAAATCAAATTTGTATCAAGTTTTTCAAAAGAGTAGATTAAGTAGTTAGTTGAGCATCATTCACATTTTGAAATTACCGCGTTAACTTTATAGATACAACGATCGCGGATGTCATTTTCAGAAAATGATGCCATTTTAGATGCTCTCAATGAACGAAGATTATTTAACCATCAAAAACATACAATTTGCAATTCATCTTGTTTAAGGTTAATACAATATTTTAGTTATTACTTTTATTTATTTATCTATGTAATTGTGCATGTAATTGTGAAAATATTCTTAAAATCTAAGATTCGCTGTAAAATTTACCATTCGCCTTTTTCTGTTTGCCTGAACTTGATACAATTGGCATACATTTAGTTAAAATGATTGTTTTAACTAATTGAACTTGTTTTAATTGACATACATTTTCGCACAACGACTAATTCTAATGTTGCTGACCACGTAATTGTAACTGAACACTCTATAAATTTTGAGTCTCTATCGGTTCTCATTCTATTTAGGTTCTCATTCTATATCGGGTTCTCATTTGAACCCGACATCAGGCTGCGAAAAATAAAAGTAGCAATATTAATTAAACAAAAATACCCAACATTGAACGGCAACGATGGTCATACTTTGCTCACTTAAAATACCTTGTGCATTGTATAATTTGCTAATGTGTTTTGTTTTTACCTTGTTGATTACCTTGAAAATGGTCGCGCTTGAAAACCGAAATATTGGTTTTAACAACAACAATGTTCTGTCGGCGGATGCCTTTTCTTCGTTCAGCAATAGTTAAAGTACATTTAGGCTTTAATTGTAAGGCGCTACATTGTGACCCATAAAGCCAGGTAACTATCGACCTGACGACATCTTATATCAATACACAAGTACAAATATACTATCCATGTTTCTTTATGCAACAGGTGATAATGGATATTTTAGTATTCTATGATTATAAAGCTATTGAAATGTCAGCTTTAGTCCGAAACTATAATAAACTAGTCAACTTGTCTTAATGTTTATCAATCAGGAGTTTGTTAAAGTGTGGCCTATATTTCTTACAGTTAAATTTAAGGTCATCTCGATTGACCAAAATACTTTATTCTCAACATTACAATAAATTGTGAATATTGCATACACGAGCCGCTATTCTTAATTGGTCGGTTTGATATTATCCTCGTGTGGTTTTTTGAATCCTATCAGCATCACTGTAGACTACAATCAGCGTGGGTGGATTTCATCAGCAGTGAGCCCACGCCTGGACCGAAAGTAGTGAGCCAGGACCGAAACACGAAATGTAAGCGTGGGCTCACTGCTGATGAGGTCCACCCACGCTGATTGTAGTGTACAGTGATGCTGATAGGATTCAAACAACCACACGAGGATAATATCAAACCGACCAATTAAGAATTACAATAAATGATTTTCTAGTTTTTTCTGATTTTGTGATTAAGTACTGCTAAGTTTTCAAGTTAGTTTATTTATAGGAAAAAGTTTTCATACTGTCACTTCTCTAAAATTACAGTTACTTAATCAAAATATTTGAATAATTTTTTTATTTCTTCATATGCTAGGAGTTACTGGTAAAATATAAATAATATTTCTACTATCGTTTACTGATTCGGCTTTAAAGTGACGATTGCAAAAGTGCATTTTTCATATGACATGTGCCAATTTATTTTCATTGAATAAGATATAATATATTCATGTCAGTAAACTCATTTGTTGCACATTAACAAAGTATTTTTTATATCAAATATGTACTGAAGAAATAGTTTGTAATTGATGGTACATGTATAAATGTCATTACATTTTTAATATAAAAAACGTTTTTTATTAATCAATTTTTATATTAAGTTTAAATATAAAAAGAACTCAAAACTTCCTAAGCATTACATAGTGGATTATCAACAGTTTGTGATCGCTGGCAAATACATTTTTAAGGAAGTATTTGTAGATAGCTAATTATTTGACTGCAAATCACAACCAATTGAAAAACTTTTCGTCAAAAATACTGAAAAGCTAGTAAACGTTTAAGCTACCAACTTGTTATTTCAACAGTAACAATAGTTTTCATATTCTTTGATGTGGAGAAGCAACGACTTTACTCTGAGTCTATCCCGGATGACCGAATTCCTAACCGTATTTCCAAGGCTCAGATCGGCCACACCGGGAAGGATCCTCAATTTATTCGCCTGTATTCAAGATCTTAGCTTTAAAGTAATAACCCATAGCTCCTTACCATAGGTTAATATAGGAACGAAGATTGGGTGGTAGACCGAAAGCTTCGCCCGAAGACTCAACTTCCGCTTCACCACAACAGACCTGTACAAAAGACGCTTTACTGCGTTAGCTTCACAAATCCGATTCTCAATCTCCTTTATGTTCCTGCCGTCCCTCAAGAACAATACCCCCAAGATACTTGAAATCCTTAACATTAGTAAGAACCTTTTCCCCAATTCTGATTGCCATTGCCACCTGAATCCGAGACGAACACACAGAGACTGTCTTGGAAGTACTAACAATCATCCCTGACGTTTGCCATTCTATCGTGAATCAATCTGGTAGGCATTGTAAATCCTCAGGACAAGAAGCCAACAAGACAACGTCATATGCAAAAAGCAGATGTGGTATCCTGATGGAACCGAGCTGAAGACCGACATCCGTCAGAGCATCCCGTCTCGAAATTTTGTCCATGTAAACAAGGAACAAAAGTTGATACAAAGTACAACGCCGAAGAAGCCAAACGACTACTGGAAATGATTCAGACTTCCTACCCAGAACACGAACACAACTCATACTTTGTTCACACAGAGAAGCCACATCTACCTGAAGATAGTGTGGTATTTCATACTCACTTAGTATTTCCCACAACCTCTCGCGCGTAATTCGGTCGAACGCCTTATCCAAATCTACAAAACACATGTAGACCGGTTGAGCGAACTTCCCAGACCGTTCAAGTATAGTTGAAAGAGTAAAGAGCTGTTCCGCAGAATGATAGTTGAGAGATTAAAGAGCTATTTCGTAGTTCCACGACCTGGACGAAAGCTGCATAATTCAACATCTCTCATTTTTGATCAATTTTCTTCACCTCTTCTGGTTCCGAGCGAAGTCTTCCCGGATGTAGCCATAAAAACGTTCTTTGGGCGAAACATCAGCTAGAAGCTCCCAGCACGCCTTCACAAAATGTTTTGGTTTACTACACTTGTCTAGCATCCGATCCTGCTATCAAAGTTTACTAACTACATGGTAGTGATCGGTTTAGAGCTCTGCTCCTCTCTTCACACAAGTTCTTAGAACAAAACGTCGCAAATTAGATGAAACAATTACAAAATCGATCATTGATCTTTGATTAAGAGAATTCTGATGCCATGTACATCTCTGGATCTCCTTATGTTCAAACATGATGCTGGTAATGCACAAATTGTTACGAGAACAAAAGTGCAATAATCTAACACCACTCATATTCAAATCGGAGAGTCCGTTCTTTCCCAACACTCCCTTCCAAGTGCTATTGTCACTACCAACATGAGCATTGAAGCCACCCAATATAACTAGGGAATCTCCTACAGAAGTACTATTAAGCAGAGCCTGAAAATCTTCCACAAAGACTGCGTATTCCGAAATAATGTTGGAAGCATATGCAAACAACAGTTATCCCCTTTCCATCTTTGACTCAAAGTCTCAGAGACGCCAGCCTTTCGTTCACTGGGTAAAACCTTTCTACCACGAACGACAACCGGGGACTTGTAAGTATCCATACACCCGCCTGTCGTCACTTTCCGATGGTAAATCCCGAATAGTTCAAGGTCCAACCTTGATCCAAAAGTTTAGTTCCAGTTCCAGAATAGTGAAGAGAAGTCACTCCGACTATTTCAAGACCGAAGGGAACCATCTCTTTAACTAATTATGGTTCCTTCCCTGAAAGCGAGAAGACATTCCACTTTCCTACATGAAGGCTAGTCTGCTTCAGATGTTGATGTCTCTTTCGCTGTTTCCGTACAACTGCCTGGTCACACGGAGCCCGAAAATAAAACCTCCTCTGTCAGTGGTGAGTTTACCATTGTTCTTCGCACTATATTTATATTTTGTAATTTTTTTTACTCATTTTCATTGTCTTGGTTTGTTTGTTCGGATATCTTCCGTTCCCGATATCCTGTGATGATCTAACATCGCTACTGTAAGGAAACAGGTCTCCGAGACTCTCTTCAGCCTTTTCGTCCATTGTCTAATCTGCCGTTGGAGTCATCGGAGTGATTTTGAATGTTCAGCTATCTCCCATTCCCGATATTTTTGGATGATCCAACATCGCTACTGTAAAGAAACAAGCCTCCGTGAATCTCTTCATCATTTTCATCCATTGACCAATCCCCCGTTGGAGTTATCGGAGGGATCTGAGATAGTATATGAAAGAACTATCCATACGGCTGATGCAAGCCGGCCAATTATTTAGCCGTTGATTGACTAATGTCGAGCATACATTGCCAGCTAAATAGTGCCGGCTTAATACTTAATCGACTTGCACCTAGCGGCCCACAATACTTTGCATGAGTGTCAAAAATTTTTAGCCTTTTAAATTATTATCTCATATGTGAATCGAACCAAATATTAACCAAATTTAAGATAAGATCTCTTGAAATTTATTGCGATTTGTAATTTTTTTCTTTAATTGATTAAGTATTTCTATATTGGTCTTTGCAATTAAACCACCTAACTGAGTCTACTTATTTTTTACAATGATTGTATAATTCTTAAGGTATAATTTATGATTAATAATTATTCAATCATTTATAACGATTGTACAATTCATTTTTATAACAATAAATTCAATAATCTTGAATTGATTTGTTTTCATGTGGCTGTCGTTTAGATGTATTATTCACATTTATCTGCGAATTTAAACATTACCCGTGAATTTATTTTACAATTTTTAAAAATTAAATGTTTTATCAGTTATTTACTGCATTAAATTTATAGAGAAGTTCAATCATCGAGTAACAGTGAATATGATCATGGTGTCGAGGGGAAAATGACTTATTTTGTAAATGATGATATCTGGGAGTATATAGGTCCTATCTACGACGAACTTATGTCAAACAGTTTACTTTCCGAATCTGAAGTATATTTTTATCACTTGGTCGACTTTTTATATCAAATTAATAGATCACATGTAGTGGAAATGAAAAATCCGTATCAAATTCAGATTTTACCGGATTATCACAGCCAAGCGAAACTGTATTAGCTGCGTCTGATAAGTGTAATCATGTATGCATATATTTGCTTTGCTATTTTAAAAAATTAGTATTAAATTTCAATATTAAAAATGTACAGAATGTACTTTAATATAAGGAGTTTTACTATATATTGTCATGTCTAATTTTAGTAATCACACATAAAATAATGAATTATTAATCGGTCTTATATCTTTAAAGTTACTTGATTTTACAGTTTGTAAAAATTTATCACTAATTATCCGATTTTAAATAACTGATAATTTTTATAATTATTTGTTAAGATCATTTCACAGCTGATATATAAGCCAGCAATTAATAATTTTGGTGGATACTAATCATATTTATTTGTCATATCATCAATTTGAAGGTGATACTACCTGTTTAATATAATAAAAGGAAATGTAATATATATTATTTATTAGTCAATTCATAAAAATTCAATTTATTTTAAATTTCAATTTTATATTTTAACTTTATATAAATTATTTGTAATCTTATATAAAATTATAAAATTATTATTAATTATAAATTATTATATTTATCATTAATAATAAATAATTATTATTAATAATAATTAAATAATTATTATTAAATAATTATTTAATAAAGAATTAAATATACGAATACTTCTATATAAATAATAATTTATAATAATTATAAATTATTTAATTACTATAACTTTATATAACTTTATTATATATTATAAGATTTAGTTAGGGATGTTAACACTTTCCACTTTTCCATAATGCTATTATAAATTTTTTAATATTTTAGTTATATTAATATTTGATAATTCATAACCAGCAGCGATTTATACAATCGTGACGTTATGTTGTAAGGCTGTATTATATTGCTGTTATTTAATTACAGAATAAGAAATATATTCGCTTTATATAAAAAAATATTTAATTTTTATTTTTACAAAAAGTAGATGGCTTTAGAATTAATGACTTCGTCAGTTAAGCAATTTTATCATAAGCGATAACTAAACTGTATAATCAAAAATAATTTAGCAAAACTTCTGTAATTGACTGTTCATTATATTCTGGGAATAATTTTTGTATTATTTATATAAATAAAAATGGTTCAAAATAGTAATAGCGTTGTTAAGTTTGAACCAGTTTCAAAAAATGTATAAATTTAGACAATAATATTAAATGAGGTGCGGAATTAAAGGATATCTATAAATTTTATGAAATAGCTTCCAATATTGGCTTTTTATTATGCCAACAGGAAATGTCTGAACCTGAGAAACGCTTTCTTTTAATTTTGCTTTCAAGTATATTATTTATTTCGTTAAAAAATTATTTAATGAAATAGTCTTTATATTACAATTCTATTATTGTTTTTACATTGCAATTCTATTATTGTTTTTCTAGGCTACAACTCTATTGTTAAATAAATGGTACGCATTACAAATTTATATTAATTTAAATGCATTAAATTTAGGGGACAAGACGAAGGATATAATTTTCTTAATTTCAAATATCTAACTATCATTATTAGTACCATATTTTAAATTTAATGATTTATTGATGTAATTTGTCAATACAAATCGATAATTAAATTTCAAAAATTAATCTTATAAAAGGAATTGCTTAATTGTATTGCTGACGCAAATGAATCCCGGACACATAGATTTAACTGACAACAAAAACTTGATTCAAAGCAAAATAATTGACATTGATGTCTTAAATAGCATCAATTATTTAAAATTTAATTATCTAACTAAATTATTAATTTACAAAAATTTAGTTACATTATTAATTTAAAATAATACATTATTAATCTGCAATAATTTAGTTACATTTTACAATAGGTTAAATTATAATTAACATTCAAATATCATTATTAGCAAAATAATTGACTGAAAACATTATTTTTACGTATTGATATGTTATCATCGTTGTTTTAACTTTCGAGGGTTCATATTATAATAATAATGAGACAATACGATCAAACAATGCACCATCATATCAACAGGGTAATGTATAAGTTTTAATCCGACTGAGAATATGCCATTTATAATCATTTTTAATTTCTTGATTATACTTACTCATGTACCATTTGCACCAATTAATACTTCTGCTTGTGTTTTTATAATTTTTTAAAGATTTAAAATTTTATGATTGATGCACAACGTCAATATTTAATCACAAAAGCGCAAAAATGCAAACTCTTTTTTTTATATTTCGCTAGCTGGTACTACTTCATCAAAAATAAATAATATATTAATTATATAATATTTAATTAATATATATTTGGGGTAGAGGATCTGGAATGGGGAAGATATGTGAGAATAGGAAATGGAAATGGGATGAAAGATTGGAAAATGATATGTATTAATCAATTTAATATAAAACACAATAATGATTCAAATGACTTAATTTTCCCGTCAATTTTTATTCTGATTGAAGGAATCGGGAAGACTAAACAGCATAAACTGACTCTAAGCTGTTTCGACTTGTGAGTGTCATCAATAGGGGGATGCAGCACAACTGGATTGAAGTTCAGCACTCATGCACAGCTCAAAGAGTCCTAGTACACATCTATGTACAGGAACTAACACTGGTGAGAGTATTCATCACGAATAATTCATTCACCAGGACGTAACAAGTAGAGTTTAAAAGCACTATTATTGAGCGCATACGCCAAGCTCATTCTTCATTGCTGGTGGTAATTAAACAAATTATTTGTTTATAAATGATTTGTTTTCAAATTATTTGTTTATTTAATTACTATATTAAAATATAATCATTTTATTTTAATATATTATATTAAAATGATATATTTATTAATATTTATTTATAATTTATATATATTAATATTTATTTAATGTTTAAATTATTTAATTGTATATGCAATACAGTGATGTTACAACTATTACAATCGATAGGGAAACTACAAAATTTCATAAACATTTGCGATTTATTTTTAAACTTTTAAATTCATATGCATTCATCATCAAAAGTATTCGGTTTGTTATAAATCAATTTGTATTTCAACAAAACAAATTTTATGTTTGATAAATAGCCATTATTAGCTATAAATTATTTAGTTATTCTGTCACAATATAACATTTTTATTGATTTTTATTGAAAGAGGCAAATATTAGTTGGAGTGAAGATGCAACTATTATTGCTTAATAATTGATTAATTTTTATTTAATTGCATTAACTACTAGGCCAGTAGTTTTAATTATTATTTATTGAGATATTTACTTATTGAAACTTTATTTATTCAATTATTTATTACAATCATTACTTCTCTTAAAGTTGTATTAACGACAATATATGTAATAAAGATAAAATTGATCGAATATTACTAAATAAATTAAATTACTTAAAAACATTTATGATCAATAATTTTATCAAATTATTAATGTACAACTCGCTATGTGTACTTACTTTTAAATAAAATATTATGTTTATATTTATATTTTAAGTGTGTGATCTACTTAAAACGGCCAATGAATTCGATGAATGGCTAACAACTAAAGAGAATTTCATAAACAATGAAATAATTTTTATCGATGATCTGCTATCTCAGTCTTGCTTGGAGGACGCGTTTTCCTCTCATATGGTAAATCAATTCAAAATTTTTTACCCTTATACTTATTGCGCCTTTTCTATTTTCTTAAATTTAAATGATATCAAGAATAAATGAATTTGATTCATTTATTAAATTTGGAATTTAGGAGCAGGTTTAATAAAAACGGAAATCATCTATTTTTATATTTCGCTAGTTGGAGCTACTCCAACCAAAATACAAAAATTCGACAATTAATTTGAATTTTGGGATCCTCTACATTTAGTGTAGAGTATGGGGATGGGATTGAGATAGTGGGATGTGAAAGGGATCGAAGGATGGAGAGGTCAATGAATAGGTTGGGGGATAGTTTATCTCAATTACATTATGTCATAGCTACTATAGAATAAAAATCATATTTTTTAAGATTTTGATATTTAAATGCTTCATCATAAAAGTGAAATTGCAGTGATTACCCTATGACTGTATAATCTAGTATATTTTGTGAAAAGGTAAGTAAAATACAATGTAAACTCTAAAAATGTCGAGATATTTTAATTTTTCAATGTTTTATAAGATAATTATTTTTCAACTAAGAGACATAAACTATAGAATTTCTTAGCAGAAAGTAAAAAATGTCAGATTATATTTCTTCTAAAAAATATTTTAACGGTCGTCTAAATATTTTTATAAATTTTTTCAATTTTTGTAAGAATTAAAATTTTAATTACCATTAAGGTTTCTCCATTTTTTGTTATGACTACTTTAAAGAGCATTAAAATATATACTTAATTCGTCATTTGACTGATTAATATAGCTGAAATGTTTAATAGAGATAAAATTCAGATCTAGTTATGATCTAAGAGCAATTATTTATCTCAAATACAGCCCTTATTATTAATGATGACATTGAATATATCTGGTTGTAGATTGTAAGGAATGATGTAATGTGGGTGTTTGTAAAATATCAACGAATAAGCATATTCTGATTAAATTAAAAATCGAATTATTATATAAGAATAAGTATGTTTTTAAATTTTACTTAATGGTATCATACAAGAATTTATAGTGCACAATTCTTTGTACTATAAATGAATATAAGGAACTTGTATAACCCAGTATTTTTATAAAACGATTAATAAGTTATTTATAATGTATTAGAATAAAGATTGGAAATTATCAGAAGCTGTTATGTGATCATGCTTGACCCATATTTCAAAAATACAAAAATATTATTCTTGTAAATTTTAATAGGTCATTTTTACGATATAAATTAAAAGTAGTTTTAATTAATGTTAATTTAATGTTCATATCTAGATATATACCTTCTTTATCATTAATATTGGTTTTATTAATAATAAAGCTATCTGGGTAAATTTGTTCATTTATTGAATAAAAATTATTAAAGTTAATTGCACATATATCATCAATATATCAAAACCTATATTTCATATCTTTATATAATTTAGATTTATTTTTACACAGTTATCTTCATATAAAATTTCATTATTTAATGTATTATATTTTATATTATTTGGTATGCATGAATGCTCATGCAAAAATATGTTTCTTGTAAATTTAAATATGTCATCTTTACGATATAAATTAAAAGTAGTTTTAATTGATGTTAATTTAATGTGGATAAATTTGTTCGCATATTGAATAAAATTTATTATAGTTTAATACACATATATCATCAATATATCAAACATATATTTCATATATTTATATAATTTAGATTTATTTTTTAAACAGTAATGAACAAATTCATATTCTATAAAGCTTAAAAACAAGTCAGCTATAATTGGGCTTACCTCCAATTGGAACACATTTTATTTGTCTAAATATAGATGTTCCTTCTTTTAAATAATTTTGATCTATTAAAATATTTAAAGATTCTATTAATTCAATTTTATCCATATATTTATATTTATTCGATGGTTTAATTTTTGTTAGATATTCGTTACAACTTATGTATAACATTATAACATTATAATAACATATGTATATCTATTTCCAAATATAAGGTCAATTAATTTTTCTAATGCATCTTTAATATTTGTTAAATCTAAATTTGTATAAAGCGTACCAAAATCGTACGTATTTATATTCTGAAAATTTATTTTTGTAACCTTTTTACAGCTGATAGTATATTCAAACTTTTCAACAATGAGCTCTCCATAATCCCTGTTCCGATTTCACAAATGTTCCACGCGAGCACCTCTAACTGTGTAATTTTTAAGTGCATTCTTAGTCATTCTTGTGGAGTCTATCTTCGTTTTCTCAAACGTGGTCACACTCATATCTATAGTCATTGTGTTCATTACTTAAATCTTCGACGCTCCCACCACTCTTTTACGTGGCAAATGTAAACTTTTATGGCAAAATAAGATCGCAAAAATTCCAACAGAAAATCGTAAAATATATAAATCAATATATATAATTATAAATTATATATACTATTAAGCGGACAATTTTTATGAATGGATAATAAATAATATACTTTGTATTAGAATAAGATACTATATAATCAAATTTTATCAGAGGAAATACATCATTAGCATGTATTTGACCCCGCTGCTATGTTGGGTAGAAGAGTTAGGGGTCGAAACCTGATAGCATAGCAGTTCCTCCTGATGACCTCTAATTCTTATTCTGATACAACGTCTGTTATTTATTAGTCAATTCATAAAAATGACGTTTATTTTAAATTTCAATTTTTTATTTTAACTTGATTTAAATTATAAAAAATCTAAAAACAATTATTTATTTTATTATTTAATTATTAAATTTTGATTTAGCATTATTATGTTTTGTTTATTTTATAATTATATTAAATATGTAGACTCAGTTAGCTGATTTGATTTGTTCTACTGACATGTTATTATTGACATGTGGAAAACTGAAATTTCAATTTCAATTTATTATTTAAAATCATTAATTATTTAATTATTAAATTTTGATTTAGCATTATTATGTTTTAATTTTATAATTATATTAAATACGTATACTCAGTTTGCTGATTTTACTTGTATAAGAAAAATGATAGGCTTGTGGTATATCCTTTAATACGCTATCATGTAATTTTAGGGCAGCGTCAATATGTTATAAAAATTATCTCGTTTAATTAATACTGAAATAGGGTTTTATACCAGTATTAATTTCGATTACATTATAATATTTTTTAAAGTGTATTTTATTTACTTTTAGTATTTTATTCATATAAACAGAAAGGGTTAATAATGATTTGTTAGTAGATCAGATAACTGAGTCTACGTATTTTGTACTATAAATAAATTAAAAATAAAGATAAATAATAAATAATTATATAAGATTTTATTGAATCTATATCAAGTTAAAATTTAAAACTGAAATTTAAAATAAAAATCAATTTTTATGAATTGACAAATAAATAATAAACGATGTATCCGAATAAGGAATTTTTATCCATCTGTAGAAACTTTGGTTAGGGGATTTAAACAATCCCCTACCCAAAGTAATATACAACAATTTATATCTACACCACTGGAGTAGTCAGTTAAATAGATGTAGCGTTGAATCAAGATACATACGTCCTGAGTACAAAGACGATCAGCATAAGTGTACGGAGTAAGCATATAATAAGGGTCGAAACGTGAAATGTAGGCATGGGTCAGCAGCTGATGAGACCCACCCAAGCTGATTAGTAGCGTCTTCCTGTATCAAGAATAGGAACAATACCTGTGAGGATAATATTGTGCCACAACCAGAAGAATTTCAGCTCACAGATGCATTCAAGTTAAATTAAATTTATATTTTATAATATTTTGTTGATATATATTTTACGATTTTCAGTTTGATTTTATTTTTATTTTTTTATATGTATATAATAATATTTAATAATATGTGTTTATTAAATTAATTAAATGATTTTGAAATCATTTGAATAAAAAAATCATCATGATTTTTTATGTTGCCTTTACATTTAAATCATTATAATTCACTTCTTTCATCAGTATATCATAATAAAACGTTTTGTATATAAAGACAAAGTTATTACTAGCTTTAGAGCAGAACATTGTATTGCTATAAAATATAAAATTATATATTTTTATCATATTTATGTTAATATAAATTTAGTAGTTATTTTGAAAAATACATATTTTCAGAGCGATAGTTCGATTATAAGTTTATGCTCATTAAATCATAGTCAAAATAAACAATGGTTTTTTTAAATTCCTTACATTATAAATGAACATTACAATTACATTTAGAAAATACGTTTGCAAACGGTTTTTGATATTTATTTACAATGCACAACAGTTACGTTTAGTGATTTATATCTAGCATATGTAATTTTAATAGACATCTGATAACTGTTAACTGTTTTTATTTGACCAATATCAGTTCTAATTTTTACAACAGCCAGCGTTCTGTCTATTTCTACTTAAATTATTGCTTTTACACTAAATTGACATCAAGTACTACATAAGTTGCTAAATACAACTGTTACTATCTTTATTCCTATGTATCTAAATATTCTGCTAAGCTTTTCACGTTCCGTCGGTCGAACAAATGGGCTGACTTCATGAAATATAGGTTTATCTAATCTCTAAAATATAGCGAAATACTTTTTACTTACATCTGTTGCAGATTGTGATGGAATTAACCTTCGTCCGTAGTGGTCTGCTTTGCGACTGTTGTTAATGTAATTTGTCCAAATTCAAGAAGTGACTAGGAAACCAGTGCTACGTGTTTATCAGTTGTGAAAATTTTTAAGGAAAATATAAAGACAATTCGTACCCGTTAGAATATTTCGTTTACAGTTTTGACTATTAGATCCCAATTGTGTAAACTGATTTCGCTTTTGACCACACTTATCGAGCACTTATCGACATTTTTAAGCAATATTTCCATTTTGATGTCATATACAAATTCAAATTGCTAACATTAAGTTTAATTTATTATTGATATATCACGGAAAAGTAAAATTAAAAAATCTAATAATCTTTTTACTTCAACAACTAAACATTTAGCCTCGGATATTTAGTAAAATATAAAAAATTTAAAATCAAATAAAGATAAAAAATCAATTTTTAATATTAAAATTCACTATTAAAAATTAAAAATTAAAAAATTTATAAATTTATTCAATCAGTCAATAATATATTAAAGTATTTCATGATTTTTAATATCAATACATAAACTGATAGCTGTAACTTTATCTAAAACTGATGTTCTTATGTCGTATTTGCAGCACTATTAATTTCATGATTCTTAAGATCAATATTGTAAGCACCATTGTAAGAAAGTTACCGATTTTTATTTTATTAATCATACATTATTATTAATAAATAAATAATTTGAATTAATAAAACATTATAGAATTGGTTAATAAAAACGTGTAATTTTTACAATTATAGTCCCTTCCTAGATTTCTTTAATATAAGCGAAGGCTAAATGTCACTTTACTTTTGAAGTTCTACTGATTTAGTTAAGATATAAAAAAATAGAAATCAATAAATTACAAATTAATAAAAATGCATAAATTACAAATAAATGAAGTAAATGGCATATTTATAAATTAATAAATTACAAATTAAATATAATAAATTACAAATTACAAGAAGTAATATTTTACTTAAACAAAAACTTTTGATCTAAAATGTTCCAATTCCATTAACAGAATCGTTCACTATACAATATTTATTGGAACAATATATTCGTGATTACTATGAAATAAAGTTCTTAAATTATCTAGTAGATGCGCTCACAGCCCACCCAACATGATTTCTGCTGCCGACTTATTAGTTATTGAACCTTGCATTTTTTCTTTAGCATATGAGGAATTGATTTTATAATTTATCTTTAAACTCAGCATCGTGCTTTTACTTTTGAATGTTCCGATAAATTATACACCAAGTACCGTGGACTAAGAACAATAAAAACTAGAATTTTTCATTGTAAATAACGTTTTGTTTATATCATCTATTAAACACGGAACTGGCGAACATGGACCGTTATCTGATACAATTGTGCTCAAATTTCTTCATAAGACCAGTCTTTTGGGCCACAAAACAACCTTCGACATATTTAATGTATTCACATTTATCCTTTATGCCATTTACAACTCGGGACGAGGGTAACCAATGAATATATCTTAAAACGTCCACATTAATAGGCCACCAAACGTTTACCGACAAATCTCGATAATACAGAATGTGATATAGTGATGTTTTCGATGTGATTATTCTTTCTACATTTTCTACATTTGTTTCATACGGAACAAATGTAGATCAACCTTATGTTTTATTCTTGATCACTAGTCAGCATTAGTCGTTTCAAATTGCAGCTATAGGTATCTCAAATCGTTCATATTTGTCACTTTTCTTATAGTATATCATTATATTCATTGCTAAGTTGAAAGCGATTAAATGGTATCATATGATTGACTTATTTCTTTCGTAACCGAATATGTAATCTATCACGATTTTGAAACTACAAAGCGAATAAATGCATTTAAAATTGCTGGACTGCATTATGACCGCTAAGGCTCTTTTGTGATTTAGAATCAGAGTACCTTGAGGTCAAAGTCATTTCCTCTTCCTAACTCTTCTCTTCGTGAAATGATCCCAAGAGAAGGTATACAGATATCTACAATAGATTGATTCCATTTTCAAGTCACACATGCCTATCTCAGACCAAATTTGACAGCTTTCATCATATAGTCAATAAAATGAGATCACATTACATTTAGTAACTCATGATCACATTACATTTAGATCACATTACATTTATACTGCAGGTATATTCTACGAAAAATATTTTTAAACCAGAAAAACATTTAACACGTTAAAAGTAGCATATTATTTGCAGTATTTTAGATATTTGTACCGTATTTATAATTTTAAATAATTGATGATGATCCAGCTCCAATAATTACGTATTTATAATTGTACATTTGCAGGAAATCTAAACCAAATGCCTGCTAGCACAAATTTATTTTTCTTCTTTTCAAGAAATTGTCTTTTACATTTATTTCAGTAAAGACAAACCAAATACCTGCTAACTCAAAAATATTTTTAGTTAAGAAATATTTTGAGTTAAAATTTTCTTGTTTTCAAGAAATTGTCTTTTAAATTCATTTCAGAGAAGTCAAATCAAATACCTGCTAACTCAAAAATATTTTGAGTTAATATCTGTGTTGGGTTGAATTAACATCTGTGCTGGCTTATTCAAATATAAATAGTTGAATATAATATAGTTAAACATATATTAATCTGTGCAGGGTTGAATGAACAAAACATATTTTTCTAAATTTAATTGATCTTAAAATGTGCTTAAGGAATCACAGTCCGAAATCAAATTTTACTACAAAATCGTTACCGCTTTAAGTAGAGCAGCGCACAAAGTGTCAGAATTTGAAACCAGCAACGGTGCTAGCTTTGAGCAGAAAATTACAAATATCGAGCTTAAATGGAAACAACTGTATTTAAAATCACTGGGAGTACAATGTGTGTTGGAGCACAAGCTTTCTTCAGTTGTGGAAAATAATATATCGGAAGACTGCAAGTCCGTATCTAACAGACACAGCTTATCGTCATCCCATTTGAAGGTATTTAAAACATTAAAAAATACTGTGTTGATCGCAGTTGTTAAATTTCCGTTCTCTGAAAATCGAGCCAATTGCATAACGTATATTTAAAAGTAGCGTCGTAAAAGGCGTATTCGTAGTGCAATTTGTCTTTTAAAATTGAAAGATCAAATGTATTTTTACTATACACTGACAAAACATAACGTCGCTTCTAGAACCTTAACCTCAATTTATCACTACCATGTAAGTTATTTTTACTTTCTTAAGTTAAGTGCATCAAAGTAAGTGCACTAAAAATCGCCTTTTTTTATTTAAAAACAAGATAACTATTGAAGTTTGAAACGAAGAATATGTAAGTCTAGAAATTTCAGTATTTTTGCTTTATAACTTTAAACAAATTTATGCAGTTTTAATGGAATAAAGACTTTAAAATCAAGGACATAAATGTGATAGCTGAATTTAAATTCACACGTTGTATTTTTTTTGCTAATCAGATCTATGAATGATTTTAAGAAACATTTAGAAACAGGATGTAGTTTTGTTTTGGAGTAATCGTGCATTTAAAACTAATTAAATCAATGAGTAAATTACAAAAAGTTTGATCTTACTTTTGAATAATTATGTTTTAAACACTTTTTTAAAACTAAGTCGGTTTATATCCTCACTAAATTAAATCAAAATCATTTATTAATCACAAGTTGGCTATTTATTGAAGCACAATATCTGGTACGATTTTTTATCTTTAAAATCTTGTAACGAAATCTGACTATTCCAAAATATTTATTATTTCTATCTTTAGATTATCGCCTAAATATTTACTTAAAGTATATATAAAGATTTATGTTGTATATGTAGTTTAATATCTATCAAAGGTGCGTTGCTGATAGTTCAATCCAACTGATGTTATATGACATTATATATATTCATATGGTAGTTCATATATTTCTTATGTATACCTTGTTCATAGTAGTTCTTAGTACAAACTGAGAGCCTTTTGTATGTCGCCAATTTTAAAATTAAAAATTTAGAATATTTTTTTAATTTCTAAATTAAAGTTGCAAATTTTAAAGTTAAAAACTTGGAATCTTTAGGCCTGAATCTTTAAAATCTTTATACATACATTTAATACATACTTACATTTAATATTACATACATTCCATATATTACAATGTGTCATATATTATAATATTGCAAATATTACATTTATATTAAATACATTTAAATGCATACATTAAATTAGATATATGCATTTAAGTTGTTTAAATATTTTTGCTATTTTAAAATAGCGTAATAGAAATAAGATTAATTAACTCTCTATATAAAATACTTTATTAACTAGATTAATAAACTGTTAAATATGCTGTTTTAATAAATCATTGAAACTAATTTATCCAGTATAACTACCTTATCGGTAGTTAAAGCTAATATACTTAGCTTTGCTTGTTACTTTTAGATTTACAGCATATATTATATTGTCCTAATATCATTTATAGTTTCGCAATGTCAACTTTATTTATAAAATGCATCATTTTCACAATTTGGCAATACATATAAAGAAATTTTAAATATGAAATTGAATAATTGACTTTTACTTGAAAACAAGCTGATAACTAATTTCACATACACGTGCTTTCTCAATATTTTTCACAAATAATCAACTTTTATAGTAGACTATAATATTGTTTAAATGTAATGCATTATGTACTTCAAAAAAGGAAAGCAACTCAAATTTAGTAAATCGGAAAGCACTTTCAGTAAAGCAGATATTTGATTTTTAAACAGGACAACCATTTTGTTAAGCGATTTCTTCAGTATCCAGAATACATCAACGATTTTTCCTTGTCGCTGACCGACAGATCGAGTTTAGACGATATAATCCCTTTCGAATCAATAGAATATCGACGCATTTCATCAAATTCATTGACTCCGATAAAATCACAGTCGCTTACAATGTTATCTGTGTTTAAACCGGAAGAAAGCAGTACTCGACGATGCATGTCTCTCGAGGACATTCCATCAACGATGATAAAAAGAAGAGATAACAGCTCAATAAACGACAGTAAAAGGTTGAGATTTAAAACGGTTCGTCTATCGATACCGGTACCGTTGCATGATCAAAATTATGAAGTAAACTACGATGCTGGAGATGAAGACGATACAATTCAGTCAAACATGGAAAGCTGTATTCGACGCAAAGGTATATGCTCATATTTGTGATGTATTTATAAGAGTAAAAATCCTTATCAACTCTGCTAATTTACCTGAATTTATACAGTTAAAAGCCGTTTAGCCGTTTATTTAAATAGCTAAACCTTTACAAAGAACCTTGTAATGCGTTTATCATTTGGTCTTCATCACCACGTAGTAAGATGCAAAAGGGATTTCCCGTGATCATATACTTCCTATTATGTAAATTTTACTTAGCCAAATATAGCTAACGAATTGAAGCAAGAGGCTTTTAGAGAATAGAGTGAGGAACATTATTCATTCTAAGTTTTACGCTTACTTATGTTGTATACAATTGTTTTATTAGTGATCATATTTGCTCTTCACTGCTTAAACCAATATATATATCCACTTAACAGAAATATTACTTTTACTTGCCCATAAATAATTCAAACATTAACATTTCATAACGGTATGCCTCAATTGGATTAATTTCATAAATTGCTTAAGTTGCCGAAACAACTCCTACAAACAGATCAACAAAACAGGAACTATAATAAAATATTATAGTTACCCTTATACTTTTATATATGATATAAAATCTCATATTAATGAAATATGATTGTATTAACAGCATACTAAAAATCATAAGTTCAAATAATGCTTTTATCGTTATGTTTTCGATGGATAATTAGTGTTAACTTATCATCCAACATGATTGTATGAATACATTAATAAGAGCATTTCATACATAAATATAACTAGGTTTCATTCGATTTGGTTTTTTCCATTCAATTTTAAACTTTAACTTGATATAATTTATATGAAATATTATATAAAAATTATTAATTATTTAATTATTAATTATTTAATTTTTATTTATCATTATGTTTAATTTATAAATAATTTAAATCGCGATGAAATTATCTAAAGCTCTATAGTAATCATTTTAAAATAAAAATGTTGTGTATTATTAAACACGACTTATAAAATATATTACAATATCATTTTAATTTTAGCGTCAAGAAACAAGTTACACTGTATAAGAAATGTAAGTACTAAGTTTAAAAATACTTTATTCAAACAATTGTACATTTACATTATTATACTAATAGAATATCGTAACTATTCTCTACGGTATATTAGTTGATGATTTTTATCACAAAATTAGTATAATCGGGACAAAAGTATATTTTTGGATTGATTTAAGTTTCGATATGTATTAAATTTAATACAATACAATCATTGATCGTTGTATTAAATGCGCTTAAGGATACTTGTGTAATTACGTTAGTTAATAGATTGACAATTCAAATAAATTATTGCAGTTCAAATATTTTTGTGAATAGAAATGTGTTCACCAAGTGCACTGAGGCACTTGTTTACACATTTGCTAGAGGCCAAAATCATAATTGTTATCCCTAAAGCGATAGCTGATGACACTTTTATCAGTGCAACTTAATTACTGTAAAACGATTATTTTTGTGTTAAATACGTAAATTTCAACCACATAATCAAATTGGATTCTCATTGATGATTTAGATAGAAGCATCAGTATTGTTTAATAAATTTAACACATAACTTCTTTAAAAGTCAAATGGCTTTCAAAGTAAGGCATCATATCTGCGTTTGAACTTTACATAACCACTGTATAGTGCGTATTCTACGTCATTTAATAAAGTATATAATTCGTCGAAACGTATATATGTCTATTCAAATCATATATGATAAATGATACATCATTTTTAAGAATTTATTTTTATTATTTATGATGTTTTGTACCATTTTATTTCAAAAGTCAACTTAAATCACAATTCTCACCGTTTATCTCTAGTTACGAAATCGCAACTAATTCACTTCGACAAATACGTAGTTGTCTACTTTAATGATATAAATATAATTTCCTGTTTCATCATTATTCGTAAAGATACTCTTGAATAATGTTAAGTTATCACATATGCTTAGCTTATAGATAATATTTTTACGACTAAAAACGAACAAATATATAACTGTCGAAAACGTCTAATCTTTTATCCATTCCTAATATTTTACTAAAACTATAATATCTGAAATGACGGCCTTTTTATCGTTAATGTATTTTCATTTGGAGAGTAAAGGCAGCATTATCAACTAATATTCCACACCTTGTATGTAAATTACGTAAGAATTGCTGTTGTGAAATGATTCAAGAATCGAGCTTTCCTTTGAATAATGCGATAAATTCAATAAATTTTATATTAGTATTGATATATAATATTATACTCATACAACACAGATAGCTAGCACGAATGTGTTTCCTAAGAATAAAATACTTTATGATGATTTTATTTTAAATTTAATTTAAGCGTAAAATAACGTGCTCATTATTTTGAGCATTTGCCTTTATAATATTACTCAAAAGCGAAATACGAGACAATGGATTCTTTAGATTTAAGTCCGAGACTCTGGATTCTTTAGATTTCAGTTTCTCGACCTTTTTGGGAATTTGAACTAAAAATTTTTATTATAAAAATAATAATTATATTATTAAAAATAATAATATTATGGCAAGTTTTGGCTATGTACGATCAAATAAGTTAATAATCTCATCGTTTTAGAGGCGTTTATGTGAACCTCAGTATTTTTTGGTGACGTAAAGTAATTATTTTGCGTCGTATATTTTAGAAACACAATAAAATAAATTAAAAAATGTGAATATTGGCTTTAAGATATTCACTAATCAGTGAGAATTGTGTTCATTCTAAACGAAACAACTGGTCTGCGATTATTGACAGGAGAATAATTCTCATTGTAGAGTTATAAAACTTTCAAAGATGTTTTATCCAAGCTGATGAAACAATCCATTTCAATTTGTCAAATTTTTAATTAATAAAGCTCCAACTCAATGTGCGCAATTTAAGCTGATAGCATTTCAAGCGATTCAATATGTCCTTTCAGCAATTTATCTCACGAAAGCGAAATATTTTTTGTTTAGAAATGTATTTTATCTTTCGAAATATATTTCGAAAGCGAAATACATTTGCGATTACGACATTTTTGGTTTCACTTATTCTTCAATGATCGATATATAAACTAATATTGAAATAAAAAGAATCAGTTTGTATACTTCAAAAATCTTCGATTCTTTTAATAATTTTAAATACCAGACTGGTTCCAACAAAAAAGAATGCGACAAAATACATTAGCTGTTAGCAAGCATTACATTGTGAAAGTATCTTGATACGTAAAAATATTTAATATATTTCAATAATTATTAACCAATAATCAAAATATACTTTCATGCATATTAAAGTTAAATTGAAAGATAAAATTTTCAACTAATCTCAAAACTCATATTTTTGCTCAATATGATTTTCTTGATGTTGTAATGAGTAATTCATGAATATTTGGATATCTTAAAATAATTAAACAATTGCTCCACAATTCATTGTGATCATCGAGAAAAATTAATATTAAAAAAGTTAATGCTCTTATTTTTTATAATATTTTATTAGACTATATATCAGATAACGACAGCGAAATATCAGATAAAATTACCCTCCTTTATTTTGATCCAGCTTTAATAATTCTTTATCAATAATGGATCATTATCAACTATTTAAAAACATCTGTTATCATCATCAGAATTTTTTTATTTTTTTTTTTGTAAATTTTTAATTTTAATTTGTAATTTACTGCTCAATTAAATATCACAAAAATTCAAAGTTTAACTAATATCTAGGTGAATTATCTAAGCTAATAAAATTAAACAATAAATAATTGAAGACAACAGAGTTTTGTAACTCAGTATTTTTATTTTTTGATATATTTTAAATTTTAGATTTAATAAGTGTCGATATGCTGTCTAGGCTAAATTAATATCAGTAATCAGTAGCCTCAATTAGCAATTAATTAGATATAAAAATAGCCAAAATAATTTTAGCATAAACCTACGAGTAAAATGTGAAATGTCAACTGTCGTTTTTATAATGCAATAGAAACTTATATAAAAATTTTAGTTTATATTTTCTTAAAATTAAATTTCGAGAAAATATAAACAATAAATAATAAAAATTAATGTTGGCTGCTAAGCGTAAAGTACAAATCATTAAAACACCTTGAGCTGGTCAGAAATATCACTTAAAGAGAGGTAATGTTTATTTGGACCTACGATTAGAAATTAAGACCATTACCTAACAAACCGTAATTATTTTTATTATTCGGCTTTCGTCTTTCTCTAATTGTATATTTAATCTCTCAAAAATTTAATTTATCAGTTATTCGACTAAAAGTCAAAAACAAAGTCAGGATGGAACAATCGATTTACGTTTTACTAGTTAGTACTAGCATATGAATAAAAATCTTTGCATTAGTATAATGATTTACAAAATTAGTTTCACAGTATGCAGTTATTTTATTATTTTACTAAAAGGTAAAGATTAAAAGATTGAAATTGATCATAAACGATACAAACAGGTACGCAGTAAACTTAATATTGCTAAATAGTCATACCGAATCCGATTAGGATATCCTTTTAAATATAGTTTTTGCAAACCACTTTTATAATGAGTTTTGATTTTATGACATTTTGTATGCTTTATTATTGAAGATCTTATTGATCATCAATATTTTGAAAAAAAAAATAATTATTTGAATTACATGTTTATTGCGAAGCTGATTTTAAAGTTTAATCAAAGCAAATTTAAAATCTAACTCATTTTTCGGCTCTACAACATAATGTATTATATTCACGATCGTTAATGGCATCGCTGACACTAAATAATATATAAACATTGATAAATTTTAAAATTGAATAAAAAATTCAATGTTGAATAATGTGTTATTGATGTTTAATGGATCTTACAATTGTATTAATTGAAATGAATTATAAAACCTTTGATACAAAATCTGCGTTTGTTGTTTATTGTGATTATTCAATCATTATTTATTTACATCATCCCTTTTTGAAAAAATCCTTTGAAATGCTCAATGACTGAAATTTTAGAAACAAATAAATCACCTAAATTGATAAATTGATCGCTGAATATAAAATAAAGCTAGCAACGATATTTTAAATGAATGTTAAATTAGCATTATTGGAATTCGATCTTAATTAAATATAGTTAGTAGCTGCAAATATTTATTTTAAATTAAATGTACAAACAATAGCATTTTATAAGTTGACATCAAACATTTGTTCATGTAATTTGGTAAATAATTTGAAGCGAATTATTTATGAAGTTAAAAATCGTTTTGAAAATTGAGATAATACATTTATGGATTATCTTAATTGTGTGTCTATTATGATTTTAAATGTATTAAGATAATACATAAACAAGATGCATAATCAATATTCAAATATATTGATTATTTAAATATTATTGCTTATATATTTATTTATTAAGTTTATTGATTATTTATTAAATGCTGCCAAATATATTAATAAAGCTAGCAACGATGTTTTAAATAAAAGCTATTAGAATTCGATCTTAAAAACATAGTCATACCGAATCCGATTAAGCTGCGCTGTTTGGGATTAAAATGTATGATATTTTACAGCCATATGATTATTTATATAGTGTGATGGCCTAAATGCATTGAAAATATAGTTTTGTCGTTCAAATAGAATGATCATAAACATTAGTAGCATCAAACAGATGCAACTGTCAGAAGATAAATACCATATTGTTATGTTCACAGCTGTAGCCGCCTTCAACTCTAAGTGGTTTTTATTTTCAAATACCAAATTCAAAAAATTCTAATAAGTTTCAATTCAAAAATCTGTTTATCACAATCTGTTTTGTTCAGTATTGTGCACTCTTACAAACTATGAACGTTGAATATATATATTTTACTGTTTTACAAACGGCTTTCTACAAAAACAAGAATACGGTATGCTACTATATCTAGAAATACACACCAAACATACACAAAAAGGTAGCTTGTTGGCTGTAGCAAATTGGCGTAGTTCTCCTCGTGTTTTTCAGCATTTATTTTGTTAATGAAAAGCAATGCACCCCGTTCTAATTGTTTTTATTAATTTGTCTTTCTATAATGATGATTTTAATTTAACACTTTTAACTATAATGACTTGTTAACGAAAATGTATGTCCTACATTTTCTCAATCGTAGCAAATAAGTACTAAAAAGTAGAACATTTTATTGAGGACGACACTACTGGAATAAGACCTGAATCAATATATGATTCTGAACAAGTACATAGGTAATTCGCACATGTAATATTAGTGCGATCCAGATATTAAGCACATCTCAGTGCTGTAATCCACTTCCACATGATTAAGAGCTTAATCGATAAATTGTAGCATAAATAGTCAATCGCGCTTGTTAATGATGCTAATCCAGGTCTTATTCCTAATCAGCTTTACATTTTTATGAAGCTGAAAAAATGAAATTTTGACATATATACCACTGCTCATGTAGTAGCTTTATTGCTCATTTTAGTTTACAAAAGTCTTTTAACACACGACCGCTTTTAACTAATTCAGAAAACGATTGAAATGCTAATTGGCTGTGTTCTCATCGATAAGTAGGTTGTAATTCATTGGGAATTTACGCTTCTGTCATTGAGGTAAACTCTGTACGATTCCTTTGATTTAAATAGTTATTGATGAATATGTTCTTATCAGAAGACAATAGCACACGTCAAAATGCAATTACTTAATGCAGTTGTTATTTACGAATAGATTAATTAATTTATTTCGAATTACAGCTTGGGACAAATGCTATAATAAATGAAGCAAGTATAGGCAAATTGCCTTTACTTGCCATCAAAGAATAAGTAAACTTTTTCTTTGAAAATATAAACTGATAACGACATTTTTACATAAATGCTCATGACAAAATATGCTTCTTGTAAATTTAAATATGTCATCTTTACGGTATAAATTAATAGTAGATTAAATTGATGTGTACCTTATTCTAATAGGAATTATTTTATTTATTATTCATCCATAAAAATTTCCGCTAATGATTTTAAATTTATTTTTTTATTATGGTGTTGATTTATGTATTTTACTATTTTCTGTTTGATGTTATTTTTATTGTAACCTAGTTTAAAATATGTATCTATTAAATTATTTAAATGATTTTACAGAAAGCCAATATCATTACATATTGTTGCAATTCTTAAAATTTCACTATTTAATGTATTATATTTTTTATTATATGGTATGCATGAATGCTCATGTAAATTAAATTTTTCAATTAAAGGTAGAATTAAAAGGCAGTTCTCATTGAAAGGTACTATTAGCCCAATTATAGCTGACTAATAATGGATTTAAATCATTTAAATGATTTTGCAGTAAACCAATATCATTTCATATTATGACTTTTCTTAAAATTTCATTAGTTCAATATTATATTTAAACTAAAAAGTCAAGAAACACGTGTAGTAGCTTTATTGCTCATTTTAGTTTACATGGGTTTTTTAAACATGACCGCTTTGAACTAATTCAGAAAACGATTGTTGTGTGTTCTCATCGATAAGTAGGTTGCAATTCATTGGGAATTTACGCTTCTGTCATTAGGTGAATTTTATACGATACATTTTGTTTAAATAGTTATTGATGAATATGTTCTTATCAGAAGACAATAGCACACGCCAAAATGCAAGTACTTGATTTAATCGTTATTTACGAATAGATTTATTAATTCATTTCGAATTACAGCTTGGAACAATTGCTATAATAAATGAAACAAGTAAAGGCACAATACGTTACATTCTTTAAATTGTAAAAATGAAGGATTTTCCAAGAAAGAATCCACTAAACCCGATTTCAATTGTGCATAATTATAGAGGAGGAATTTGAGTTTTATTGCTCAAAATCTAGAAATTCTCTAATGACGGGGCTAATGTCTGATTTATTGCTGTCGTGCAAATTGTCAACCATTATTTTTGTAGCTCGAAAAATATACAAATAATTATGTATGAATAATATACAAATATCCTACCTATACGAATATAAGTATTCGAGAAATGAGGATCTCGAATAGTCGTATTAGCAAAATATTTATAATCAGATCAGATAACTGAATCTTTGTATATAAATAAGAAGTAAAGATAACTAATAATAAATAATTATATAAGATTTTATAATTTATATAAAGTAAAAATTTAAATAAAATTCAATTTGTATGAATTGAATCCGATAAGGAATAAAAATCATCAGGTGGATGACCAAAAAATAAAACAATTAAATTAATTACTATCTAAATTTAGTTTATACATTTAAAAATCATGTTCTTTCGTGTATATTATAACCTATAAGAATTAGAGTTTTATAGAATTAGAATTTTCGTATCAATAATACATAGTTTAATCATTTCTGACAGAGGTTATATTACCGGGAAAACAACGTTCATGGATTAATAATAACTGGTCAGTTGAATAAATAATATACAAATATCCTACCTATACGAATATAAGTATTCGAGAAATGAGAATCACGAATAATCGTATTAGCAAAATATTTATAATCAGATCAGAGAACGGAGTCTTCGTATATAAATAAGAAGTAAAGATAACTAATAATAAATAATAAATAATTTTAAAAGATTTTTAAATTTATATTGCTAAAATATAAATTTTTTATAAAACTAAAATTTAAATAACAATCAATTTTTATGAATTGACTAATAAATGATTTACGATATATCCGAAAAAGGAATGTCCGTCCATAAAAAGTTTCTGCTAATAATTTTAAATTTATTTTTAATATTATAGCCATGATTTATATATTTTACTATTTTCTGTTTGATGATATTTTTATAGTATCCTAGTTTAAAATATGCATCTATTAAATTATTTAAATGATTTTGAAGACAGATAATATTTTTACATATTGTTGCAATTCTTAAAATTTCATTATTTAATGTATTATATTTTATATTATATGGTATGCATTAATGCTCATGCAAAAATATGTTTCTTGAAAATTTAAACATGTCATCTTTACGATATGAATTAATAATAGTTTTAATTGATGTTAATTTAATGTTTATATCTAGATATATACCGTCTTTATCATTGATGTTAGTTTTATTAAGAATAAGGCTACCTGGATAAATTTGTTCACTTATTAAATAAAAATTATATGTCTTATCTACACATATATCATCACTATATATGATCATATTTTATATATTTATATAATTTAGATTTATTTTTTAAAAAGTTAGAATTAAACCCGTCTGAATAAATGTGTTCGGTTATTGAAAAAATTTATGAGTTAAATACAGATATATCATCAATATATTTTTATACTGTATATATTTAATTGTTTAGATTTATTTTACACACAGTTATGAACAAATTCATATTCTATAAATCTTAAAAATAAGTCAGCTATAATTGGGCTACTATTGCCTCCAATTGGAATGCTCTACTTGTGCATATTTTATATTTTTGTTTAGACTTAATCTTTATCAACAGTAAGCAAAAGGTCTTGCTATTTCACCTTTTACGTAATCACTTTCTCATCAAAAGCTTCTGTGTCACTCCTAGTATAATGTAAATTTAAAAGGAGGTAAACTGTAATTTTCATTGTATAACATCTACTACTTTAAAGAATGTTAGTTTTACAAATTTCCGCCATTTATCTAATTATTTTATGCTCGAAACGTTTTTTAATCATTTCTATTCAGTGAATATTTTTATTTTTAAAATTTATAAATTTCGAAGCTAGTGATATATTGCTTTTAATTTTTCTAGATTTTTTATTCGCAATATCACACAAATTGCGATGCCAAGAATTAAATATAGTTCTATTAGATTGCTAAAAATGCACTTTCTTCCTATTCGTATTGATGCATGATAATATTAAAAACGAAAACTTATGATTCATTCTAAAAATGTTGTCATACTACTCAAAAACCCATTTCAGAAAAAACATTTAAACTGCAATGATCATATGCCAGACTGAAAACCCTGGTTAACATATGTTTGCCATTTCTTTGTCTTTGTAGTATAGTAACCTTTGAAGTGAAATTCAATACAAGCAATAGTGGTTGCTTTCAGTTATTTATATATCGTTTTGAATTGACAATCATATTGTCTGTAGTCTGGCAATCTTAATCTAGTGGATATTCTTAAAGTGCTTTTATGAATACTATTAACTTCAAATAAATTACACGGTTGACTTTTCTTTAAAATTAAAAGGGGACTATTCCTTTTTTGTCTAAAGAATATTAATGAAAGGCTATTGTTTGCTTACGACAATTCACTTTAAGTATCGCTTTTTTAAAATTGGTGGGCATTCAAACAAAAAGTGTTTTTATTGATTCTGATGTTTTAATAATAAATATTTTTAAGCTAAAAAACATTTTTGATTTTGTATTAACATAAATATGGCATATAATATCGATAATTGTTTGCAAAACTTAAAACAATTGTTTTTAGCAACTATGCTGCTATTAAAATCATACTTTAGTGTGGACCATTCAAAAAATACGGGCACTACTGATTGTACTTATATATTTATATTAAATATTATATTATAATAAATATTAAATATTATAACATAATATTTATAATGTAATATAATAAATATTAAATATTATACGCAGATATTGTTTTTATTTTTTACATTATTCGGGAGGTTGAACGATAAACATTTTTATCATGCTTTTATCAAACTTGTAGTGGATATAAAAAATTTAATATTTAATATTTTGTGTCGTAACTACCACACAATTTTTAACCCGTAATTGAAATAAATTATGGATACGTATATGCTATTTAAAAAATGTATACTTACAATAGACCCCAAAATTGTTTTTGTTGTCTTGATTCTTCTTATTTACAAATTGTTCAATTTAAATAACAATGATCTAAAAACAAAATGCAATTTATATTTTAGACAAACATATAAAAGCGCCGAAATTAAATTAGCTTTCCTATTTGATTATATTCTCATAATTAAACAATTATAGCTCAAGGAAAAGTTAAAATAAAATTTTAAAATCATATATTTATAATTATATATTTATATTAAATATTATATGATAATAAATATTAAATATTATAACATAATATTTATAATGTAATATTATAAATATTAAATATTATACGCAAAGATTGTTTTTATTTTTTACATTATTCAGGATGTAGAACGATAAACATTTTGATCGTGCTTTTATCAAACGTGTAGTGGATATAAAAATATTTAATATTTAATATTTTGTGTCGTAACTACCACACAATTTTTAACCCGTAATTGAAATAAATTATAGATACGTATATGCTATTTAAAAAATGTATACTTACAATAGACTCCAAAATTGTTTTTGTAGTTTGATTCTTCTTATTTTCAAATTGTTTAATTCAAATAACAATGATCTAAAAACAAAATGCAATTTATATTTTAGACAAACATATAAAAGCGCCGAAATTAAATGAGCTTTCCTATTTGATTATATTCTCATAAGTAAACAATTGAAGCTCAAGGAAAAGTTAAAATAAAATTTAAAAATCAAAATTATTCATACCTATTTAAATAGTTGGGATCAAGTTTATTATTTCCCCTCAGCAACTACACAAGTTTATTATTTCCCCCAGCAACTACACAAGTTTATTATTTCCCCCAGCAACTACACAAGTTTATTATTTCCCCCAGCAACTACACAAGTTTATTATTTCCCCCAGCAACTACACAAGTTTATTATTTCCCCCAACAATTATATAAGTTTATCTCAAAATATATTTTTGAAATCATTATGGTATTAAAATTAAACATAAAAAAAGAAAATAACATAAAGATCAAAAATAAATGTTTAATAAATCAAGTATTTTTTCAATTGGCTCACCAGGAATATTATCTCGCCACATATATTCAGCCAAATAATCATTTAACAAGTTTTTGCGGATTCCTTTCATTTCCTTCCCTCTAGCTTTCATCTTTGCCCAATAAGATTCAATATGTTGGGTATGAACCCCGGTTTCACGATTTAAAAATTCACGGGAATGATTGACGGTTTCATGCAGAAACCCGATTTCATGAAGCTTTTTATAAGATTTCCATTCATCACTGCGAATGATCGTGCCTTTTTTGCAAACTTGTTCTATTATTGGCAATAAGGTAGATCAGCCTCTATTGAACACAACTTGAAGATATCCTCTTGCTGGAACAAAACTTGTGTCGCAAATTCCGAAAACCCAAATTTGCTCGCTGCTTCTTCCCCTGTTATAGTTTGATTTGTAGCAAAATAAACTTTCGTCAATTTAACACACAATCCCATCCACTCTTAATCTTATGGGATTGTCATCTTTATATCGAATACATAGTTTGCGTATCATCGAAAAAATATTTATTGCTAGGTTTTTACAAATGGAGATTTCATACAGCAATTTGTAAATTCTTTCCTCTTTTGAAAACCTATATATAATCTCTAGGCAATCTGTCATTGGAATTCTCAGGCTTTCAAAAAAGGAACGCTTTCTTATTGACATGGTTGTCTTATAGCGTTCACAATTTTTGTTAACGCATTTCCAGACAAAGCCGTCCGATATTTTGCGATATCTGGTCCACGACACATTATCATTACAATGACAACATGTCATGAATGATTTCAATACACCTTTCGCTTGAAAAACGATATAATCTCATCATTTCCAGCGCCCAGGATTCTTCGAATATAGGATTCATATGCTGTAATCTGGGGTTTACAATAAAAATTACACAAGTTAATTATTTCCCCCCGAATAATTACACAAGTAGATTATTCCTCCCTGGGGGAAAATAATCTACTTGATCCAATAGTTGTTATTGATACCTATTTAAACAAAATTCAATTAAAAGTATAAACATTTAAAACACGATTATACTGAAGAATTTATAAAGTTGTAAAATTATTGAAAAGTACGAAATCCATAATTTCGTACTCAATACGATAAGATGTATATAACATATTAAAAAATTGCATTTACATATTTAATATTGTAAAATATTAAATATGTACATTTATTAAAAGAATTATTCACTTATATCGTAAAATTTACATATTTAAATTTATAATAAACATATTTTTGCATTATCATTCATGCCATAGCACATAATATTCAATACAATACATTAAATAATTTAATTATAAGAATTTTTATAATATGTAATGGATATTACATATTAACAATTAACATTTTTAATTTGTAATATTTTTGTATGAGCATTTAGGCTACAATTTGTACCGATATTGGGTCAAAATCATTTAAATAATTAAATAGATATATATTTTAAACCAGGGTACTATAAAAATAAAATCAAACAGAAAATATTAAAATATATAAATCAACAAAGTATTACTATTATTTATTAGTAATAAATAATAGTAATAAATAATAGTAATTATTTTTATATTGTACAGAATACATATACTCATTTTCTGGAATGATCTTAATTTATATTCTCTTTCAGTATTTTCATTAAATAATTTTATCTGATGATGATTTTATTTTATCAAGATGATAGCTGCCACTATCATCTTGATAAAATTCCTTAATGCTCAAAATTAGTTACTCAATCTTTGTGTGTTTTACTTCAAAAATAAAATTCAAATTGTTTTCATTGAGATGAAAGAACTATAACCATCGTCGTATTGAAATTAATTCTAAATATTTGTGTTATTTCTGTAATTATATTGTTATTTTGAATTCTGTACGATTAATCTTAGTACTCAAACTTATTTGCATATGTACATTCCAAAGGGCAGTAAATTTCAATCACCTATAACTATTTTCAAATGAATGTTTTATAAAGAAATACCGCTATGAATTTTTACTAGTTTTTGCTAAAATACTAGGTTGTACTTGGGAATTCCGATGTTTCCTATATATAATTATTTTAATGCTTTCTGTAAATACCATGAGACCGTTATCGATGTAAATAGCGTACTAATAGCATATTCAGTTGCTAATGATTATAATCAACGATACTAATACGTCAACAATTTACAAAATGATAGCAACGCTTAGATGTCTGCCTAATATCATCAGCTAGATTATATCTGATGTTAAGGGGAATAAAACCACTTCGCTTTCCAAGTGATATTACTTTCCAGTATCCTAATATTAATTTATCATTATTGTGTATTAGAATTTGAATCTTATAGCGTACATCCTTCATTTTTTAATAACGGTCACACAATGAAGGAAATCAGAAAGTGAATTTTTGTTTAAGGAACCAATACGTCTTGTTTACTCTTCGATATTTTGAATTTTTGACATTTTACAATGTCACGTAGAGTTCACTTGCCTTAGTTGTTTTATAACTAAATTACATTTACATTTATCCTATAATGCATTCTAATCAAAAATCTATATTTGGCTGATTCTGCCGTAATCAGCCAAAAAACATTGAGGTTTCCAGCTACTTTCCAATTATATGATATGGTGCACCAGAGGGCAACAATATCTGTTATTACCATTACGATTGAGTAACCAAAGCTAATATCTTGAATAAAAAACATTATCAGCGCTATTATTTTCCTGGCCTCAATTTAGGCGATTAACTTGACTCGTCATCTTCCAATTCGCCGTTATAAAACCCCATGAATGCGTAAAAGTTTGCTCTTTAAACTTCCCTTACATTCTTATATTTGGATATTATTCATCTTGTGTGATAGTCAAAGTGAGATTGAGTATATTATGGGCAAATAATGAATACGAATATTTCTAAGAATAAATGCTCCGTCATATTGTTAAATAGACAGGTACACTCAATATCGAACTGAGCTTTAATGTCCTGCATCGTTGTGGATTTTTTGAATACAATGCTGCTTGGCATGCTCTATAGTAATGATTCAATCGCAACTGGCGTTTTAAATCAGCAAATTCCTAACTGTATTGTGTTAATAAAGATCACTTACTTTACAGGCGAGACTGATAATCAAGTGATAATTATTATATTAGTATAACAATTATAATTATAATTATATCTTCGTGACGGTGTCCGCCTAGAACGTGACCGTGCCATTGTAGTCGCCTTTCGCGAAGTTCATTGAGACAGCATTTAATAATGTTGATGGCATAATGTTACGGCTGGCTTGTCACGAAATCGCCAACTCTCCATTCTCAGCACGGGCTTGGGTCCGGCCATGGTGAAATTATTTGACATAAGCTTTATTAACGACCATAAATTTCATTAAAGCACATAAACTCTTAAGTGAGTGCTTTTATTTTAAAATATTTACTAATTTAAATAGTAAATATTGACATTAATAATAGCTCATAAGTTAGCATCTTTAAGTAATTACTCTTATAATTCGTCAGGGTTCAGACGAAATCTTCATAGTTTCTCGCTATTATAACATTTCAATTCTGCTAAAAACAAGTTCATTCAAATCAGCGCTTCTGTGTTCTTCACGAGCTGAAGTTTTTGATTATTTCATTGTAAGAATCCTCATAATGCATTTTTAGTTGAATATTTATCGTTTTTTAATATTTTAATTCATTTTCATTTTACCTACTGTTAAGTTATTATAAAGCTATTTTAAATGCTTTAAATTACTATTAATTTGCTATTTAAGACAACATTGTAAATTTTAAACTATTCATTTACTATTTGAATCTACATAAATACATTTCTCATATCAATACCTTTTTCATAAATACATTTTTATCAAATGTTTTTATAGTAGATTTAATAGCGGTTCATTGATTTATCAATATGTACTTATATTTTATTTACATTAACTTTATAAATCATTAAAATGGTATATTTTGCTGTGAATGGAAAAGATCGTTTAACAGATTGTTTTCAAAGTGCATAATATTCAACAATTTTTGTCTATATTATTCAATGTATATGCTACTTCCATTAATTATTGAAATATTTGAATACAAACATAACTGCATTAGAAGAAATACTGCAAAAACCCTTACTCTTATTTAATGTAATGAATATAGTTAGATCATAATAATGGTTCTAGAAAAGCAGCGTCTGCATATTTAATTAATATTTAATATGTGTACTTTTGGATGTCTACTAGAAAAATTGTGAATTTTCGCATGACTGAAAATCTCGGTAAAAATATATAAAACTGAACCGCAAATATTTAAATTCATGAAACTGGTTGCTTTAACTGACTGTCCAGGAATTGTCCGAAACTTTTACCAAGACCGCAATGGTTCCTGGGTCGTAGTCATGGAAAGAAACTCAATATGTACATGGACAAATTCATTCGGTGTAAGTTTATAAATACCGACAACCTATGATTTTGACCATATCACGTTTAGTTAAATTGTGTTAGATTTGAATAGACAAAATAATGATCAGTTTTAATTTTTAGGGTGAATACCAACAGCAGCACCGGCAGGAGTTTAGCTCACCGGATACATCTGATGTCGAGACCATTCAAAACCTTATGGAAAATAGTCACTTTCAGTTAAATACGTTAAAGCAGCAACTGAAATCAACATTTGATCCTATGCAATCTGTAATTTGTATTTCAAATCCATATTGAATGATTAGTATTGTGTTCATATAGACGGAAGCTTTAGCAACATGCCAACTAAATGTTCGATACTTGGAGGATGTGAAAACAGGCTTGGAAATTAAAACACAAAGAAACTCACAATTGGACGCACAACTTTTGCAAATGGACGGTAAAATGTGAAATTGTTTTTTATACCATTGCATATAAAATAATTATTATAGCAATAATTAACTTACTTTAGGTTGAAAAATAAACAAAATTCAGTTTACTTATTTATCTACAAAATAGTTAGTCGTAAAATAGTAATTGAATAGTTAGATTTATAAAATCTATAATTTATAATACTCTAACATAATTTATAATGTTAGAAATTATAAATTTATAATGCGCATTACAAATATTCTTTAAATATAAAGTTTAAAATTAAACAAATCGAGAGAAGTCAACGTAAAAATTTATTGTTACAAATGGTCGATCACTTCTGCGATCATCAGGAACATGTTCCCGATGATGATCGCAGTAGTGATCCAAATTTTTAACAATAAATTTTACGTTGACTTCTCTCGATTTGTTCAATTTAAAAAACAATCGAGTCTGCTTACAATTTTATATTAAGTTTATAACATTATTTAGAAATTATCGTTAAAACATGATTTACTATAATTTTCTGAAGTTGCAATCAGTGATAACCTGAATTTAATTATTAAATAAAATGTGTGTATTGTTACTTAATTTATTATAAAAATTTATTTAAAATTTATTAATTATTAATATGAAGGTTAAAGGTACAAAGAATAAACGAATGGCGCAAACTATCGATAGACTTTACCACAAATAAAGTTTTAAAATCTATAACCTATACAAATTCGTTATAGAGCTAATTTAACGTCAGTTTAATTAGCTCTATGAAGAAACATTCTATTCTAAACTGAATAAAAATTACATTACCAACAGTAATGTAATTTACTGTAATTAACTTACCAACAGGCATTGACTACGCAACTCCTGATTTTATCATTATTTCACAATGGGTAATTAAAAACTGTTACTTATTTATATTTATAAAATATTTTAAACTTTCAGGGTTCTAGCAAACACTTATTTGTTTGATGTCAAGGATTAAGTATTTATTAGAAGCCTAAAAGGATTTTAAATATTTTTTGTGATTTATATTGTATTAAATGGTCTTGCTCACTTTTAATAAAATAATTATCTAATTAAATACATTATAACGAACTAATTGAAGGTCATCAGTTCTTCCGGATGATATCAAATCCTTATTCTAAAAAATTGTATATTATTTATTAATTTTTATTTATTGATAATTTTAGTGATATGATATGAAATATTTTTATAAATTTACAGGAACGAAGAAATTAGCTTAATTGCAAAAATTACAATATTTCAATAGTTTCTACTATTATTATTCATTGACTGCCAAAAGAGCAAAGCTCAAAACAGGGGCATCAGAGTAAAAAAATAGAGAAAAATAAAAAATAGTCAACAAAATAGCTGAAACAAGTCAGGATTCAAGGCGGAATTCAGCACGAAGATAACTCTCTAATTCTGATAGATGTGTCGCCTCAACAACAGTAGATGGTACTTTATTCCAATGTTTGACAATTCGATGTCTTATGTCACCTCGGTTCCGCTTCGGTCCCAACTTGTGTACCAGTTTAAGCTTGTATCCTCGTAGATTTTCAATAGCAGAAAGTGTAAATAGAGGGTTTAAAACGTGCTTAGAAGAGTGCAGTGTCCACCACACCAACATCAAATCTGCTTTAATTAAGGACGTCTCAACATCGCATATGCCTAGAACGTATAGTCTCTGAGGGTAGGGAATATCTCGAATAGAAGAAACTATATGGCTAGCTTTACGGAGAATGCCCTCAAGTAAACGCAAATCTTCCTTAGATTGCGTAACGACTGTTGATGAAGCATATAGCATATGAAAAAGGACAATCGAGGGGAACATCACCCTAAATGAGTCAACATCTATTGAACCTAGCGTTCTTCGTAGTAGCCCTAGAATGCGTTGACATTTGCTTACAAAATATCTTACATGAGGACCCGATGACAGATTATTAGATAATATAATACCGAGATTCTTGACTTGATCAACATTCTTAATGGTAGCATCGCCTTAAGTGTACGAGCCAGAGTACATCTACTGACCTAAATGCATGTGATAGGTCTTTTCTATGTTAATAGTAAGATCATGTGAGCTAAAACTATCATCTTCATTAGAATTACAAACAGTTTATTTCAAACTGAATAAAAAATTACATTACCAACAGTTTGAAACTTTTTATGATTTTCCTGAAGATGGTAGCAGAAGCTATTGACAGATTGTAATTTTTGCAATTAAACTAATTTCTTCGTTCCAGTAAATTTATAAAACTATAAGAAATAAATGGATATTTTCAATACTTATAATATAGAATTTCGCAATAAGAAAAATTATTAACCAAAGAGAAATTCCCTCGTATTATGTGAAAACTATTTTCAAATCGATTTTCAAATCGATTTTCAAGCAGAAATTATTTGTGAAAATGGTTATATATGGGCCTAAAATGGTTTTGATGTAATTTATTACAATAGACATTTTGTAATGATTTGAATTTGATTGTAATGATTGAAATGCGATTTTCATCGCATTTAGACAGATGTGTCCGATGATTTTAAAATTGAAGTGCCATAATGAGAAGACAAATTGACAGCTATTTATATACTCAACGTATAATATTGCTTCAAATTGAAAACAACATACTCAATGATTGAACATTCAACTTTTTTACACATTTTTCTGTATTATACTAGATGAAATCCAAAACAATACAAACCGTAAAAAAAATCTATAAAAAAACTATTCATTTTTTAATTTCATTATTAAAATTTTTAAATCGGTAATTCATTTTTTGGCCACGACATGATTAATGGAATTTCACTGACTGAACTTGCCGTTTATGCGATCAGGAGCGAATGAGTTACGACATCCCGAATCCTATAGTCAGTGTTGTTCACGACATGATTCATGACATTTCATTGACTAAACTAACCGCTTATGTGATAAGGAGTTAAGGAGTCACGACCTCCTGAATCCTATGACCAGTGTTTGTCACGACATGATTAATGAAATTTCATTGACTAAACTGGCCGTTTATGCGATCAGGATCGAATGAGTCACGACATCCTAAATCCTATGGTCAGTGTTGTTCACGACATGATTCATGAAATTTCATTGATTGGAGTGGCCGTTTATGTGATAAGGAGTTAAGGAGTCACGACATCCTGAATCCTATGGCCAGTGTTGGCTACGACATGGTTCATAGAATTTCATTAACTGAACTGGTCACTTATGTGATCAGGAGTGAAGGAGTTACGACATCCCGAATCCTATAGTCAGTGTTGTTCACGACATGATTCATGACATTTCATTGACTAAACTAACCGCTTATGTGATAAGGAGTTAAGGAGTCACGACCTCCTGAATCCTATGACCAGTGTTTGTCACGACATGATTAATGAAATTTCATTGACTAAACTGGCCGTTTATGCGATCAGGATCGAATGAGTCACGACATCCTAAATCCTATGGTCAGTGTTGTTCACGACATGATTCATGAAATTTCATTGATTGAAGTGGCCGTTTATGTGATAAGGAGTTAAGGAGTCACGACATCCTGAATCCTATGGCCAGTGTTGGCTACGACATGGTTCATAGAATTTCATTAACTGAACTGGTCACTTATGTGATCAGGAGTGAAGGAGTTAAGACATCCCGAATCCTATGGTCAGTGTTGTTCACGACATGATTCATGAAATTTCATCGACTAAACTGACCGCTTATGTAATAAGGAGTCACGACCCCCTGAATCCTATGACCAGTGTTTGTCACGACATGGTTCATAGAATTTCATTAACTGAACTGGTCACTTATGTGATCAGGATTGAAGGAGTTATGACATCCTGAATCCTATGACTAGTGTTGTTCACTATATGATTAATGAAATTTCATTGACTAAACTGATCGCTTATGTGATAAGGAGTTAAGGAGTCACGACATCCTGAATCCTATGGCCAGTGTTGGCTACGACATGATTAATGAAATTTCATTGACTGAACTACCGTTTATGCGATCAGGAGTGAAGGAGTCACGACCTCCTGAATCCTATGACTAGTGTTGTTTACTATATGATTCATGAAATTTCATTGACTAAACTGACCGCTTATGTGATAAGGAGTTAAGGAGTCACGACATCCTGTATCCTATGACTAGTGTTGTTCACTCTATGATTCATGAAATTTCATTGGCTGAACGGGCCGTTTGACGAATACTCACCTCTGCAACGCTGAAAACAAATTCCAAATTTACCTTCAATCTAGGCTAGGACCCTGTTTACCGCGTTATTGATTTCAGTCATAGAATTTGAGCCACTTATTGGGATGACATTACAATAAGTGAATACAACCATTAACACGCTTTTTTGTTGATTTAATTTTTAATGCTTATCTTAACTTTTTTTAATGCGTGTATCTGTATATTTTATTCATTTCTTAATTTCATTATTAAAATTTTTTAATCAGTAATTCAATTTTTGACTATTTCTTTGCAAATAACAAAAAGGCCAACCAGTGATTACATTTTAAGCATGCAATTTTAAAGTGAAACAGCATGACTGAAGTCTTGATTTTGTGATTTCATTCAGTATTGTGATCACTCAACAATATTTTCATATAGCTGCAATTTCAGTTGGAAGTTAAATCTTCTAATCCAATCGGAAATGTTGGTTGTATTAATTTCGAATCCACACTGAATTGAACCCTTACTTTGCTAGTACCAATGGTCGTTGAGCTGATGAGCGTAGATAACTATGACTAAATAGTTTACAGCTCTCTGGTCTGCACATTATCATAGAACCAAGCAATATCAACTTATTTAATCTCAAATAATTCAACCTGTTCTATACTGGAACACCACTGGCATAGTTTATTGCAGTCATATTACTGCAATAGATTGTTGATTTAGCATAACTCATAATTTCATAAAAAGACCTAAATAAACTATTCATTTTTTATTTCATTATTTAAACACACTGATACATATATCATATTAATATATGATACTATAATATATTAACAAATCCTGTAAATACAGGATTTGTATTTACATATCCTGCACAGCGACTCCGAATAAACATGGTAAATGCGTGATGGCTAAATGGGGTATTTAAATTTCAAGTTTAGGTAGTTTGACTAATAAGTTTTGTAAAATAAAGTATTTAATAAAAATTGATTAAAATTATAAAAAATATAATAAAATATATTTTATTATATATTTTAAAATATTCTTTAATATAATAAAATATATATTAATATTATACTGTTAATAATATTAATTTTTACCTACAATTTTATGAAGTCTAGTTAATGATTAAAAGCAAAATATGCTCAGTTTAAGCACCCAAAATGAATTTTCTTCAAGGTATATCCATGTTTATTCTTTGAGATAAGATTTGAAACTCGTATTTTGTTTTGAATTCGGAGTATAGTTGTTTATTATCACGCTAAAAAGTTCAGTTTAGATGACCGAGATGTAATAACGATCCTCTAAAAACTTAAATGGGCAGTATTTCAGTTTTATTTCACTGGAAAATACGCCAGTAAGACTAGGTCAGGTAAAGACACCAGGTTTCTTAACTTGCGCATCCTTGATTTGGGATACCTAAAGGTCATATGTGCTCTGCTCTAATGAAACAAAAGGGCTAGTGTTGTACGTGTTCTGATTACACGATCAGACATCCGGAGATAGCAGCGGCTGTCATATTCGATTACGCGATGGCTATTATATTGAGTTTAAGTAATGATTTTTAGATCACAACATATTCTTTATTATAATAATCAGGTTTCAAATCATTCATATCACTGTTTAATTATAAAGTTAAATTGCAATCGTACGATCAAAGATGCAAATAATTTATTTAAATTATAATAATTGAATTAACTCATTGTCTATAAATGATGAAATGGTACGGAAATAATTATAATTTGAAACAATAATGAATTTATGCTTAATTTTAAAGTAAAATTGTTTAAGCTTGATATGTATAAAATACTTTTGCCAAGTTGTATTTACAAATACCAATAATGACACTTTTAAACGTCGTTCTACGTACTTGAAAAATCTTTTCTGCTGTTCTACAAACATCGATTGACGATTACCAACTCTCAGTTGTCTTAAATTGCGTTCACGAATTTGAATCAACGAATTTCCAACATCCTAATTTCAACGTCAGTTATATTTTCCGTTTAAGATGAGCTTGTGTTATTTTCCGTTTAAAAAGAGCTATGCTATAATCTGCCAATACCGTTGAACGATTTTCCAAATACCATTGTCAGTCTTTAAAATGATCTATCTATGATGTAAAAATAAATGTTTCATGGCAAAAAAGGTTTGCATAGCTGTGCATTTTCGAACAAGACATGAACAATTACGATTTGTTAACTACCACAATATGCAATTTAATTTCATTCTAGGCAACGCCACCCAAATAGTTTCCTACTTTTCATACAAAATGCAATATAATATATTGTAATATATAATATATATTATAATACAAAATAATTTATTAGAATTACATGACTTTATTTCAAAAAATAAGTAGATCAATTGTAAGAATCACTCACAATATTTATGAAAAATCAAAGTCAGAATATATATATATATATATTTAATATATTAAAATATATTTAATATATTTAATATATTATAAATATAAATATTTAATATATAATATATATAATATTATACATTATATATCATATATAATATTATACATTATATATCATATATAATATATAAATATATTATAAATATATAATGCTTATAATATAAATATTATGATATATAATACAACATAATTTATTAGAATTTCATGACTTTATTTTTAAAAAATAAGTAGATCAACTGTAAGAATCACTCACAATATTTATGAAAATTCAGAGTTAGGCAATCTTTATGAAGATCGATTTTTTTATCGTGATCGCAACTCTATTACCATATATGGCTTATTTTCTATATAACATTAAAGCTTATCATTTTCCAAATCTTTATGATCTTATATTTGTATCTTAAAATTGTTAGAATTAGAATTTGGTTATCCGCCATCGTGATGATAGCGTTTTTATGTAAATCTGTATTTGTTTTTACTGCTCAAAAATCTTCTAAAAGTCTAAACTAAAAATGCTCTCTCTAATAATTCAGACATGTTCAAAACCTCTAAAAATGACTAGCAACATATATATGCGTTGCTTAACTAAGATGCCACGTCGTCACTCTTGCATTTCAAGTTTACTTTCAATAGCAACACATTGAACTATATGATGTGGCCTTTAAAAAAATGCACCATCGTGCTTTGGAGTTAGTTATCAATACTGAGTATGACTTGCATTGATTTTGTTTCTTCACTTTGGCTTCATCAAAATTATTAAAGAAGATAAACGTTCAATTTCACAATTTTTAACGCATTATTTTGCGATGAAAAATGTTATTTTTATTTACTAAATGCAATCAGTTCCATAGTATCCTGCAAATTCTATTTCTCAATTTACGCGTTTTTAATAATTTCTGTTAAACGCCACACTAACTATTTTCTGTTTACCGCAGATAAGGGTTATTCATTACCTTCTTTCACATAGAAAAATTCTTTGAAACAAATGTAAGTTTGTTCTTCTAAACAGAAAGAAATAAGTAAATAGCATATTCCATAAATGTATTCTGAACTTTTATCTTAGTGCTTTAATATAGATAGAGATACACAATGATATTATATATATAACATCTGTGATAGTAAGTTTAGCTGATACCAATGACATCATTGTTATTAATAGTAATTCTTGAATTTTTATAATTGCTTACCTCTCTCTACTACTCGATACTGCAATGGAAAAGCTGTCTCAAAAAATAATTACTAACTTTGCTGAAAATATCAGCATCACTGATGGAATCAGTTCATATTGACTTATTTAAAGTTCCGTATTATTTTATTTATTTCTTTCTAAACTCAATTATGTAGTGCTTACAAAATTAAATTATTAGTTAATGATTGCTTTATAGAGAAGATATAAAATTTTTTCTTTCTTTTCATTATCGCGAGCTTACAAAATACAATGCCCTCTTCAAGCTCGAAAAGGCTTAAAAGAACACTGTGTGTTAAAAGCTTGCAACAATAATGGAGAAAAAATCATAAAAACCCATAATTACCTAATATAAAGAAATATATTAATTCAAGTCTACAATAAATTAATTTATATGAAATGAACGGATTTAAACGAAGAAAACAGCTTACACTATTTAGATATGTGCTTTCTATATATATATATATATGTTATCGAAGGAGACAGAATACTTCACTATTAGTAACTGGGAGAATAGACAGAATAATAGACTAATTTAATACTAATTTTAAAAGAGAGAATACTTCACTATTAGTAACTGGTCCGTTGTAATGAAATATGAGTAATTTACAGAAAATTATGATTATGCTGGATCATTTAAAACCTTGATACTGAAATATTTTAAATTACAAAATTTCTAATTTGACTAATCGCTTTAAAATGATTTAACATATTATTTATAAATAATATGTAAAATTACTAAAAAGCTTATACAATCATATATATTGTATTCTATTTAGAACTGCTTTTAATCTCAGAAAGCAACAACAATTTGCAACTTGTAATAATTTTACATACTAGTTTTATTAGTTTGATCTAAAATTCATAATGCGAGTGTTGTGGATATCTTAAATTAATCGGCATTCTTATTACATAAATATTAACCAAATTCAATATAGTTCATATCGTTCAGTATTTGCTTTGATTGCTGCTTCTATAATTGATTTGTAGTTAAAATAAGTTAATAAAGCATCTGTAATTGATAGCAAAATAATTAATTCCCATTAATATTACCATTATAAGCTTCAATAATTTATATAAAATTGCATCCTTGTGAATTTAAGCCTTTAATAGTTGTCAAACTGCGTAGAAATTTGCTCGCAATTCCAATACTTTTCAATCAAATGTGTTTTATACATTAAGTTTATACGGAAAGGCGAATTTTAATTTATTCAAGCTGCGCAAAAAAATCGTTCTTACTTGCAGTACTTCATAAAGTTAAAAGAAAAGTTTATTTTTATTCGTCAACATTAATTTTAGTATGGATATAACTAAATTAACCTAAAATCATTACCATCGAGCTTGGATATAACTATCTTTAAAATTTAAAAGCGTAATTTATTTAAACTCATTTGATCCCGTCCATGTTGACTGTTAATAAGCAAATATGGTTGCTCGGTACTTTCAGAAATTATAAGAAAAATTATTTATTTAGAGCTAATAAAATATTGGAAAGACATGGAACCACGAGTTAGCTACGATGAAATGTCTTCTACTGTTTCTACAGATCACTCTAGCATATCCGACATTAAACAACAACCTCAAAAAGCAACCGATGTAAAAGATACAACGTCATCTCAGGTACAAAATGACCTATTTAATCGCTACTTATGTAAGTTGCAATTACATCTTGCTGCTTTCTAAAATTTGAATTTGTTCTGTGTATTCGGCTTATGTTCATATTTCGTATTCAACGACACCAGTATTTTATCAATAATTACACCTTTAATATTAACACACGTCTATGGTTTTATTCATTTTATTTACAGCCGCATTTACACGATATCAATAATGTCGATAATAGCCAATCGATCCGAAGGCGTCGATCCTTAATAACATCGCATAGACAAGATAATAACGACTACTTTGATAATTTGGTAACTAATGAGAGCGACAATCTCGAACAATCAAGCGGTCTCAGTAATTACTCGTTACGGTATAATTTAAAAACATATTTATTATATTTAGTGTTTTGTATTTATGTATTAAAATCGTGTTGACTTTACGGAAATAGTTTTATTCGTATAGTTTAGGACATAAACTAGAAAGCTAGTTGCCCAAAGCACTACGACCGGATTTTCAGTTAGGAGTGGTAAATAAAGAGAACACATTTTTATAAATTCAATGTGTGCGATTTACCCAACATAGAGGTAGATCATTCGAGAGAGAAAACAGAATTCAACTTACGGAATTGACCAAGCGTAAGACGTAAAACAAAGTATTCAGAAACTACAAACTTCTAATAGAAGACGGCGAGCTCATTTATACTTGGATAAGTATCTAATGGAGGAAGATTTGCATAAATGTTTTGAATTACATCGCTACTCAACATTTTTGTAGATTATTAAATAAAGCCTCCTATGATTAACACCTGTGATTCTTTATATCATTAATTTTAAATTTATTTAAAATTAATGAAACTAAATCAGTGATTTTTGTTTAAAATTTAAAATAATTATATTACAATCATGTCTTGATAAAAAGTAAACGCTTTTTATATAAGATATATCTTTTACTCGTACAATTCCGTTCATATGCATACATTAAGCTTCTCTTCAGTGTTTCAATGTTATGCTAGGGCTGTCTCAAAACACAAGGTATGTAAACTAATGATGTGTGTGTTAACAATGTACCAAGCTCCGAACCTTAATCGTAGAACAATATCAAAAGGTTGTTCGAATCTGCCGTGTTGTTTCCAACTTTATATAATTGCTAGTATTCGTATGACAACAACGTTTAACAGCAATTTGATATTGCAATATATCTTGAATTTTGAATAAAACGATATATAATGTAAGCGTTAACACTTTATTTAGGACACTAAGATTTTCAAATATTTTTCAAATATTCTGAAGACACGCGGGTTGTTTTTCTACCTTCTATAGGCCAGTGCAAATTGCTTCACATCTGCACACATTGTGAAAGTACAAAGATCAAGTATTTTATTTGCAAAAGAGATTTCTTATTCTGGACAAATATTACTTTTTAAAATATGTAGCTACATTTGAAAAGTTAGTTACATTTTTATTTATAAATATGTTTTAAATTATTTTAATAATTATTTCTATTGTCAAAAGTGATTACATTCGATTTGAATGTAACAACGACTGTGATATAATTGATATATTCTTTATGTAATCATTTTAAATTTTAATATATTTATAAAGTCCAATAGCATTGTTTCTATAATATAGCGAAATTAGTCAAATTATTTTATTAAAAATAAAAATATTTGAAATTTTGTTTAAATATTTTAAATATATTGTATATAAGGGACTTATCGAGTGAATAAAAATTCAAATATTTTATTTACAGTTAAACCATTTGACTATTTTTCCAACGTGCACAACAATTTTTTAATTTATAACAATTGACTTTTATTTTAAATTTCAATTTTAAATTTTAATTTGATATTAATATAAATTTAATAAAATCTTATATAATTATTTATTATTAATCTTTATTTATATATCGTATAAAATACGTAGACTCAATTATCTAATCTGATTTCTTCTACTGACAAGCTATTATTGAAATTTAAGCTTTCTGGTCAAATTAATCCATCCGTTTTATAATTTCGTCTTATGATCTACTTAATTATTCGCCTTATAGTAGAAAAGCAAACTTTTTATTATAGAATATAAAATATTTGTTTAAACATCCTTTTAAGTTTACTAAATTAATCAGAGAATGAAAAGGTTCTAAAATCTTATATAATTATTTATTATTTATCTTTATTTTTATTTATATATCATATAAAATACATAGATTCATTATCTGATCTGATTTGTTCTACTGACAGTTATAATTTACATGTGAACTATATTTTCCGCAATATAACCTTTGTCAGACTTTGGACGACATTATTATTTTTCTGCTAATTTTCATCAAGTTTTATGAATTTTATTTCTATTTCTAATAATAGAGAAGTATAAACCAACAAAATATTATTAAAAATTCATTCCAACTATTAAGCGAAAATCTTTATGGATGGATAATAAATAATTTACTTTGTATTAGAATAAGATACACAAGATAATCAAATTTTATCAGAGGAAATACCTCATTAGCGTGTATTTGTCCCCGCTGCTATGTTGGGTCGAAGAATAGGGTTCGAAACCTGATAGTATACCAATCCTCTTGATAACCGATAATCCTTATTCTGATACAACGTCTGTTATTTATTAGTCAATTCATAAAAATGACTTTTATTTTAAATTTAAATTTTAACTTTTAATTTTAACTTTATATAAATTATAAAAAAATATATTACAAATTTTTATTATTTACAATTATTTATTATTTATTATGAACTTATTATTAATCTATTATAAATAATAGATTATCATTGACGACCTCTAATGCTTATTCTGATACATTGTATCAGAATAAAATTATGCGATCAGGAGTGAATGAGTCACGACATCCTGAATTCTATTACCAGTGATGGTCACGACAATGTTCATTAAATTTCATTGACTAAACTGGTCGTTTATGTGATAAGGAGTGAATGAGTCACAGCCTCCTGAATCCTATGACCGGTGTTGGTCACGACATGATTAATGGAATTTCATTTACTGAATTGCCGTTTATGCAATCAGGAGCGAATGAGTCACGACATCCTGAATCCTATGACTAGTGTTGTTCACTATATGATTCATGAAATTTCATTGGCTGAACGGGCCGTTTGACGAATGTTCATCTATGCAACGCTAAAAACACATTCCAAATTTACCTTCAATCTAGGCTAGGACCCAGTTTACCGCGTTATTGATTTCAGTCATAGAATTTGAGCCACTAATTAGCATGACATTACAACAAAGTGAATACAACGATAAACACGCTTTATGTGCTTATTAGCACACCTCGACCCGCTGCTATGTTGGGTCGAGGAATAAAGGCCGAAACCAGATAGCATAACACTTCCTCCTGATGTCCTCTAATGCTTATTCTGATTAGTTAATTCATAAAAATTGACTTTTATTTTAAATTTCAATTGTAAATTTTGACTTGATATAAATATAAAATGTATAAAATATTATATAATTATTTATTATTTATAGTTATTTATCTTTATTTTAAATTTATAAATAGTATAAAATACGTAGATTCAGTTATCAGATCTGATTTATTATTTTTAAGGTTTTATAATGAAATTTAATGAACTTGAATGATAAACATAAATATCGTGACGATCTACTCAATTGATAAAAAAACGTTATTATTCTTAACTCGTAAACTAAATAAGTAAGACCTCACTACAATGCTTAAATAGGAATAAAAAGTAATCTGTAAAATACAATTAATATGAACAAAATGTAAATTATTTGCAGATAAAGTGCACTTATTGAACAACAAGGTATAATAAGCTTTCAGTATGAATCCTCATATTTAAGTTTGGTAACAAGGTTTTATATTGTTTTGTTTTCTGTTTGTTTGGTGAATAAAAATATACATCTCGCATGAGTAACATCATGCCTATCAAACGAATTACCATACGAGCGTAATACTAAAAAGCGAATTTAATTATCATTATAATCGATTGGTTTTATGCATCACTCAAATTTTTACAATCACCAGGATTTGTTTTCGCCTTTTAGTGGGTCGAATAAAACCCGATACTACGGTAATTCCATCTGAAAAACCACAATAACACATATTAATTCATAAAATTTTCTTTTGATTGCTAAATTATTATAAAATGTTTTTATAAATATAATTTCAGTAAACTTATTTACTTAATTGTCATAGTTTTAATGTTTTGAATGTTATGAATAGAACAAATGATGCGATTGATGAGCTACGACATATTCACGGATATATAAACGAGATGTCGAATGAATTTCTTGGCATCGAAAGAACATTGACCGATTGTGAAGCCCATTTACGCAGCTACGAAAATGAAATATCGACCACGGAACTAACGAAGGAACATGTATCAGCAGTGAACAGAAGTGTCCAGGTCAGTATTTTTATCGTCTATATTTTTGTTTCTAATTTGCTATTTTGCTCAAAAGTTGAATTTATAATGTCAGAATATAACATCTTGTATTAATAAGATTAATTCAATTTCGAGTAGCAATACAAGAGCTTATTTATCATTAACTTTGAGATTTTTTAATTTAAGTGTAGGATACATGAAATTATGATGTAATTAATTTACACAAATAGATATGCAATTAAATAGATGTAATCATGAGGTAATTTATAATTATCAAAGACTATAACCTTAGTGAGTTTTAAGTATTTGTAATTTTAAATATAATTTATGAATATTTCAACGTTTATTTTTAATTTAAAATATTCAATATATTTTGAATTTATAAATATACAATATATTTTATAGCTAAAAATATCATGTAATAATGTAAAATATTCTTCAATATTGAAAATACTATTATTAAGATAGTACTAATCTCTTAAGTCACCAATAAGAAGCCTAAGAGATTAGCACTCTCCTCCATTTTGCAGCCTCAACCACTTCCTACCTTCACAAGTCTTGTAAAATACGTGGGGTTCACCATTACGGTGAACTGGTCAGCGAAAGTTGACCTAGATATACTCAAGCGTATTCTGAAGAAAGCTAGGTGATCCCTAAAACGGGCTCAGTATCTGTTATTGAATGGGAAAACCCAAATGCGCCTCTGGGTTATTGGGTTATCTAGGGATTAGTCTTCTTTTCAAGAAGACGTTCCCCAGAGCAAAGACTAAGGTTTCTCAAGCTCCTCATCTCGCGATTACCGAGCATAGTCCGCCTCGATTGGATTCTTCGGGGAGTGAGATACCCGGGTGGTTTAGTCGGAGAGCGGCGTGTTGGATTGGCTGGATAGCTCAGATCCCTGTGGACATGAGGCCGTGACACAATGAAGACTCCATTAACGACCGGACTGACTTTGTTTTCTTTTTCTGTATATTTTTCTTTTAAAACTATTTAGTGGCTAAAAATATCATGTAATAATGTAAAATATTTTTCAAATATTTTTTTAAATTATGTGTTAATATATATTAACACATATTTAATATATATATCAAATATGTGTAATATTTGATAATATGATATGATAATATGACATATTATATTATATGATAATATAATATGATAATATAATATGATAATATTTGATATATTTTTTATGTAATCATTTTAATTGAAATATATTTATAACAGTCTAATAGCATTGTTTCTATACTAGTCTAAATCATCTGTACATTATGTGTTAATTTTGATTATACTTATTTAGTCTGAACTTAGAAGTTTGAGCGCAGTTGACAAAATTCACAATAAGATCGTCAGCATGTATGCTGAGCTTAGTTCAGTATTCTTGAATGCTAACTTTCACGGATTTGAACAGAGAACGAACCGTGTAAAATACAGAAAGCGCTTACTTAAGCTATGGTGTATGGATATATTACATTCAGCAAGTTCTTACAATAACTTATCCATTTCGTTTCAGTGCAGTATATGCGCTGACATCCAAAAAAGAAGTATTGAGCCTTTAATTTACCAATGTGCTACTGCTCAACAAAGACGACTACATTATATAAGAAATTTTTGGAGTGCAAGCGATAAGCGCCGAAATACCACACCAACGGAAGAGATAATAATGTCATCAAATTACTCAGCAGATGACAACCAACACGCTTTATCTCAATATGATCATTTCTCTAGGAGCAGCTCTTCTTACAACATAGATGAGGGCATTAGCGTGGATTCGTTTGTAACTAATCCCAGTCCGTCATATGATATTAATCTCGATCATCAAAATTGTAAAAGTGAAAACCATGCCAAAAATAAAACGGCAGAGTCCACCGATAAGCATAATTCGTTTGGCAAGTGTACACGGAAATGGAATGTGACGACCTATATATTTGCAATGTTGCTGATTTTATTTTTATTAATGTACATAGTATATCAATATATGCTCAGTGATTGTTCAAAAATTTCATATCGAAACAGAATCAAAGACATTTTCGATCATCACTATGATCCAATATGCTGAGTTCAAAATATGTTTATTTTTTGGTGTTTTTCAACTGATTGTTTTTGTTAATAATAAGCTTCGCTTTGCTGTTGATTATAATGCTACTATGATATTGATTCAAATAAAACTATTGCATCAATTCAAATCAAACTAAATGTTCCTGCTGTAAATGGTTTTAAATCATTATCAGTGAAGGTTTCGCAAATCCATTCCTTTTCATTAAAAACAATTTGTAAAATTAACAAAATGTTAATCATAAAAAATCTTTATGTAAATATAGAAAGTTTGTAAATTTGTATAATAAATTAGAACATTACTGTACAATAAATCAATTATTCAATTAAACGTAAATAAACTAAATACTATTATAGGCTAAGTTTTATTATAGACAGTTATTGTAATATAAAATACTTTAATCGGACAATAAGTCTTAATAATTAGAAAAAACAGCTTTTCATATTCTCCATTAATAAATGAATAGATAGCATATATATTAAAAAGGATATGTAGGTAACATATACGTAAAAATTACAAAAAATATGTGTTTTATCCTATTTTAAAGAATTGCCAGAAGTAGTATAATACATAATAAATAACTATATTATAATAATCCGGTTGAACGCAAACCAAGAAGTCATGGTGATAAAAGGAATAGGAAAAATAGAATTAAAAATATTAAAAAAGATATGTATATAAATGAAGAATTAGAAATATTAAAACAACTTTTAAGTGATAGTAAGCTAAAAGATCTTTATGTAAATATAAGAAGTTTTTCTAAAGATATCATATGTTCAATAAATCAAAAATTAATTAACGACTATGATAGGCTAAGTTGTATAATAGACAGTTATTGTAATACAAAATGCTATAATCATACAATAAATGTTAATAATAACAATAGAAAATATACATTAACCATAAAATTCATTAATAAATGTATAGATAACATAAATATAGGTAGCCTTTTAAATAATTCAAAAATAATAATATGATCAGATTAAAATAAAAATATTCTTAAAATGAATTAAACACAGATCGAGGACAACTCGTCCCAGCACGTTCTAACGAAGACCAAACTAAACTAATCTTTGTTTTAACAAACTACTCTAACACTATCCTAACAATCTAATACTAACTAATGAGTAAATTCAGTCTCAAAGGTATAGATAAGATTAAATTAAATAGAGTTATCAACAAATTATGAATATTAAAAGTTTTGTAAATTTACCATTTTTATTTATTTTATACAAAATTTAACTCAATTTAAAATTTTAAGAGTAAATGTCTCAAAGTTAATATAATAACCTTAATATCTCTTTTACCAGAAGGCATCCTAAGTTAGTCATCTTCATTAAATCCTTTCCTCAGAAGATTAAAATATGCATTTTAAACTAACTCAGATCACATCAAGGAAATACTCGGAAATTACTGGAGTAAATTTCAAAAATCCCCGTTTCCCCTTCCTTCTTCCCCTTCTCCCCTTTGACACAATTTTCTGGAGTTCAGTATTAACAGTTACCTAAAACTTACTGAGAAGCACGTAGGATAAAAAACTGAATAATTAGATGGTTATTGAAAAATTTATATATTCTGGGTGAATTATGTTTCGCTATAGAAATTCGTACAAAAAATCTGGAACGAATTGTCCCAAAATCAATGAAAGACGAGTTTGGGTTAACTCGTCCTGTAACGAGTTGTCTATCACTGCTTATAAACTGTTTAAGGCATTTGGGCAAAAATTTAATTATAATAGGGAATTGAAAGCGATTTGTAACGATAATATTAAAAGCATTCTAAAAACAAAATACAATTGCAGAAAAATCTTTATTTTGATAAAATATATGAACATAATCTGGAATAAGTAATCATAATCTGGAATAAATTAAAAATATTAAATATATAAAATTATGTTTACATAAATATATATAATTATATATAAGTATACATAATTATATATAATTATGTTATACAATTATGTATACACAGTTTATAATTATTTGAAAATGACGAATTAAGGAAAATGCTATCAAAAGGATACAAATATAGATTTAATATTAACGATGAAAATAAAATTTACAATTCGTTATAAAATGACTTAAATGCTTACTTTGTTAAGCTGATTAATAACGAAAGCTTAAATACATCTAAGATAAATATTCGGAAAGATTATATATTTGATAAAATTATCTTATATATTGTCTTTTATATTTGTCTGATAAATTTGCCCAAACCTGTAAAATGGATTCACCTATAGTCATGAGCTTTGGGTTATGACCGAAAGGATAGGATATCGGATACAGGCTACCGAAATAAGGTTCATTCGCAGTGTGTCCTGTCTTAGCCATAGAGATAAGGTTAAAAATTCGGTCTTACGGAATGGATGACCAAATGATGGATATTTAGAACTTACTATATTAAAGCATAATTATAAAATAACAACTAAAGCACACTTCAAAAAATATTGTAAGGTAATCGAAATTAATACTGGTATAAAACATTATGTCAGTATTAATTCTAGAAGATAATTTTTAGAATAGACAAAAAGAAATAAATTTTCAAAATATAAATACGTACAATTTTAGTACGCTTTATACAAATCTTGATTTATTAGATATTAAAGAAGCGTTAGTAAAATTAATTAATCTTATATTCGGAAAAAGATATACATATATGTTGTAATAATTATAACGCCTATCTAACAAAAATTTGGAAAGATTATTTATTTGATAAAGTTAAAATTAAAATAACAGGCAATTATAAAATGAAAGATCAAATTAATAAAGATGTATCCAGAACTTACTAAATTAAAGAATAACTGTAAAATAACAACTATTAATAAAGCAAGTAATAACTATGATATACTAATGAAAGAGTTAAATTATAATGATTTAAATGTAAAGGCAGCATAGAATGTAGTGATCTGAGCTTAGAAACATATATTAAAAGTCATTATTCTATAATGGATAAAAAGGGTATAAAAATTCAATCAGATGATAAAACTATACCTATATTATATTGGAATCCAAAATTACATAAACATTCAATAAAACCTAGGTTCATATGTAGTGCTTTTAAATATGCATTGAAACCCTATTTGTTAACTCGAATAAAACACTTAAAGTAATTAAAACACGCTTCAAAAAATATTGCAAGGTAATCGAAATTAATACTGATATAAAACACTATTTCAGTATTAATTCTACGAAAGAATTTTTAGAACAGACAAAAGGAATAAATTTTCAAAATATAAATACATACGATTTTAGTACGCTTTATACAAATCTAGATTCAGTAGATATTAAAGAAGCGTTAGTAAAATTAATTAATCTTATATTCGGAAAAAGATATATATATATATATATATATATATATATATATATATATATATATATATATATATATATATATATATATAATAATTATAACGCCTATCTAACAAAATTAAACCATCAAGTAAATATAAATATATGGATAAAATTGAATTAATAGAATCCTTAAATATTTTGATAAATCAAAATTATTTAAATGTAGGGACATCTATATTTAGACAAGTAAAAAGTGTTCCAATCGGTGGTAATAGTAGCCCAATTATAGCTGACTTCTTTTTAAGCTTTATAGAATATGAATTTGTCCATAACTGTGTAAAAACTAAATTTAAACCATATAAATATATGAAATATATGTTTCGATATATTGATGATATATGTGTATTTAACTCTAACAATTTTTATTAAATTAGTGAACAAATTTATCCAAAAAGCCTTATTCTTAACAAAACCAATATTAATGATAAAGAAGGTGTATATCTAGATATGAACATTAAATTAACATTAACTAAAACTACTATTAATTTATATCGTAAAGATGACATATTTAAATTTACAAGAAACATATTTTTGCATGAGCATTCATGCATACCATATAATATAAAATATAATACATTAATAAATGAAATTTTAAGAATTGCAACAATATGTAATGATATTGGCTTTCTTCAAAATAATTTAAATAATTTAATAGATACATATTTTAAACTAGGTTACTATAAAATACTATCAAACAGAAAATCGTATCAGCAAAATATTTTTAAAAATAAATTTAAACTTTTAAGCGGAAAATTTGTATGGAAAACAAATTTAATCAGAGGAAATACGTCATTAGCAAATATTTGAACGCTGCCTATTTTCATTAGCAAATATTGTTCAAGGAATCAAGGCCGAAACTTGATAACATAGCAATTTCTCCTGATGACTTTTAATTCTTACCGGAAACGTAATATATTATTTATTTATTAATTTATAACTTTTTTATCTTTATTTTATTTCTTAAAGATAAAATAAGTATTCTTTATTTTAAATAAAAAGTGTATAACATCTTATATAACTTTTTATTATCTTTATAATTTTTATCAATAAAAATTATAAAGATAATTATAGATTAAAATTATAATTATATTAAACTATAATTATAGATTATAATTATAGATTAAAAATAAAAATTAATAAATAAAAATACCATACAATAAAAATTAGTTTACCATACAATAAAAATTATTGTATGGTAAACAAATATAATACTTTTTGTCAGAATAATATATACTTTTTTTCTAAGTCAACCGAAATTAGCAGAAACCTTTTATGGATGGATATTAAATAATATATTTTGTATTTGAAAAGTGAACACTAAATAATCAAATTTCATCAAAGGAAAGATGTCATTAGCATATATTTGGCCGCTGCTATATTGTTCGAAGAATAAAGTCAGAAATTTGATAACATAGTAGTTTCTTTTGATGAAACCTAATCCTTATTCAGATACATAGTATATTATTTATTAATTTATAACTTTTTTTATCTTTATTTAGAAGATAAAATAAGTTTTGTTTATTTTAAATTTAAATTATATAAAATTTTATATAATTATTTAATCTTTATAATTTGTTATCATTTTTACCTAACATATAATAAATAAACGTATACTCAGTTTTCTCATGTGATTTGCTATAAATGGCATCAATAAATGTGTCTTTAATAAATTAATGTATTTAACCCCTTTACGTCATACAGTATAATTTCAATAACTAATTAATAGAGCAGAAAATTATATATTTTATATTAAACATAAAACAGCGAATAACTTCTTAAATATAAAGTGCTTGATTTTAGGTTTCTTGGTATCTTTACTTTCGGATTGCAGTTAAAAAATCAGTCTACATAATGTAGTTTCATAAGATATACTGACTAAGGATCTGGATTAATCTTAGTATACGAACATATTGATAATAATCAGACATAAACAATCATTTCGTCATATAATTGCTGCATCCACTTCCTTAATAAACATTCAACTTTCATGCTGCTTCAAAAAATAACGAAATTCTTCCGTATCCGATATAAAATAACATTAATGTCCATTTCTGAGCATTGCGACGAGTGCTTATCTGTAATTTAATTGCCATAGCGTTAATCGGAAATTAAATGTACATGTGTTTATGTTAAATCTTATTGGCATTTGGCTCTACTATCGTCAAATTGATGTGCAGTTCGAACACTATTCATTTAAAAGGAATATTTAAAGTTGTTAGTATCTGGAATTTTAATAAAACATTAAGTTGTAAAATTTAATTGATAATAAATTGAATTACAAATTTTACTTTTAAAAATTCAATTGTTTTTATTGTTTTTGATAGGTTTGACAAGGCGGGAAATTTGTGATCTTAGCTCCAAAAGACGAGAGGAATTCAGGCGAGAGCGGTACATGAAAGAAAATCCTTTGTTGCGATTGAAAATAAGTTTAACGGTAGGATTAGACCAAATTAAACTGTTACGATTATTGATTCTTTATAAATCGAACAAATAATTAACTATAATTAACTTTTTCAAATGCTTTAACATTAATCAGTCTAAAATACCCAAAATTATTGTCTTCCCCTTTTACCCTCTTCCCTTTTCCATTTATTTCATGTTCAGATTGTAGATATTTTCCATATATCATGTGATTACCGATAACATTAAACTGTGAGCCTCCATCGCTAATAAATTTCATAGTAAATATTTTATTGAAGCACTTCCTTGAAAAAATATATTTATACTTATATATTTCATTTTAAAAAAAAGTTTAAATATGCAGTTTGATTGACTTTTTAAGGCCGTTGAATTGGAAGATTTAACTTCTAACTGAAATTGCAGCTATATGAAGATGTGGTTGAGTGATCACAATACTTAATGAAATCACAAAATCAAGACTGCAGTCATGCTCTTTCACTTTAAAATTACATTCTTAAAATGTAATCACTGGTTGGCCTTTTTGTTATTTGCAAAAAATTAATCAAAAATTGAATTATGATTAAAAAGTTTAAATAATGAAATTAAGAAATGAATAAAATATACAGATACAAGCACGAGAAAAGTTAAGATAAGCATTAAAAATTAAATCAACAAAAAAAGCGTGTTAATGGTTGTATTCACTTATTGTAATGTCATCCCAATAAGTGGCTCAAATTCTATGACTGAAATCAATAACGCGGTAAACTGGGTCCTAGATTGAAGGTAAATTTGGAATTTGTTTTTAGCGTTGCAGAGGTGAGCATTCGTCAACCGGCCAGTTCAATCAATAAAATTTCATGAATCATATAGTGAACAACACTAGTCATAGGTTTCAGGAGGTCGTGACTCCTTCACTCCTGATTGCATAAACGGCAATTCAGTCAATGAAATTTCATTAATCATGTCGTGACAAACGCCGGTAATAGAATTCAGAATGTCTTGGCTCATTCCCTCCTTATCGCATATGTTCAAACTAAAGCGCATATTGTTCTTACTATCATTAAACAAAGTGCAGGATAAGAAGAATGAAAATTTGAAGAACTTAATTTAATTCAAGAAAAATAAGTGAGGGATAAATACGAGGTTCAGTGAGTGTCGATTTACTATTGTAATATGTGACAAAAAATTAGTGACGTTGAAATCCATTTGATCAAGCTGATTCAGCCAGTCCCAATTCACTTAACCTAATTTCACTTTCATTTTAGGTATATTTTTTAATAGCCATAATGTTTTCTAAAACATTATTATTACAGATAAATTTATAAAAAAAGGAAAGAAATGAAAATATGTTAATGTTTTTGACTCGATGTTTTTATTGTTCCTTTTTTGTTTTGTGATTTCTTCTTGTTTTTGTTTGTGATTGTTTCTTGTTTTTCAACTTTCATTAACAAATTTTATTTATTTAGTTTCTTGGTTTTTTTCTTACTGTGAAGTTTTTTAAAACTTTTGTATATAAAACTTTTAAATAGTTGATAATAATGCATTATTGATAAAGAATTATTGGAACTGGATCAAAGAAAATAGGAAATGATTTTTGATATTTCGCTAACTACTGTTAGCATCTTCAGAAAATTACTGGTAATTTTATGAAGATGTAACAAAAGATAACGAAATATCAAAAAATCCTCTCTTCTTTGATTTAGCTCCAATAATTCTTTATAAAAAAATTACGTTGTGTGAAGCAGTAGTTCCTAAAGATGATAGCAGACAGAAGCTATTGAAATATTGAATTGACAATGTTTTCTCGAATAATACAAGTTTATTTGATTCCGTACTATAATAAATTATTTTAATTAGTTGTAGATAGGAAAGTTGATCCCAACCTTCCCAATCTACAACTTTTAAATATACACACAAACCGTATGTATATTATACAAATAATATTATATTATTTGTATAATATACATCCGGTTCTCTTAAAAACTCATTTGTAGCGAAAAGAACATTTGTATCATAATGTTTGGTGTTAATCATTACAAAATCCAGCATCAGTAGAGAAGCTGATGATCCTTTCGTAGATATAAAATCCAAATCAATTTGGAAAATATAATTATAATCAAAACTAAAAATCCTTTGAATAAAAGAATAATTTATATGAAGTAATTAAAAACTTGAAAACTATCAAAAAAGAATTACCTATTACACATATATGAAGTAATTAAAAACTTGAAAACAGTCAAAAATGATCGCATATTAAATATTGTATTGTAATATATTGTAATATTGCACATATTCAAAATATTATATTTCGAATACAAAACGAAGCCATTGTTTAATTGAATTTAATTTAAATTAAATTTTAATTTAATTGAAGCCATTGAAATTAATGACATATATGATGGCACATTATTGACACATACTACTTTAAAAAGAAGTAAAAACATAAACCAATGAAAACATATTTAATATTAACATTTGTTAATACATTATTTATTAACATCGACAAACTTAATATTAATATTAAATTTAATATTATAAATTAATTGTTCACTCATTTTAAATTATATTTAATATAATTGAAATATTTTACTATAATTGAAATTAAAATTATTGTTAATTTCATAATTAAACAATGAAAAGAATAAAGTATAAAGATGATTATAAATATAAACGCTTTGATAGAATTTCCACAAGAAATGTGTATTTACTGACTACCAGAAGACAATGCGATTTAAACTCTTTGAATACAATATCATAAAACAACAGAGATTTCAAATTTTTTAACCATCAACAAATACTGACGTCATATTAATAGAAAGATTTGCTATGCGAAATGTAATTGAATACAAATACAATCGAATATGTATGCATTATTATCTACACACGTCGGTCCAATAGAAAAGCATAATATTTTGTGCAAATATACTTTAATGCATATGACGCAAAGATGTCTCCAACATTTTTAGAAGAAAAATACAGATTAAAAATCGCAAATTAAAAATCTGTTTTCTACATGATCAGATTTTAAGCAGGTGATTTAATTTCTTTATAGCGTCCAATTATAATTGCAAACTTAATGCCCTTGTAGATTGGCAGTACATCTATTTTGTTAGCAGTTAAACCGTTCTTGTTTACTTAAATAGGAAACATTTTACTGGATTTAGTTATTTTATGATATATTATTATAACGTATTACAAATATTTGATATATTTATAATATCCTTATTATTTTTATTGTCTTATTTCGGTTATAAGTGTTACAATGATTCTAATGATTCAAAAACGAAATAATCAACTATTTAATGTTCATATCTAGATATCTATCTTCTATATAATTAATCAAAATAACAGGAAGCTATGGATTAATAAAAAATGTTGAAAAATTTAACGAAAAAATTATTTAAAGATTTAAAAATTTCGAAAAACGTAACTGGCGAATAGTAAATGGCTGAAAATTGAAGAAACAGAAAAAACATATTAGTTTTGTAAATTTGTATTCAATATTAGTATTATTAAAACTAATAAGTTTTATTTTTGTCTTCTTTTATTTTTTAAAAAGTCATTGTAATTACACATTATGCATGCTAATGACGTATTTCCTCTGATGAAATTTTATTATTTAGTATCTTTGGTAAATCAAACTGAGTCTACACATTTAATATAGTTATAAAATAAAAAATAATAATACTAAATCAAAATTTATAAATTTAGTAATTAAATAATAAATAATTATAAAATTTTTATAATTAAAATTTCATTATTTAATGCATTATATTTAATATTATATGGTATGCATGAATGCTCATGCAAAACTATGTTTCTTGTAAATTTAAATTTGTCATCTTTACGATATAAATTAAAAGTAGTTTTAGTTAATGTTAATTTAATGTTCATATCTAGATATACACCTTCTTTATCATTAATATTGGTTTTGTTAAGAATAAGGCTTTCTGGATAAATGTGCTCACTAATTGAATAAAAATTATTAGAATTAAATACACATATATCATCAATGTATCGAAACATATATTTCATATCTTAATATAATTTAGATTTATTTTTTAAACAGTCATGAACAAATTCATATTCTATAAAGCTTAAAAGTAAGTCAGCTATAATTGGGATATTATTACCTCCAATTGGAACACATTTTATTTGGCTCAATATATATGTCCCTACTTTTAAATAATTTTATTTAAAGATAAGGATATCTGGATAAATTTGTTCACTTATTGAATAAAAATTATTAGAGTTATATACGCATATATCAGCAATATATCAGAACATGTATTTTATTAATGTAAAATGAGATGCTTTCATATATTTATACAGTTTAGATTTATTTTTTAAACAACTCTGGGGAGATTTATATCCAAAAGCTAAGCTATAATTGTTCAATATTTAATATATTATATATTTCATATATATTTTTATGTATGAATGGTTAGGCAAAAATATATTTCTTAAAATATATTTCTTCTATAATATATGAGATCAGACAAAGTTATTACTAGCTTTATAAATAGTTATTATATATATCCTTTAATTTAGTAAGCTCTTAATAGAAATCTATTTTAATTTAATCTTTCCTTTTATAAGTTTTTGTTATTTTCATTTTATCTCTAATTTTTCTAATATATAAGTTTTCCAAATGTTTATGTTTGATGTTTTTAAGTTTTTGCTACTAATAAGCTTTCCAAAGTATGAATTTAAGTCAATTTATTACGGATTGTAAATATTATTTTAATGGTTATTATTCAATATATATTTAATAAATATTTAATAATATTATATATCATAATAAAATGTATTTTATATTGTAAACAAATTGTTTTACTATTTAATCTATATTTTACTCTTTTGTTAGTATTTTCCTTAATTCATTTTTTTTTCAATTAATTCTAGATTATGGGTACATATATGTTCATTTATTTTATCAAAACTAAGACTTTTACAATTGTATTCAGTTTCTATAATGTTTCTAATATTATCGTTACATATTGATTTCAATTCTTTATTATAATTACACATTTTTCGTCAACAACTTAACTAAAATCACTACATTCATACGTCGGTTTTACATTTAAATCATTATAATTAACTTATTTAATCAGTATATCATAATAAAGCTTTTTTGAATGTGAAGACAAAATTATTGCTAGCTTTATCAATACTTGTTATTGGATAGTTATCCTTTAATTTAGTAAGTTCTGTATGCAAATCTTTATTTTTTTTATCTTTCCTTTTATAATTTTGTTTAAATTTCTTTTTATTTTTATCGAACATATAATTTTTCCGAATTTTCTGGCGATTTATAGTTAACATGCCGGTTTCTGTAGGTTTTGTATTAACATACAGATCGCTTGTTAGAAGACTTTGATGTACAAAATAAATCACAGAGTTAGCAAAAACCTTGATAGACCGAAATCGCTTAATAAAATAATTATTTTTAAATACAGAAAAATTATTAGAAATATAAACTAAGGTAGATCATTAAATATAATTTAATAATTATGTTGCAATAGACGATTTAGATAAAAACGTAAACAGAAAAAAGTCAAGTTTCTTTATTTTACGTTTTAGCTGTTGCTACTCGATCGACCAGCTGTAACAGCGAAATTATGAATGCGGGCTATGCTTACTTCTAATGTGGTAATTTGACGTTTCAAATTGGCAAGATTTAAATTACACTTTTCCAATGCATTCTGAACATTGGTTGTGCTTGTCATAATTACATTCTTAGCTTCCTCGAGTGTATACTCCACCATAACACTTGCTCCTAACCATATACCTACCTTTTTAACCGGCGGTATCACTGCTTTTAATCTGACGTTTCCCCACAATCTAAAGTCAGTAGTAAGGTCTTTATTCTGGGTTTGTTTGACACATAGCTCTTCAAGTATTCTAGTAGACTCTTTAAGTTCAACCATAGTCACATTAGATAGCTTTGAAATACGCTTTTCCACATTTTCGGCCATCACTTTGTATTTCTTCAATAATGTGGTCATATCCTTGAGAATTTCTTTGGGATTCCGTCCATCTGTGCTTACATATTTTTCCAAATCATCGATAAATTCACATGTTGGTATATCCATTAACTCTTCTTTGTGCGTATCGAGAACTATGCTTCCATCTGACTTTAAAACGGCCTTATCATTTGCTCGTGTGTGGTTTGTGGCATCGATTAAACTAAGCTGTTCGATGGACTTGTGTTCCATGTGATCATTAATCTTAATATTTTATACGCAAGTATAATTATAATAAAATTATTAATTATTTATGAAGACAAAGTTATTAACACAAATGAGATAAAGATAACAGACAACAATATTTTTAAAAATTTATTTTTAAAAATATTTGATAATAATATTTCCTATCTCAGAATAGAATTATTGAGCAATAAAATAAATTAATGATGTTTGGAATTCTACCTATGATCCCGGAATGTGAAACCGAGGACGATAACGATAATAGTAAAACACAAGACAATAGCAACATTACGAATGATATCGATCACAATACAGCCACATTTGAACAGAGTGCAGTTACAGCAAATAAATGTTCGACGATTCAAGAAGTAAATATTTTGCATTATGTAATTCTAGTACCTCGAAACTGTGATAAGGTAAGTTTATGCTCTTATGTATACGTAAAGATTCGTAACTTTTATATTATATTTTTTATCATTTAATTTATTTAGAGAAATTAATTATTTTATTTTATAATATTACACTTTGACACTAATAAATTATGTAGTGTCATAGTTTCTCTTGATCTATCGTCTGCTTTTGACATCGTCGATCACTCGATTCTTCTCCATCGCCTTCGTCATGATTATGGCTTCTCTTTACCCACTGTATCATGGTTTTCTTCATATCTATCAAACCGTACATTTCGCGTATATTCTAACTCTTCTCTCTCCCATCCTTCGTCCATTCCATCCGGTGTTACACAAGGCTCCGTATTAGGCCCTATACTTTTCTCTCTTCTTCTTGGTGATTTGTCTTCGATTTCTCATAAATTTAACTTCCATGTTATGCAATATGCTGATGACATTCTCATCTATGCTCATGCACCTGTTTATCGTATTCACGATCTTAGTGTTTCTGCTTCGGACTGTCTTGTCTCAATTTCCAATCATCTTTCTTCCCTTCGCCTTTCTCTGAATCCTGATAAATCCAAAATTATGTGGATCCTACCTCGACGCCTCGGCTTCGAACCTCCCTCCGTATCATTAAATTCTACAATTCTTCCTATCGTTGATAATCTCGTTTTCCTAGGCTTCCATTTTGACAACCGACTTTCACTTAAACCTTTCGTTAGAGATAAAGTACGCTCATCTACCTTGATACTCCGCAACCTCCGTCAAGTTCGTAGATTGATCGATTTCCCTTCTTGTATGACTCCCATATCTTCTCCTTTTTTATAAACTCGCTTTTTGTCTTAGTCTATTTTCCAACTCACCTAAATCCAATCTTCTTCCCCTACAACGCATCGTCAACGCTGCTGTCCGAATTCTCCTCCGTCTTAGTCGTTTTGATCATACATCTTACCATCTTGCTTCTCTCGATTTGCCTACAATTTATTGTCGTGTTCAAATTCGTCTTCTTATCGTTGCTTTCCGCCTTGTAACTTTTCATACCCCTTCATTTCTCAACCTTCCTTTTCTTGATAATTCTCGTCCTGTTTACTGTTCCTTGCGTTCCTGTAATTCCCTTCTTTTACATGTCCCAAACTACTCTACCTCCTTTGGACTCCGCTCCTTCCTGGTGGCTGCTCCTCTATCGTGGAATCATCTGCCTATTCATATACGCCAATCAACTTCCCTGCAGTGCTTCAAACGACAAATCCGATCCCATTTTAACAATTTATCTGCTTGACTTTTACATTTTTGTTTGTGGACTTGTAAGCGTACAGCTTGTATGCATTTTCCACATTAAATAACTTTGTATTATTACTTTATAACTCTGGAAGAGAGTTTGACCGCTGCTGTCTTTAAACGGATGGGTAGTATTTCTAAATACCTAGAGGTGTGCGCCAAATTGTCTATGACACTAATAAAAATTAGTACGGAAATCAGAAAGGATTCGTAAAGATATTCGGGGTCGCATGATATCATGAAACACTAATTTTAGACCTTCTTTGTAAATAAGAGCTAGTTTGTAATTGAACTAGTCGAGCAAGGCTCTCCTAACAAGTAAGCGTTTTGACTATATACTTCCTCTCAGAGTTGTATATATCACGATGGACGTTTCCTGACCATAACAAAACAACAATAGCTGTAATCATTTGTAGAATGTGATATCGATATATGAAATTATGATAAAATATACATATAAAATTAAACTTTCTTTTTCTACTTCGTACAAGCGTTTACAGTATTTAGCTATGTTTCGAGATTCGTGATAGATGTATGCAGAATGGTGATTCGAATAAGATGAAGTTAGATCACTTAACATTAATATGCTCAAATGGGACTGCTCAGATCCTGATTAGAATAACCGCTTACAAGCGATATCGATACAAGCACCTCGTGTTCGACTTGTAGTCGCGCAGAGACTACAGATGAAGAGTATTTCGGTAAATTTGTTTGCTTGTAGATTCCTTTACCATATTATGACGATTGTAAGATCACCAAATCTACAAGCCAGTACATGAGTGACGCTGGAGTTCTCACCTCAAGCACATTGTTATGGACTATCACTAGGAGTTAAGCTATACCTTATATTGCGTCTTGAAAAGTAATATTATTTAACTGATAAAAGTTTCTGTAACTGAAATACAACTAAGACATGATGATGCTCATATATCTGACGCGTATTCTAAAATTGATGTCTAAGATTTTCAAATATGTCTTAATACTTCTTGCTTGCTCGATTTTTTGACATTGTTTTCTTCCTTAATCCATGTTCGTAAATCTTCAAGTGCGGTGTGCAAGCCCTTACTGGTATTTCCTTGAAGTAGTGACGCTTGCATCTTTAAAGAACACTCGTGCGTATATTGAGCATCTCTACTGGGGTAGTTGATACCATACCACCATCACTATGTTGAAGCTGGTAATCAATTCTAGCTCGGGTGATGACAGTCCAGTTACTGTTCTAAGCAAATTGTCCAAGTACAAATTTTCCAAGTGCGAATTTGATAATACTTCAAATTCTTTCGGATTGGATTCTTCAACAAACAATGCTTTGATTGTATTCTCCTAAATGTTTCTTAATACGAACGCATATTTCGTTCATTAATTTTCTTAAACGAGTAGTATTTCAGTCATGCGAGTGTGTTATGTGCCACAGAGGTTTTAACCGAAATCAAGACTGCGCTTGCAACTGATAATGAGATGATACCGAAGTACATCATTGACTGAAGGTGTTAAACAAAAAATGTGAGATAAGATTTATCTCGTGCAATAGACTTTCCTATTGCACAAGTGTATACTCACGAGGGGAGAAGTGCCGGACTACCCAAATCGAATCAGCAATATTTCAATTCCTCTTAATAACGCTAAGCCTTTACTGTGTGAATAAATATACATAAGAGCGATGTATTTTTGATAGACAAAATCTGTCGGAATTATTTGAAAGTATTGGATGGAACGTATCTTGGAGTTGAGTGATTTGGATAATTACACAAATCATCACCACAAATTACAGTCATTTACAAATTGCCATCGTCACGTAATTTTCTCATCTAATTTCTAAATGATAAATTAAATTTAATTAGATTACTGAAATTAGATGTTTTGTGTTAGACATTAACGTCTACTGCTCTGGTTTTTGTTAGAAAATATCGTGCTACAAAGCGTTAATTCATTTCACTTCGAAATCTGAGACTATTTTTAGGTTTAGTGTGATTTCTATCTCCTACCTTTTGAACAATTTGGTCTTCGCAAAGATCGATTAAAACTGTTAATGAAATTAAGATAGTGAGAGATAATACATTTAATGATGCTACCAGATGGTAGTAAGAAACAAGGTTCTAAATGGCACGGAGTAGTTTTGCATATGGAGTTTATATTAATTTTCAGATGGCATTTAATTCAGTAAATCGAAAATTTACTGAATTTACTGAGTCAACGCAAGGAAGGAAATTTATATCTCTACTTGAACTTGCTAATATATTTCAGCCGGGTACTACGTTGCGAGTGATCGTCTAAAATTTGCTGACGCATTTGTAATGGACATACAAAAAGCTAAGTTATTTACTCTTTCCTATAAATGAACTTATCTAATATGTCGAGTCAATCGTGTTAACGATTGAACGTTAACGTGTCAATATCAGCATTACAACCCGTTGGATGATCAGCATTATCCAACGTTGGATTATCAACATTACAGTATGTTGCGAGTGTTGGATGGTCTAACATTTTCTAGCGATTTGTTACGAATAAACGAATTTTTTGACAATTTGTAACTGACATGGGAGTCTGCAGGGTATACATCAAGCTCAATTATTTCTTCCTCCTTCTTAATGGACTTACCTAATATGTTGAGTCAATCTTGAATTTATTAATATCAACATTTCATCAGGGTACGTTTCGAGTGTTCGATGTCACATAGTGTTTTCCGGGTAGTATACGATCTACGTTGCTGAGTGTTCCAAAGTACGTTGCCTGGTACGTTGAGAGTGTTTGTCTAAAATTTGTTGACGCATTTGTAACTGACGTGGTAGTCTTGCCGAACATCTAAAAAGTGCAGTCCACATATATATGTATATCTTTTTCCGAATATAAGATTAATTAATTTTACTAACGCTTCTTTAATATCTACTAAATCTAGATTTGTATAAAGCGTACTAAAATCGTACGTATTTATATTTTGAAAATTTATTCCTTTTGTCTGTTCTAAAAATTCTTTTGTAGAATTAATACTGAAATAGTGTTTTATACCAGTATTAATTTCGATTACATTGCAATATTTTTTAAAGTGTGCTTTAATTACTTTAAGTATTTTATTCATATAGACATAAAGTGGTTTTCATGTACATTCAAACGCACTACATATGAACCTAGGTTTTATTGGATTTTTATGTAATTTTGGATTCCAATATAATATAGGTATAGTTTTATTATCTGATACAATTTTTATATCATTTTTATCCATTATTGAACAGTGACTTGTAATAATTGTTTCTAAACTCAACTCACTACGTTCCTATGTTGGATTTACATTTAAATCATTAGAATTAACTTCTTTCATTAGTATATCATAATAAAGCTTTTTGCATATGAAGACAAAGTTATTACTAGCTTTATCAATAGTTGTTATTATATAGTTATCCTTTAATTTAGTAAGTTCTTTATACATATCTTTATTAAGTATTGATTTTGATTACCTTTAAGTATTTTATTCATATAGACAGAAAGTGGTTTTAATGTACATTTAAAAGCACTACATATGAACCTAGGTTTTATTGGATTTTTATGTAACTTTGGATTCCAATATAATATAGGTATAGTTTCATTATCTGATTCAACCTTAATACCCTTTTAATAACTGCAAATATTCTTAATACTAATTTTTTAGACGGTATTAATTTTCATGCAATTTAGACATCCAAATTTGCATTTTTTCTATATTCGTATTACTTATAATATTTTTAATAATTCATTATAATTTATTGTTTCCAACATTTATACAATATTGATTAATTGATAAAAGAGTAATAGCTATTAATCCAATTGAGACATTCCTGTAGAGTGACGAAACTTTTTCAAAAATCGGAAATTTTCAAATGGACTAATTTTAATGTATAATTATAATAAAACAACATGAAACAGGAATCAGCAGGTTATATACGACAAACGAATGATACTGCTGTATCAGTGCACATATTGTCCGCATTTCTTACAAAATCCACACTCTTTCAATCGATAATACAATCCTGACAGAGGTCATAATTCTTGTATAATGATATGTCAGTAATAATGACAGTTATGTTCTGTTGTAATACTTCAATGAATCTTCAAATAAAAAGCAAATCAAATAACAAATCAAACTGAATTTTGGAGTTTTTAGGATGATTTAAATTCAATGATAAATGAGATTATCAAGCTTAAGAAAAAACTTTCAGATAGAGAAGAACAAATCGTAAAGCTTGAATGTGAAAGACGCAATTCGCGAGTAGTTTAATATAAAATATTTTGCAGTAATGCTTAACAATTTTCTTCTAGATACTGTTGGATTATCTGGAATATCTTGTAGGTTGTCAGCAAAAGTCAAAACGTCCAGCAACAATTATGCGTCAAAAAGACTGCTCGCAGTCGACAAATTCCGGAACATCAGAAATTGAGATTATAGACGCTTTACGTTCGCTGTCACTTCAACAGGAACAGATCGACAAGAAAGTAATTATTGCCACAACATGTTATTCTAATTATGTTTTAATAACATTTTCAAATTTCAGTTTACAAATTTAAATTTAACGGGAGATTATTAGCAAATTATTTAAATAATAAATAACTAAATAATTATTGTTTATTATTTATGGATTTTACTGGGAAATGTAAAGATTAATTTATCTCAAAGATAAATTCAATTTCAAAATATATTTTGGTAAATAAAAATAATTTGCTTAAAAAGACTGAATAATTAAATAAAAAATACTCTTTCATTCTCTTCATTTAAAATAATATTCAAACTAATGATTAAACAATCGATTTACAAAACGTTTGTGACGTTATTTCGGCTTTATGTAATTTTTATATCGAATTTGTTTTTTAGCAAAAGTTAAAAATGGAATAGGACCGAAACATTTCCGGATGTGATTTGTTGGATTAGTCGACAAATATCTTTAAAAAATCATTTTTAAATTTAATTTAACTTTTTACTATTATCTGGTTTAGATTATAAATTCTAAATGGTACAAAAATAAAATATGCAATAATTAAAGGTTAAACGATTATTTTCGGAAAATAATCGTTTGAAAAATTGAATAGTGAAGTGTCTTCTTTATTTTGTTTATTGTAATATAATGTAATTTTATTACCTCATTTATTTTCTTATTTAGCAATGCTACAGTACAATAGGTGAACTTACAAACGTCAATCACGTATTTAAACATTGAATGATAAGGATCACATCTAATTTTGTTTAATGCTTAGGAGCCTATTTCTATCGAATCTAATGTGACAATTGGTATTCAAGCTAAGAACTCAAATGAACAAAAATGTAATCCATCAGAATTTGCAATTGTAACATACTATTATATTATCAGCAATTACGCGTCAAAACGAATGCTCGCAGTCGACAAATTCCGGAACATCAGAAATTGAGATTATTGACGCTTTACGTTCGCTGTCCCTTCAACAGGAACAGATCGACAAGAAAGTAATTTTTGTCACAGCTTGTTATTCTATAAAGCAACAAATTACAACATCACAAAACCAAATAACTTACTTAACAAAATATCTATCAAAAAATAATTAAAATTTCTTCTTAGCCCTTCAGGTCTTGGCTAGGCATCTAATAACTATCAAAAAATAAATCAAATAACTATCAATATATGACGTAAAGAGAAGAAAAATAATTAGAATTAAAATTAGAACAATTATTCCAATTAAAATAAATTCAATTAAAATAATTTAAATTAAAACACTGATGTAGGTTAAAAAGCAACAAATGACAAACATTGTTATGTTTATTTCAATAATTTTAGATTTTTTATTTAAATTTTAGAAATTCTTGTAATTAATCCGTGAAACGAAAGGATGATTTACAGCTCTGTGATTTAATCCAAACTTATGTATCTGCAAACTGATGTACGAATATTGTCATGAATCAGTTGCGATACTATTTAAACAGCAACTGCAATCATGCACTGACATTAGTACTCAATGAATCATCAAGGCGCAGGCACTATGCAGTAACGTTTTAACATGCTGTAATACTTAGATGGCAAATATATAATCCAGCTAGTCGTTGAAAAATTGCACGAAACTATCCTGCGAATTTATAGACTCCTTGCCGGTTTAACATTTTCCGAAATAGATTTTCAGAGCAGGTCATTAATCTGTGAAATGTAAGGATGGTATACTGCTCTATGCTTTAATCGTAAATGTGTCTGCATACTAGTGTACAAATATCGTTACGAACCAGTTCCAACATGATTTTATCAACAACATCATTCTGCACCATGGTTAATACTCAGTGGATCATCAGGACCAGGCACTGAGCACTAACGTTTCAACTTCCTGTAATGCTTGAATTATTGATCCATATAGAATCCAGCTAGTCGTTGAACAATTGCTAGTTTACAGATTTTTATAACAAGAATTTTTATAACAAAATCTTTTAAAACAAGAAATCTTTGTACCCAATAATAATACTAATTATTTAACGTGGCAAATGCGTGCCAGCTGCACGCTTACAAGTCCACTTTGCGCCCAAGCTAGACTAAGCAGATCATCAGGGCTTAGGTACTTAGCACTAACGTTCCCGCATACTGTAGTACTCAGATGGTCTATAAAGAATCCGGCTAATCGTTGTAAAATCGAACGAAAAATTCTGCAATTTTTTAGACTTATCGATCTAACACTTTTCAAAATAGATTTCCAGGGCAAGTCATTAATCTGTGAAATGTAAGGATGTTATACTGCTATTTGCTTTAATCCTAAACATATGTTTGCAAACTAGTGTACGAATATTGTCACGAAACAGTTGCAATACGATCTAAAAAACACTATCATTCTGCGCCGACGTTGGTACTTAGTGAATATATCGGGCACAGGCAATGAGCATTAACGTTAAGACATAGTTTGATACTTGGATAGCTTATAAAGAATCCAGCTAGTCGTTAAAATTTTCACGAAACTCCTGCTAATCTGTAGACTCTTAACTGGTTTGACACTTTTCAAACAATATTTTAAGAGCATGTTATTAATGTGTGAAATGTAAGAATGTTATATTGCTATATGCTTCAATCTTAATATTGGGCCGCAAACTGGTGTACGAATATCGTCACGAACCAGTTGCAACACGATATAACCACTAACAACATCCTGCGCCGAGGTTATTACTGACTTTACATTCCGGGCGCAGTCACTGATCACTACCTTTTCAACATGCTTAGGAAATCTATGACCTACTGAGGAAATCTATTTCACAACAAGTTTTATTAAAATATAATAAAACAAAGCATATACTTTGAGCAATTCAAGATTAATTGAGCTTAGAATCTCATATATCATATTAATCTCGGATTCACGCTAGAAAAGCTCATTTCGGTTGATTGTACCTAAAATCTTGTCGCCATTCCACAAATTTCATGATCTGTAAGTAATGTCAAGTTATAACTACAATCGATGAGCATATCAACAGCAATCGATGAGCATATCAACAGCAATCGATGAGCATATCAACAGCAATCGATGAGCATATCAACTGCAATCGATGAGCATATCAACTGCACTCTGAATGAATGCGAAACTGTATTCAAGACAGTTTTTGACTTGATGATTCACAGTCCAAGCGCTTGGCATTCGATCTAAAATAGATAATAATAAGGATTCTGCTAACAACTATGTAACTACTAAAAAGTTTTAAAAGGAAAAACATACAGAAAAAGAAAACATAGAAAACAAAGTCAGTCCGGTCGTCAATAGAGTCTTCATTGTGTCACGGCCTTAGGTCAACATGGATCTGATCTCTCCAGTCAATCCAACACGCTACTATCCGACTAAGCCACCCAAGGTCTCTCACTCCCCGAAGAATCTACCGAGGAAGACTATGCTCGATAATTGCGAGATGAGGAGCTTGAAAAACCTTAGTCTTTGCTATGGGGAACGTCTTCTTAAAAAGAAGACTAATCCCGAGATAGCCTAAAAACCCCAGAGGCGCACTTGGGTTATCCCATTCAATGACAGATGCTAAACCGATTTAATATCCCACCTAGCTTTCTTCAGAATACGTTCAAGTCTAACCAGGTCAGCTTTCGGTGAGCAGTTTACTGTAATGGTGAACCCTAGGTATTTTACTCGACTTGTGAAGGTAGTTGTTCGAGGAGAGAATTAGTTGTTGAGCAATGAAAGATGGGAGAAGGTGGTTTGTGAATAAGATAGTCGTTCCTGGTTCCGCGGCTTGCTGCATTAATCCAACGACTAGTTTTGTCATTAAAGTCACTAAGTAAAATGTCGTAACCTCTACCCAATATACGATCCTGATGGTCACGGTTCTTGTGAATTTCTTCTGAGCCGGATATAGATATTGGCTATGCTGATGCGTTTACCGATTTTACAGAGTGATATAGCTAAACAAGATAGGGCTGGACAAGAATAGCTAAGTAAGAGGATGATCTAAAAAAGCTCTTTACAAGGGTTAAAAGACCTTGAGATGAAGAAAAGTGAGGTGGGATTAGGTACGGAGTATAGTGGGTGTGGATGTGCTTAGGGATAAATCAAGTAATGTTCTGGTAAGACGGATAGACCGCGTCTTCTGAAGGACTATAGCATCTGCATCTCTAACAGATATAAGGCTCAGGGCAGAAGCACCTCCCGAATTCTACTAAAGGATATTCAGTGGAAAAAGCTCTTGAATACTTTGCATTGCGTTAAGTTAGCTGAAGTGAGATGCCTCCTACTAGTCCGAACCGGAGGTGAGAAGATTGATCATCCCACACCCAGCCAAACAAGTTAAAGACACTTGTCCGCGGACGTTATCTTCATATCCCGTCGTGACCCCATCCGTCAATTTCCAGGGGTTTACATTATGCTTGGCATTTGTTATAGGAAGCACTGTCTTGGAAGAAGGCAGGATAGGTTTCTTGGAATACGATGTGAATCTCCTCTTAGAATTCATACTTGAAAATTTGATTTTGCTCTATTTGAATATTTAGCAACAGGAAGAGAGATTATGGAAGGCTTAGAGGGTGTATTTGTCAAACTGGAAATCAGTAATTCAATCGATCGAGTTATTTCTTGTTGAAGTGTTCTAAAGAAGTTGAACATTTCGTCCATATTAGGCCCAGTTGAGTTACACACCAAAATTGCCGTTAAGGGGGGAGAGTAGACATTATTCTTCACTGTATGTCTTCTCACATAGTTCTTGAATGCTGAACATCTTGACCACACAAGATGTTCAAGTTCGCAATTTGTGCATTTTGGGGCTAGTTTGCATTGTGTGTCATAGACGGATTTATTAGATCCACACACTCCGCATTAATTCATCCTACCACATGTAGAGTTCCAGTGTCCCCACATGTGACACTTGTTACAATGTGGAAATGTAAGATTGTCCGTACTTGTAATTGTAAAGTTTAGATTGCAACTCATAAAAGGATTGAATGCTACATTAGACGTGAGATGGGCATTGTCCTCTTCGGTATTTTCGAATGCAATAGGAAGAGTTTGGTCATCTTTGTTTTTAATAAATCTAATGTTTTGAAGGGAATAACGCTTTTGAAGCTCTGCGATATCTTAATTTTCTAGGGCGGTGATAATATCAGTAATATTTTCTGACGATATAATAGTCTTTAATATTAGAGTTCTTATATGGGAACAATTTTCTTTGAAGAACTTAGCAAAAAAGGTGGCTAAGTCCGAGGATACTAAGGATATCCTGTAGCGGTTATTCATCACTTTGCAGAGTTAATCATAACTCTATTAGGTTGTGTATTAATAAATTTTCTCAGAAATTCGTTGAAATACTGTATTTTTGCATTGGAATTGTGGGGTAATGTTAACCAGATTAACGAGTTTTTTAATCGGAGAAAGCTCATCCATTTCACGATTTAGAACAGTAAAGTTACTAACCTTAATTTCTTCAGTTTTGAAAATAGGTTATGCATTTATCCGCGAAATACTGTGATGGTATGACGAAACCATCCTGTCGACTTATTTCTACTAAAGCTGCATGTTTGTAATACGTTTGCTCACACATCTCCTATTTACATTTCATCATTTTCTATTGGTTCATGATAACGCTTTTGCACATCTCTAAAATGCATGAAAACTTAGCGATCAGAAAATAATATTCAAACGAATGATTAAACAATCGATTTACAAAACGTTTGTGACGTTATTTCGGCTTTATGTAATTTTTATATCGAATTTGTTTTTTAGCAAAAGTTAAAAATGGAATAGGACCGAAACATTTCCGAATGTGATTTGTTGGATTAGTCGACAAATATCTTTAAAAAAATCATTTTTAAATTTAATTTAACTTTTTACTATTATCTGGTTTAGATTATAAATTCTAAATGGTACAAAAATAAAATATGCAATAATTAAAGGTTAAACGATTATTTTCGGAAAATAATCGTTTGAAAAATTGAATAGTGAAGTGTCTTCTTTATTTTGTTTATTGTAATATAATGTAATTTTATTACCTCATTTATTTTCTTATTTAGCAATGCTACAGTACAATAGGTGAACTTACAAACGTCAATCACGTATTTAAACATTGAATGATAAGGATCACATCTAATTTTGTTTAATGCTTAGGAGCCTATTTCTATCGAATCTAATGTGACAATTGGTATTCAAGCTAAGAACTCAAATGAACAAAAATGTAATCCATCAGAATTGTTTGCAATTGTAACTAGGTACTGTTGGATTATCTGGAATATCTTGTAGGTTATCAGCAAAAGTCAAAACGTCCATCACCAATTATGCGTCAAAACGAATGCTCGCAGTCGACAAATTCCGGAACATCAGAAATTGAGATTGTAGACGCTTTACGTTCGCTGTCACTTCAACAGGAACAGATCGACAAGAAAGTAATTATTGTCACAGCTTGTTATTCTAATATATGTTTTAATGACATTTTCAAATTTCAGTTTACAAAATAAGTCAGCTATAATTGAGTTATTATTACCTCCCATTAGAACACTTTTTACTTGTCTAAATATAGATGTCCCTACCTTTAAATAATTTTGATTTATCAAATTATTTAAGGACTCGAATAATTCAATTTTATCCATATATTTATATTTACTTGATTGTTTACATTTTGTTAGTTATGCGTTATAGTTATTATAACATATATATACATATATATATGTTATATATATTATATATGTATATATATACTAAATGGTGTTGCTTGATAGACTGGACTTCGATTCACGACTTTCAGTTACCATGTCACTTCTATATATAGCATATATATACTATATAAACACTTCTATATATAAGAAGATAAACTTCTTATATTTACATAAAGATCTTTTAGTTTATTATCTCTTAAAAGTTGTTTTAATATTTCTAAATGTTCATAAATATAATGTTTAATATTTAATGTTTTAAGTCTATTCTTAATATTCCTTTTAACTCTATTTTTCTTATTCCTTTTATCACCATGACTTCTTGGTTTGCGTTTAACCGGATTATTAAAATATAGTTGTTTATTATTTACTATACTACCTCTGCCAATTCCTCAAACCACATCATTCAATCCTAATGAATACATTATCCTATTAATCTCATATGCCTATGAAATATAGTTTGACTATTATGCTGTATATTATATATGTGTTGCCTAAACCTAGTTTTTGACATTTGATATGTTTTTCCAATAAATTGCAATCCACATGTACATTGTATTAGATACACTACACCTTCGGTATTGCGGTTACAATTATTATTAATATTTAATGAAACACATTTGTTTGTCGTATTACTTACAATACAATTATTATTTATAACATCACAAACTATACAATTTTACTGTTACATTTAAAAGATCTAAAATTGAAATCATTAGTACTTACGTATTTTTCCAATATGGTTGAGTACATGTAACTTTTAAGTCATGATTTTTAACGTTGCTTTTTCGGTGTCGCCACCTAGTTTAGTTGACTCAGACTAAACTTACAACGGGCCATCCAGCAGCATCTGACAGGGGGCTGTCCTGCTTAGGCGGTTGCAGGCTGGAACAAGATCTATAAAAATCTACCACCTTCACTCCAAGCGCTACGCGACCTAGCTATTGGCCATTACCTGGTCTCTTAAACGTGCAAATGATTTAAAATGGAAAACCAGTATATATTACTAATTCCTTGGTTTCTTTAATTGCAAAAAAAAATAATAAATTTATTTAATTTCTAAGTTTAACAGGCAACTTATCAATTTTTTGTGAGTTATGTGCGTATTGCAGTTTAATCAGGAACTAAATTCCTTTTAATAGAAATGCAGGGACATTTCTATTAAAATATCCCTGCATTGGGACATTTTTACAGGGACACTCTAAAGTGTACAAATATATAAAATATAATTTGTTGTTACACCTGCCCTGGGACACACAATGGTGTACTCGTGAATAAATCACTATGTTTTCCTCATGAAGAGGCATAATCACCAGGCCGCATTCTATATATCCTCATCAGATCAAGAAATAGATCCGAATTATTCTCGCAATATTCAAAAGAATTTTACAAAATATTTATATTTAATGGTAAATTCCCTCCGATGATTCAGATTAAGGGTAGTTATGTTTTTCGAGGTTTAGACATTGTTTAAGCGTGTGTTAAGATGCCTATGGATGATTATTAAAGTCACGGTACTGATGAGCTCCGTTAGAGCAAAACGCGTATACCGTTGTGAAGTTTGTCGTCACACATAGGATGACTGGGCATACGTAGCGACTTTGAATAATGCAAGAATAATTCGGTTCTTTTTATTGGTCTGATGAGGATATATAGAATGCTGTCTTTTGTTTATGCCTCTTCATGAGGAAAACATAGTGATATATATTAAGGTGTCTATGGACTATATATACATATATATGCGAATATATTTTAGACTGTTTCTGGCTACATATATAATTTGTTGTTACAACTGCCCTGGGACAACCAATGGTGTACTCATATATATAATTTTATATCTGACTGGATAATAATTATATATATTATACATAATTATATATAATTTATATAATTATATATATTTATATCGGACTGGATAATAATATATAAATAATTTTATATCTGACTGGATAAAATATAATTGTAGGCAACAACTACAATTTTATATAGTCCATAAACATGGATCAAATCTGACTCTTCGTATAGATGCTTGCAGATATATAAACCTTGACGGTATAGATATCATAAGACATGATTATAAATCGTTACCTGAGATCCTTCCTAGAATACCAAACAGTAAATTACATTGTAAAGATAAGAAGTAAAAAACAGCAATTTTAAAACTTTTTGAATATTTTTTGTTAAATCGTATATGATAAATATATATTTTAGAGAGATATCTATCTATACACGCATATATTTCGTATGGATATATCGTATACATGATAACTATATTATTCTTTGACAAAGAATAATGGAAAAGTCTGAAAATTGCTGTTCTTTACTTAGTTTATTTACAAGTTAATTTATATATCACATTCAATATACTTTGTGAGCTCACAAAGTATATTGTGAGCTTTATGCTTTATGCAATATACTTTATGCTCACATTCAATTTTTGGATTTTTAAATTTTCGTAAATAAACGTCAATTATTTAGGCATTTGATCGTTATGCGCAACTATCATCACCTGCCCGCGCTATCGAACAAAGATACCTTAAAGAGTACAAAGCTGATCAACATAAAATTTTTAAACTAGAGAAAATCCTTTTTACGAAAGATATTGCCTTAAAGCAGGTTTGAAAGAGTTATTGCAGACTGTAACTTTTAATTGTTTTTACAAGGTCGAAGAAAAGTATGATATGATAAAGAATCGATTTGACGGTTTATCATTTCAAATCCATAATCCATTACTTATTTCACACAAATACAGAAGTAATTTTTATGATTTGTAATCAAATTTTGCGAATGTCTTTTTGCAAATTAGACTATTCAACGGAAGAACGATTACACATTATTTTGAATAATTTAAAAGAAACTCGAATCGAGTTAGAAACGGTAATAAACCTTCATTTTTATAATTAGCAGTAAGCCTTCCAAAGGCTTACTGAAAAATTTTAGTAAACTATTTACTTAGTAAGCTAAAAATTGATTAAACCAAACTACATATCAGCATTTTTGCTTTGATGAAAACGTTTTTTGACACGTCTAAAATGTTCACTTAATCAAATAAGTCAATAATTACACACCCACCATCGACATAAACTGTTACTACGGGTTAAAGCGGATTGAAGTATTAGGCGAATTTATCGACATAAACTATTAAGTACATATTAAAGCGAATTGTTTTCAAAATCTAACCTGAATATCAGTATATATGCACATTATATATGTTATATATTATATAAAATATTATGTATATCCCAATAGTAATAATTGATATCAACGAATCACCTATCGGAGTCTTGTTTCCTTTTAACAGACGCATATATTGAGTGATAAGAAAATTAAATAACCGGGTGAATTTTTTCAATCGGTTATTTAATTTTCCTATCGCTATATATGTTATGCATATTTCGAAATGCTTATATATTATGTTTGATTTAAAAAATCAAACCTTGAAATAAAATTTACATATACTTTTTGCATATACAGTCAAAATGATATTCTGACACCATTTGAATCTGTGGAGTGTGAAAGTTAAAAATATTTTATAATAGTCATCATTTAAGTCATACGCGAAAGAAGACGATAACAGTAAAAGTACCGTTTTGCCATCACAATGATTCATCAGTGCCAGATCCCTCCCACTGCCGGATGCAGAAGCGGACTGGTAGACGGCACAGACACGAGCACGTGTATGAAGTACCAGAAGTCGCTTTTCTTTAGCGTTTGGCTTAAATGATGACAAGCGTAATTCACGCGGAATAGTCTCACTCTCTATTAATATTTTATGGTGTATACAGAAAAATTTATTTTGTAAATACTTTGTGCTTGTTTGAGAATTGTAAAAATACAAAGTATTAATATATAAATGAGCTGATTTTTAATTAATGGTTCGAGCAACAATAGAATGCTATGAAATGGGTCAAGTTCGTAGCAGAAATGTTAACTAATTACAAATATAAAGATTAACTGCAATTAGCTTCAATATTAATCAAGCGGATCAATATTATATCGAATTAGTTTAAATATTTCTGTTATTTGATAAAATATCTACTTTTCATAAACCTGGAAATAAAAACAATACGTCAAATGAAATACTGAAAGAAATTTTCCTTACTAATAACATATATTTTAGAATTTAATTGAATAATTTTAAGAGAATTTAAATAAATGAGAAATAAGAAGTAATCTTATAAAATTTCATTATTAGATAAAACCTAGAAATCGTTAAGTAAACGACTAACATTAGATAAGGTGAAGAAATAATAAAATCCGTGCATGAAGTAATCAAGGACTTATATGAGACATCCAGATATTTGTCATAAGTAAACTCAATATTTTAGGAGTGATTTCTATAAATACAAATATAATTAAAGAATACGATAATGATTCAATATTTTTAAGACATAAAATGGATACGTTTAGTAAATATAAATTTTAATGATGATGTATAAGAGGGTGAAGAAGACAAAATATCTTCAGTTATGATAATTACTTATTTGTCTCGAATGATTGTAAGAATTGAAAGTGAACATAGTTTACCTAACTTGACTTTTATAACATAAAAATATGTTATCTTTAACAATCCTGCCTAGCTATTATGGATATCATTGATTGACATTTCAAAAGTATTAAAGTGCGATAGCTTTTTAGACTAAGCAGCGGTTATCACAAAAAGAGGAGTGCATTCGTAAGCTTACTTCAGATATTGAAAATATTCTTCTTGAATCTTGGCAAAATATACGTTCGGATTTTCAAAACAGTCAAATACAAAATCCACAAACGAATATACGATTAATGTTGGAATGTGATAAAATACGTAGACTATTGAGAGAATGCATACGCGAAACGGTCTGTATTAATTCTTTGAAGCAAATTTATTAACCTTCAATGATTTTTAAACATATGATTATATTTTAAAATTAAAAATCATTGAATGCTTTATCAACTGCTTTAAAAATGCTTGAATTAAATACTAATTTATTGAACAATAATGTTTCATTTATTAAATATTTAAGTAAATGAAGTGAAATGCATTTATTACATTAACTTTAGGCATCTGATCAAATTCCCATTTCAGATCAGTCAGAAGATATTGCTAAGGATCAGTTTTGTAATGAATTTCACATAGATAAAGCACCTGTCCAAAATGATTTAAATGATATACAATCTGCACCGTACGTAGACAATTGTACAGAAAACGAAAATTCATTTGATTTACAAGATGAGCATAATTATTTACAAAATTTACAAGATGAGGATATTCAACGAGCCAAACGGGTAGACCATGCTGCTGATCAAGGGATGCTGACTGATTTACAAAGTGAATTCAGAGATCTACATAGAATAAATAACCTGCTAGATTCAATCGACACTAATTTGAGGTTTGAGTTTTAAATTTTATTAACTCGATAAGGTAAAAGCTATAAATATAAATGCGATTGATAAAAATAAAAGAAAATATAAATAAAATGTTTTATTATTTTTAATATATAAAGGCAAAATCGAAATATAAACTTATTTTTAAATGTAAAAACAATTGAATTATTTTTTAGACTTTATTTTAAAATAAAGACTAGAAAAATTTTAATACAACCTTTTATAAATTGACTCAAACAGGAAAGTGTAAACGTTTTTAAAAAACTTCGTCAGAAATCTTAACCCGGAATGCTCATACCACAGACGCCTAAGGTTTAAAGCATGGTGGTTTACAATTTCCTGTTTGTGTCAATTAATAAATATTGTATTAAAAATAAAGGCTCTTAAAAATGGCTATTTTAAGTCGGAGTGTAAGAATTTAAACTTTTATGCAACAGAGAAAAAGTTAATTTGTTAATTAGCAACTAGAAATAATTTGGATTTATATTGTGGTAAAATTTAAGTATAAAATTTTTTAATCTATTCTTTATTTTTAGATTCATTTGAAATATAATATTCATAGAGATATAATTCCATGATTATAGAATTTTATATTTTACTCATAATTAAAAATTATTATATTGACAATATTTAAACCTCCTAAAATTTGTATAATATTTTGAGTTGACATTTGAGTAAATCGTGCATAAGGACGGATTCTTAATAATCATAATATTAATTATATATTAATTTGGTCAATTTGATTGACAAAAGTTTTGTTGAATGTAGAAGAAAACAAAATGATGAATTTTTACAATACATCATTTGCTGGTATATCGATTTGAAGAAAACAAAATGTTGTATTTTAAACATTACTTTTGTCATTCTAATTCTTGGTACTTTTAATATCACAATTACAGTTAAATTTTATAAATATTAAAAGTTTAAATTAAAATGAAAACTTTTAATTTAACATTTTAAAAGTGTAAAAGTTGATGTTGATTTAAAAAATCAGTAAACAGAATATTTTAGAACTTTACTCGATAACTTTTTAATAATTTACGATTTAAAAATAATTAATAATTAATATTAAATAATAATTTAAATATTAAATAATATTTAATATTTAAATATTAATATTAAATAATAATTTTAATAATAATTTATATAAAAATAATTTTGAATATAATTTTTCAATGACATAATTAAAGTAAGCTAAGTAGTTTGTTGGTGATAAGTTAATTATTAACCTACGTTTAGTGTTTATGATGTAACTTATTTGTGATCTTACAGTTGAATTAAAAATATAAAATTGCACTGTAAAAGATTTATTGCTAATGCTTGGATAAAACACCTCAATATGTGATATTTTAAGAATTTTCAAAATACATTAATAAAGGTGTTATAAAATATTTTAATTTAATGTGTGGTAATTTTTGATATTTTAATTTTAATTATTTTTAATTCCTAACAATTTTATTTAATTCAAATCACTTTTATATAAAAATTTAAAATTTCAAGAACAGTCAATCACAAATTTACTGACGAATCGCGCAATGATCAATTCGGGAATGTAGGACAAGAAGACTCAATTCGAATAAACCGACAGAACTCCCTTTTACAAAATTCATCTCACGGAATGTATCGATCTAGTCCAATGCTTTCGTGCGACAATTTGTGCACCAGCTTCTATTCCTCACCTTTTAAGAATTTACCACGCGCACAATCTTCGCATTGCCTATTATCCCGATCCCTTAGAAACACATGTGATGATATGGTAATGCTCTTTATTGTAAAAGCTTGTTTACGGTATAATTTTAGCTGCACGCATCATATGAATCGATCACGAACCCAAATTCTAAATACGGGGAAGTTGCTTATGGTTCTGTAAATTACGGAACGTATTTTGTTCCACCAACATATTATGATACGGTTAATTCAGAAGAATTAAATAGTATTTCAAGTATAGGTTATATCACATTTACTATAAATAAATTAAATAAAGCATTCACTCGTTTTATTTAAGGTTATTTTATACCATTCGCCGGGAAGGAATTATTTGGCGATTGCTCAACCCAAAGTAATGCTCAACAGCGTACTGCTCAAATATCAAACATTTCACATCAATTTAATTCTGAATATAACAAGCGATTTGATCAAGAGTATATTTTTAAATACATTATTATTGATAATCAAAATGTGTATTCAGACGAGAAATATTAAAGTCAACACTGCATAACCGGACACCATTTATCGAATGGGATACTGCATCTGTGATAGGATGGCTAGAGGTATTATTGCACTACATTTGTTTGATACAAATTTTATTACAAGAACATCTTGTAATAAATGCTTTTGTTTAATAAATTAAATTTATGGCAATAATCCGTCTTCATTTTTTCGACTTAAAATTTGCTAAATTTTGTTTAATTATTTATTAGATATAAATGATGTAAATAAATTTTGATAAATGTTTTATATAATAAATGTTTATAATTCCAGTTTTTGATCCAGCTTCAATAATTCTTTATCAATAATGAATCATTATCAACTATTTACAATAAATAATTTAATTAAGTGTTGAGACACATGTTCTAGTTAATATAATAAAAAATATTATATCCTTGCTATTAATTTGTGCTCAAGTTGTCGGTAATTAGGAATCAAGTAAGACAACTTAACTGTTCATACTTGAAATTTTAAAATTTCATTACGAAAATCTTATTGAAATGGTTTGGACTAATAAATTGGATTTGTCGCATATGCGTATGCAATTATGGGACTGAAAAATAGTAAATATATAGTTTTAAATATTTGTAAATATATATATTAATTTATATATAATATATATTATATAATCATATATATTATATTTATATATTGATATATAATATATACATTATATAATATTATATATATTATATAAATAATTATTAGTATGAATTTATATCAATATTTTATATATAGCAAGACGCGAAAGAATGACGAATGCCGTTTCGTCATCACAATGACTCTACAGTACCAGATCCCTCCCACTACTGGATGCAGAGGAGGACTGGCAGACGGCAATCAGTGAATGAATCAATGTGAAAGATGCACTAGAAAATTTTCTAGTAACATCATAGAGTACTAAATCAGTACTACAGCTTCACCAAAAAGGATCATTAGCAATAGCACTGGCAAAAGCCAGCGCAGGTCTCTTTTATATCGGTTAACTTTTATCATGAAGGAGAGTGAGACCATTCCGCGTGAATTTTTTGTAAAACATGTAAGCTAGAGGCGAAATCATGACGAATGCCGTTTCGTCATCATAATGACTCATCAGTGCCAGATCCCTCCCACTACTGGATGCAGAGGAGGACTTTGCCAGTCCTCCTCTGCATTTTCCGCAGAGGAGGACTGCGGAAATATTTAATATAATATAACTTTACAGTATAAAGAAAAAAATAAAATTTAATGTTTGCGAAAAACATAAAATAATCATATTTTTAAGAAAGACTTTAAACACAACTTTTTTATTAACACGAACAGGAAATTTAAACTTGCATGCTTTTTTACAACCTTCGTCGGGAAGCTTAACCCGGAATGCACCTACCACAAAAGCCTATCTTACAATGAGGCGTTTCGACCTTAGTTTACTCATCACTACATGGGGTCTCATCAATATGGCCCTGTAGCTACACAACTTCGACAGTACTTAATCCTCAGTAAACCTCTGAATGAATTCACTAAGCGCAGCTCCTCCACCTGTTACCAGCCTTACATCTGGTATGGTTTGCGTAAGCAGTGGCTTCACAGGACAGCACGTGTGCTATCGTTCTGCCTTCATCAACTTGCTAAGGTTAGTGAACAAGCAACATGCGTGTATACAGCTGAAGCACAATGCACGAACAAAAGTTCTCTCTATCTAACAAAGCACAAAAAATGAGTAAATTTAGCATGTCGGAACGTTTAAAGAACTCAATGAAAACTAATTTTCCTGCCAATGCAATAAACGAGGTAAGTGGAGATTTAGCTTCTCTTAAATATATTCCGGAGGGAGAACTCCCCCGGTACCAAAATTATCCAACCTGGTGATTATCAGACTTTTGGTGCTTCTGGAAAGACAGAACATGTTCAATGTTTTTATAAGAGGCTTTGCCGATCGATGTTCAATGCGATTAAATATTATGAATCTGAGATTAAAATCTCATTCTGCACTCCTGATCTGGCAATGTCGTAGGTCGACTACTTTAAAAAATAGCATTCGAAACGAGGTATAATTGCTTCCAAACCAATCCTGGCAACAATAAAGATAAATAATATGCCTACATTCATTTTAGAAGAAGACATATCAGCCCTAGAAACTGATTACAAAATCTCTAATGTTCGCTTTATCAAAGGGATTAAAGGCTTCCCCATCCCCGTGGCGTTCTGCAATGCCCCGGTGGATGAAGCTCTAAAACTGTCGATTTCGACATGCAATCCTTTTATTGGGTATAATTTGAGATTTTTAATAATCGAAACCGACTCACTAACGTACCCTCACTGCAACAATTGCCATCAATGGGGGCATTGGTCTGCTGGATGTTCTCTACCCCATAAGTGCGGCGTGTGTGGTACAACTACTATACATCCTGAGAAGTGTAGGGTCAAGCCATTTTGCGCAAACTGCGGAAGCCATTTATATAATGTATATTGATATATACATTATATAATATTATATATATTATATAAATAATTATTAGTATGAATTTATATCAATATTTTATATATAGCAAGACGCGAAAGAATGACGAATGCCGTTTCGTCATCACAATGACTCTACAGTACCAGATCCCTCCCACTACTGGATGCAGAGGAGGACTGGCAGACGGCAATCAGTGAATGAATCAATGTGAAAGATGCACTAGAAAATTTTCTAGTAACATCATAGAGTACTAAATCAGTACTACAGCTTCACCAAAAAGGATCATTAGCAAAAGCACTGGCAAAAGCCAGCGCAGGTCTCTTTAATATCGGCTAACTTTTATTTAAGGAGAGTGAGACCATTCCGCGTGAATTTTTTGTAAAACATGTAAGCCAGACGCGAAAGATTGACGAATGTTGTTTCGTCATCACAATGACTCATCAGTGCCCGATCCCTCCCACTACTGGATGCAGAGGAGGACTTTGCCAGTCCTCCTCTGCAAATGACGAAAGAATGACGAAACGGCATTCATCATTCTTTTGCGTCTGACTTACATGTTTTACAAAAAATTCACACGGAATGGTCTTACTCTCCTTCATTATATATAGCTATACAATTTAAATTGTCCTAGTAAATAATTACGATATACACCACAAAATTCTATTTTGAAGTAACACATTGTTGCTAAATTCTCATAAAACTTACTTTAAATTTTATAAATAAATTTTGAGAATTAATCCAATTTAATTTTATAAATAAAGTATTAAAGTAAACACTGCATAACCGGACACCATTTATCGAACGAGATACTCCATCTGTGATAGGTAGGCTAGAGGTATTATTGCTTCTAGCCAACAAAGAAAGAAATAAATTATTGATTTTATCAGTAAGTAAGCAACACTTTGACTATGCAATGTTGATCGTGACATTTTTTGCATATTAACCATCATACTTAATATGATCTTGTTATTTTTCAATCTGTTATGAAATTCTTTTGAATTTTATTAAACCCAAAGATAAGCTTTGGGCTGATATGTCATTTGCTATATGATAGCTTATATGTCCTATGTTCTTAACAATATTTTGTGAACAGCAAATGGGCAAAATTAATACCCGTCAATAAAAACATTTATGCACTTAGAACACAAAATTAAAATAACATTAAAATAAAAATATTTATGCATTTAAAAAATAAAATTTCTATGACAATTCAACTTTTGACTAATGCATTGAATTTTCAACAATCCCGATCTTAATATATAAACTTCTTAAAACAAAGTTTTCTGTAACGTAGTGTATGTTTAGTTATGTATTGGTATGCCTCTCTTGTACGTTGAAGCGTTCTGCTCTAATGTTGGATCTGCTGAATGTATTTCAAATCTATCTGATTACGAGATGCAACAAAAACTTTGGATAGACAATCCACTGCACAGAATGAAGCTTCAATTGGCTATTCGTGAAATAATTGACTATACATCTCGAACTACAACTCGCGACGAGTCTTTTCAGTCTTTAGAATATGTACGTTTTTATTGCTCAATTTAAAAATAAATTCGTACAATTTTAGATAACTATATCTAAGGAAACGAATCATGAATGGGTCGCAAATCAATGGCTATCTTCATTAGGTTTGCAACAATACAAAAACATCTTTATGGATAACTTAGTGGATACAAGAATGTTGGCCTATTTAACTGAGGAACATATGATTACCCACTTGAACATCATTGATTTTGGACACAGGTAAATTTCTATTTTAGCCAATAAGTTAATAATAGCTACTTCACTGGCCAAAACATCTCTGCATTTTCATTGTCTCTGTAATGACAGTGCCAATTGCTAATAAAGAACGACTGGCACATAGTTTTGAATTATTTTCTTTTCTTATTAAATTAATAATTAATTAATATTTTATTTTTTATTACAAATCGCAAATAAATCTCGATATGTTTAATTGAATTATTAATCATTGATAAAAAATGTGAAATACTTAAATTATAAGAATAATTAAATGTGAAATACTTACTAAAAATAACATACTAAAATATTAAAATATCAAACACGTTATTGTTGACCTTAAAAAGTTAGTTTTTATTTTGAAAATTCTGAAAATTAGTGAATTGTCACGAATTATATCTCAACGCTGATTATCTCAACGCGAAAATTCTAATAAAGTTTCTGCAAATTATGTTCTTTATTATAATAAATTAATGGATAACGGGTCAAATATTAAATTTAACTTAAAATCAGAAATGATTTCAATTAAATTTGCAAAATGTAAAACGAAAGTATTTAATTAAATATAAATGTCAATAAAGCAGATGAATCGAGTGATCGTCATCCAGCATTAGAAAGAACCAAAACGTAAAACGTAGATAATCACCTTTTTAAGGTGATTAAGATATAATCTTGATTATAAATAAATACCTATATGTTTAATTGAATTATAAAGATAAATAAATGTGAAATACTTGAATTATAAGAATAATTAATTAAGTGTCAATTGCACTTAATAATTATATACTTAATTATAATAATTATTACATAAATTATTACTTAATTATAATTATAATTAAAAAATTTATAATTTATTACTTAAATATAATTAAATACTTAAATTTATACTTAATTTAAATACTTAAATTATTTGCTTAAAATATCAAACACGTTATTATTGTTGACGTAAACAACTAAAAATTGGTTTTAATTTTGAAAATTAAAAATTCCGATTTAGTAATTTGATTCAAAATTTATAATTTAGTGAATTGTCACGAATTTGAAATTGGAAATGATTTCAAACCACAGCAATTATTGTTGCAATTTAAATTTTGACAATTTTTATTCTGTAAGTTTCTTCAATCCTATAAAAGCACCGTACTGCTGTTGTATAAATAGTAGCGTACTAATCGATGCCGTTTGATTGACAGCATCAGCACATCATATTAGAATACATCAACATTATTGAGCGGATTGCCTGTATGACCGATATGTTTGTAGTTGCAATCAGTGCTCGTATATACACCCAACACAACTTATTCTAAGATTCCTCTTGGAAATTCCTCATCATTTCTGTAATTTGATTGACTAAGGTCGTAACTTGATTGACAAGTTTAGGCTTTTCAATGCTGATTTAATTTGAAATCAGAAATGATTTCAATTAAATTTGCAAAATGTAAGACGAAATTCTTTCATTCAATCTAAATGCTAATATCAATCAATTATTTGATTTTGCTAAAATGGATTATATTGAATTCTTAGTTGACATAACGGAGTTGTTAAACTTAAATGTCTCAATTTATTAATCAAATCAGCTAACTAAGTCTACATATATTAAATAATTTATAAATTGAACATAATGATAAATAAAAATAATAAAATGATATATAATTATAAATAATTATAAATAATTGTTAAAAGATTTTATATAACTTATATTAAGTTAAAATTTGAAATTGTAATTTCAAATAAAAGTCAATTTTTATGAATTGACTAATAAATAATTTTCGATGTTTATGAATAAGGATTAGAGGTCATCAGTAGGAACTGCTATGATTTCAAGTTTGGGCACCTATTCCTCGACCAACTATAGAAGCGTTCATGCATCGTTTACTAGAAAGTTTCAACGTTCATGTTTTTATGCTAAAGTGGATTGACCGCTTCGTATGTAGAATAATGAAATTATTATTAAATATAATATAATATTTTAATATATATAACATTTTAATATATATAGTATTGTAATATATAATATTGTAATATTATACAATTTATTGTAAAGATAAATATCGTTACGATCAGTAAACGCTGCTTGCTTATAACAGTTACTGACCATAAATATATGTCATTACTTTAATTTAAAAATTGATTTATTTTTTTCATTCAATCTAATTGTCAATAAAGCAGATGAATCGAGTGATCGTCATCCAGCATTAAAAAGAACCAAAACGTAAAACGTAGCTGATGAGGTCTACCTTTTGAAAGTAGATATAATCTTGATTATACAGAATTATTACTGATGATTTCACTGTGAAGCATTCGGTGTATCTTAGATTTATCTTGGATCCTAAGATATTAAGCTCAACCAATTAGCTTAGTCAATTCATAAAAATTGACTTTTATTTTAAATTTCAACTTTTAATTTAAGATTTATATAAATTTTATACAATATAAAATTTATTATGTTTATAATTTTAAAATATCCATTATTCTTCAGAACAGAGAAAGAAGTGCTTTGCATTCACTGCCCACGCAAACGTTGCTGCTTTTTGCGGTGCCGATAAACTATCCTCAGTATATAAAATATAAAAGTAATACCTTTATATTATGAAGTATAAAATTACGGAGTAAAAAAACATTTTTTAAATTAAATTTTGTAAACTATGTTAAAATCATAATATCTATTTTGTAAACAATTATTTATTATTTAATTATCAAATTTTTAAATTTTATTTAAGATTTTTTTTATTAATAAAAATAATAAAAAAATATGTAGACTCTGTTTGCAGATCTGATTATCAGCTATGGATTTAGTTAAAGAGAATAATTTTCTGTCACTACTTTTTATTTCCTAGACATATTAATGTTTTTGAAGATAAAAACAAATTTTATGATTTATGCATAATGTAGTTATTGCACAACGTCAATATTTAGTGGTATTAATTAATCGATTTAATGTAAATATTATATTAAAATGAAATATATTACATGTAACATATCTACATTTAATATAAAATATAATTATATTAACTTAACATTATTTTTAAATTAAAATTATATTATATTAAATTATATTAAAATGATATTGCATTTATACTGTGACATTCATAAAAATTGAATTTTATTTTAAATTCTTACTTTATAAAATATAAATTATATAAAATCTTATATAATTGTTTATTATTTAATTATTTACATTTTATATCTTTATTTTTAATTTATTAATAATATAAATATGTAGACTCAGTTAGCTGATCTGATTAATAACGTTTTGCCAGTGTATTATCAGACTTGTTAGTCTGTAGCTCTCGATTCAATCTGAAATTACCACGATCGTTAGATGCTTATATATTTGTCTACTTGAGTATATATTGAACTTTTATTTGTGTTTCATTTAGGTTACAAATATTTGTTTTTGTCTTTAAGAAAAAGCATTAATTTCGGAGTTGAACTTCTTCGAAAATTTGATTTCAATAAATTTCAATTAGAAGAAAAACGATTAAAGACCATGACTGCTGATACAGGTTGTTATATTTTTAGTATATAAGAACATAACAAACTTAAAACTTAAAGATCTACTTGTGTGGACGAATCAAGAATTGCAATCGTGGCTAATGAACAATGGTTTGAGTGAACTAAACAGAAAAATGCCAGAATCGGGAATACACGGAGCACTGATTGTATTGGATTACAATTTTAATGCAATGGAATTTGCCACTCGACTGTCTATTTCGACTTCTGATAATTTGGTACATTTTTGATAATATCACAGGATAGGACATTTGATAGATATATATGTATATATAGTTTAGATTATTTATTCAAATCAGCTCCGGGATCCTTTGACGGATACTTGTATATATTAATACTCGGATTTTAAGTCAAACCGGAAACACAAAGATATCGTTTTATTCAAGCTTTCGACCAACTAGTGGCCTTCTTCAGGAAAATAATATTGTAATTTGCTAGAACAGTTATAAATTTTCTTTTTTAAATTTATAACTGTTCTAGCAAATTACAATATTATTTTCCTGAAGAAGGCCACTAGTTGGTCGAAAGCTTGAATAAAACGATATCTTTGTGTTTCCGGTTTGACTTAAAATCCGAGTATTAATATATATATATATATATATATATATATATATTATATATATATAATTAATAAATTTAATATAAAAAATATATATTTAATATTAAAGTTTGAAAAAAGTTTTAAGTTTTATAACTTTAAAAAAAGTTTGAAAAATAATTAACATACAATCTACAGTGCCACTAAGATCTACAGTATTAATAAGCAAAGGAATCTAATTTGCAAAAAGTTTGAGAAATAATTAACATACAATCATAACATACAATACAACTATACGTATACAACTGACGAATATCCCAATACGATATGCCAAATAACTCAACAAAACCGGAAGGGCCAATCAACAACATTACCGACTAATACGCACACAATAAGTCGAGGGAGAGTATAATGTTCAATAAATCGCAGGCTCTTCGTCGCAAACACTTCCAGTATGGTACGAATACATGGTTCAATATCAGGTTGTCGCGGTTCTGGACTTCCGCCTGCCAATATTCCAGACAACATCAACCCGTTCAGATCTGTCCGTAAGCCTGCCGTGACCACCAGCGAAAACTCCGAACGCTCTTTTTGCACTAAGCTTTTATCTGGGAATTTTCGTTTCATTCGTCGTATTTCACGCGGCGCTCGACCAGCCGTTGCCGCGAAGTTCTCTCAGCTTATTGACGCAATCGTTGACCGACCTTCTAACGAGTCGGTGTAGTGGAGTCTACTCATCAGAATCAGAGTACGCCATCTCATCTACCAATTCCCTTCTGAAGGTAGTCTGGAGGAACATAACCGATGCAACATTACAATGAATAAATCCTTCGTGGATCAACTACGCCGAAAGATTTCTGGAAAAATTGAGGACGGCGACATCCGCTGGGGTGTTAGTACTGCATGCATGGACTCGCGCCTTCTATCTTGCGATGAAAACACAACTACAACTCTATAAGCTAAGCATCCCCCGAGAAAAGTATCTATCAATTGCCCGTCTTAACCGCTTTACCCTGTCGATTGCTGCCCTATTGTTACGGCCGCACATTTACTGTGTTCTTTACGGTCTTTCCCGCCCTAGTCCACGGGTGGCCCAGACGGCGTAAGCCCAATGCACCTACGAGATCTCATGTTATTTTCTGCAGGAACCTAAGCAAGTCACTTAGTCACGGCTTTAACGAATCTAATGACAGTTCTTCTGGAGGGAACGGTACCGGATAACGCTGCTAATATTCTATGCGACGGAAAGTTACTCGCCTTTCTAAAGAAGGATGGTGGTATCCGTCTAATCATTGTCGGATTTACAATTCGACGCATCACTTCTAATTGTCATGTCAATGCGCATCCGGTCCGCTCTCCAATCATTTTATCCCTATACAGCTGGGCGTCGTTACTCCGCGTGGAATCGAAGCGACAATATATGCATCTCGCGTGTATATGCGTGACATGGCTAGTCGTAACCACACTATAGTAAAACTCGAATACTACAACGCGTTCAACTGCTTGAGCAGAGATGCAATCCTGCGCTGCGTCGCAGGACCGCCAGAGCGAGCTTCTATTCGGCAACAAACGTATCCTCTCGGCTGAAGGCGTTCAGCAGGGCGACCCATTGGGCTCTGTACTATTTTGCCTCATGTCAAAAGCTTAGTACATAGCTTAAAATCCAGTCTGAACCTATGGTACCTCGACGACTGCGTCCTGGGTGGTACGATGGAGGGCATTTGGGTCGATATCCAAAACATGTAGCCTGACGGAGCCGAAATTGGATAACAATTAAATTTCCAAAAGTGCGAGGTGTACACCGAAAGCAGGAATGTGAACCAAGCTATCTCGTGCAAGTTAACAGGGTGCAAGACTATCACACCTGAAGACGCACAGCTTCTGGGTGCGCCGCTCGGCAGGCGAGCAAAAATCGACAACGCATTAAGCTGCGCAGTGAACGAGCTTCATAACTCCGAAATCCGGTTGACCGAATTGAGCGCTCACGACGCCTTGGTGATTTTGCGTAGCTCACTCAGCTTGCCAAAGATTGGTTTCCTTCTTCGATGTACCCCTTGCAACGGAAGTGAAATGCTTCAACTTTTCGACACTGAAGTTCGAAGAATATTGAGCGAAATACTCAATGCGTCACTACCCAACGAAGCCTGGAGGCAAGCGACCTTACCGATCCGTCTTGGAGGTCTCGGTGTTTGCCAAGCATTGGAGGCTGCCCTTCCTTCGTTCGGTTCAACCATCAAAAACACAATGGAACTGAAGAAGATACTGCTACGGAACTGTCCGCCGTTAACCCTTCGCCATTCAGAATCAGACTGGGAAAATACCACAAATTAATGGAACGCGGAATATCGGACGACCATTCCATCGGATCAAATATCTCAAAAACGATAGATGGCCGAACACTACGAAGCGTGCCGACGAAGACTTGTCGACGAAGCGCGGACAACTGAATCTCGAGCCCGACTCATCGCAGTAGCATCAAAGTGGTCCGGGGTGTTCCTTGAAGCACTACCGATAACATCCGTCGGCTCACGACTTGATGACCGATCTATTTCTATAGCCGTAGCGTTGAGGCTCGGTGTTCAATGCTTTCAACGGCATCGGTGTATCTGTGGAGTATCGGTCCCGCGGCACAGTGCTCATGCCTTAGACTGCAACAGGATAACGTCTCGTCCACATCGACATGTTGTGATCAATGATATTTTGAGAATGGCTCTCGCTACCGTAGGATCGCCCTCTAGACTCAAACCGGCAGGCTTAGCGCGAGACGATGACAAACGACCCGATGGTAGGACTCTTATGCAATGAGAAGCTAGCCGTATACTCGTTTGGGATTTCACCTGCCCGCATGTGCGACCTGATCGCCAGTCATGTCGCACATGCGGTCTTCTGCTAGCGATGCTAAAGCCCACACGGAACAGCTCAAACGAACCAAATACAGCTGCTTTAAGGATCGACAGTATTTGTTCGTCCCCATCTCCATCGAAACACTTGGCGCGGTCGGGTATTTTATTTTTATTATATTATATACTTTGTATTAGAATAAGATACTTGATAGTCAAATTTCATAAGAGAAAATACGTCTAGCGTTCAATACGTTCGAATATGACGTTCAATCATAAAAGTTCGTTCCCTTATGATGGAACGAAACCTGATAATATGAAGTTTCTCTTAATGACATTTAATGTTCATCAGGATGAACCTGATGTTTTATCTATTAATTTAAATATGAAGTGCAATGTTAATATTACGATATTAACATCTTTAAATTAATATAAAATTAGTTAAATAATTTATTTAATAATTAAATATTTATTTTTTAATTTATATTCTTGTGCAGTCATTGTTACAATTTAAATTTGGATGACTATTTTTATTCTGCAAGCGGCTTTAATTTATCCCTATTGGAATAACTTCAATTTATTTCTATTTATTCTGTACGTTGAAGTAACGTGCAGAATAAAAATAGTCAATAAAATTTCAATTAAATATTATTTTCTGCGATTTTTATGTATATTAAATAATTTGCTTAGTTTTAAAATAAGGAATATTATATATAATCAAATTTCATCTTACAAATTCAATCTAATATAATCAAATTCCGTCAATGATAAAGCATCATATTTTATGTATTTTCAATTGATAGCACTTTTAGATATAGTGTGTTGTTTATGTTGAGCGAATTATTTAAAAATCCAATTAACAAAATATCGTTAGCTATTGATTGTTATTTCGGCTATTACATACATAAGTAATTGACATCATTTGACACAATATAATCAATCATATAAGCGAATTATTTAAAAATCCAATTAACAAAATATCGTTAGCTATTGATTGTTATTTCGGCTATTACATACATAAGTAATTGACATCATTTGACACAATATAATCAATCATATGAACTGTATGCGTTTTAGACTCGACAATTACTTCAATTAAAGTTTGATAAGCTAATTAACAACTACAAAACTTCATTAATAATCGGGTAAGTTAAAATTTGTTAAAAAAAACTTCGAATAAAAATAATATAAAATCACTATAAAATTGTCTACTATAAAATTTCTACATAACCATATTTTTTAATATAAAAATTATATAATTATTGATATATTTATATGAATTATATAAAGAATGTATACACGTATTGTATATACAATATTTTGTATCCACTATTTTGTACTGTATGTTCTATAGCAACCCACAATTTTCTACTAATTCAATAAATTTTTACAATTATGAGTGTTTTCAAACGCACGATAGCAGGGTGTTGTAAACACCCAGTATCTAGATATTTTAAACACTTAAAACAACTTAAATTACCAGTTGATTTTGTTGCTCGCAAAGTGGTGAGTGTAAATTACTTGAGTTATTTTGATGATATATATAATAGATCTACTGCAGATTAATTTTATCAAGTAAAAATTATTAATTAATTAAATTTTGAAAGTTTTATTAAAAATACTGTTTTAAAATTATTAATGAAATATGACTTTTTGTAGATACAATAATTCCACAATGTACACCGTCACTTTATTTTTCAACAATACATTTATATAATTAATTATTACTATGTTTTTGTGAAAATATGCGGATAACAAAAATAAAATTTTCATATAAAATGAAAATTGTAAATGACTTTTTATATGAATATGTAATTGTGATTATATTGTTTATATATAATATATAAGTAATATATTGTATATTGTTTATATATAATATATAAGTAACATAAATGTAATAACGACATTCGTAACATTTTTTTGTTACACAAAGTTATAAAACAGTCGGTACAAATGTTTAATTAATATTTTGATCAAAATATTAATCAAAATGATAAAAAAAATACCGCATGCAAAACTTATAATAACTTCTAAATACTAAATCCACAATCTTCTTCCATTTCAAATATATATTATTATAGGAACGAAGAAGAAAATATCCTTTATTTGATTAAAATTCTAATTTGATTAAGAAATCCTTTATTTGATATAAAGAATATATTGTTCCTATAATATATAATAACTTCAATTAATCACACATGTAAAAGTTTAATTATTTAATTTATAAACAAAATTAAATTATAATTTTCAATTAAAAAATGTGTCTTTAAGAGTAAGGAGTAAATTCAATGTTGTATAAACTGCTTAATGTATTTTAGGCTGATAGATGAAGTGTATGCAGGGGAAGATTAATCTCGATGGCAGACCGATTTGTAATGAGTTTAGGCTACAAATGAATGTGAATTGATTCTTTATTCTTTCGGTGTAATTTAATCTTTAATTAATAATGTAATACGGTTTTATAAATCAATCCTCTTTATTTAGATTATTTAGATTCGACAATCCGCTTTATGATTATTCTTTATAATCCGCTTTATAAAGAATTTTTGGAACTGGATAAAAAGAAGGAAAATATTCATTTGATATTTCGCTTACCTCTGTTAGCATCTCCAGAAAATTGATAATTTTCTTCAGAAAATTACTGCAATCTTCAGAAATTAGGATAATTTAATTGCTTATAATTTAAAAATCAATAATAAATATAATTAATAAAATATTTAGTAAAATTAGTATTTAATAATAAATATAAAATAAATATTTATTATCATAAATAACTTATGGTATACTAATTGGTATAATAACTTAGTTATAACTTATGGTATAACTTGAGCGTACGTGGAAGATAAAAATTATAAATATAATATGAATATAATTAATATAATTAACAAAATATAAATATATAACATAAATGAAACTTATGTTCGCTCATTGGAATTTGCCAGAATTAAATTTGTCAGGATTTCAAATAAAATTATAGGTAATTATTTTATAAAAACATAATATAAATTGTTTCTTATATATTTTTTATATTTTTTAAATATAATATATAATATATAAATTGTTTATATTATATATAATATAATAATATATATTATAGATTATAATATATTTATAATATTATTTTATATTATATTATATTGTTTCTTATATATTGCTTATATACATAAAATATTATATTATAATATTATATTACATTATATATATTATATATATATATATATTAAAAGTAAGTGGTAGAAGCTGCAATTGCCTAATAGTCAATGTATCTGAGAGTTTCTAAAAAGCACAGAATGTGTTATTAGCGTAAAATTAAAATACGGGTTCATTTAGTATGCACCGAACACATATTCGTTTAAATACTTAGCCATTCACTTTATCCACTTTAGTCTAACCAACGTGATTGCATGTGTGACATTAAAGAAATCTCCACATTATGTTGGATGGATTACATACATACAGTTATTTTTGGTTAGATCCCATATCTTTTGTTTGTGAAACTGCAAGGGGTAAATTAAGTTGTCTAAATAAATTGTAATACTTTTAATCTACCAGCAAATCTCGTAAGATATAAGTGTGTTTGTTATACGCGGCTGTGTAGCTGTTTCGTTTCGGTGCACTTCAACTTTATAAATTTAGTTATAAATTTCGATCATTAAATTTCCTTCAATTCGATTAAGGTTTAATTTTTATATAATTAGCAGATTAGTATGTCTTAAGAAAGGCATTTTTATCTTACAGTAAAGTGTTCATCAAACTGTAAATGCCATATCAATTATTGTGTAACGCAATAAAAAAGTTGATTACTCTCCAATAATCAATTAATACACAATTCTTATCAAAAATGTTTATTTAAATATACACGTTAGGTGCTAATATATTCAAATATTATTCACAAATAAGCTTACATTTGGTCATGCCAGTATAAAATTGAACAAGATAGATAATTGAAAGTATAAGCAAACAATTGACTAAAAATCGGACAGTTTTATCTTTCAATGTGTTTATATCCTTCATTTGCTTAATAAATTAGACAATTCTAGTTAGGATGAGTATCCGACGATTATCAATCTTCCAAACATAAGCTATCTGCTGTAGACATAATGACAATGACCTTTTCGCAAAGTTTGAAAACTTCAGTAGGATTTTTTACTTTGTCGGATATTATTGAGGAACCGGCAAATCGCATAATAAACTGCTCGATAAAGAGTCTACAATTATAAAATGAAATGTATAAATGTACAATTAAAGTGGTATAACCGTAAACAGTTACAGAACTGGCGTTGCTTCAACCGCTTTGCAATATCAATAAACATCCCTAGTATTTGCTCCTTTCCTTCATCAAACAGCTGTAATAAGATGTCTCTTACTGTATTCATTGTAGTTTCGTTCATCGTAGCAAAGGATACAGCCTTCGAACGTAAAATATTTTTTACATAATTCATTAAATATTAAGTATTTCTTTGCTTATGAGTCATCTGCAATGACTCATAATGACTCATTTCATGATGTATACATACATCATACACTAAACACTTAACAAAACACTATTTTTGAATTTAATCTACAGCAATTTCAAAAATTGATAAAATCAAATAATTAAAAATATTTCTAATAACGTAACCATGAAGTTGATATACCTCAGAGGTAACAATTTTATGTAAATAACTAAAAAATATTTTTGTTAATAAAATATAGCTATTTATTCTAATTATAAACGAAATTATGTGTTAATGTAATTTAGCAGATTTGCATTCAAGCAAAAAAACGAATACTGCCTCTATCGATCAGCAAATTTGAAGTAACATTTTATGATAATAACGTGACACTAGAAATGAAAATAAAATATTATACGTATCATAGAATCTCATTAAATATATAACTTTAAATATATAACATATTTAATTTTTTGAAAATATCTATTTGTTTCTTTTAATTTTAATTTATTTATGGAATAGAATCAAAGAAACGACAATTTATATTATTTGATAAAAATGCAAAGTTCACTATTTCTATAGCTGCTGCTATCATTAACAGAAACATTTCACAACACGCAAAACTTTTATTAAAAAACAACTTAAAAGTAAAAAAAATTGTACAAGTAACTATCACATCAAATGAATTGCACAAGCATATTTTTTGAAAAATCATTATTGCGAACCCTGAAGACTATCTATGGCGCTAAATTTTCTCAATTCAAGAAACAACTGATAAATGATATACTGAATTGAATAAATAAAAAAGTATATTATAATAATATATTATAGTATGGAATCAAAGGAACTTGTATTATTCGAGAAAAAATTGTCAGTCCAATATTTCAACAGTTCCCGCTATCAACTTTAAAATATGAAAAGCAATAAAAGCTGAAACAAATCAAACAAATATAACTTATTAAGTTCAATTAACTATAAAACATATAAAACAATTAAATTTAATAGGATATTTTGTAAATACAATCTGCTTTATTATTAGACATCACGTCATTCTTTTTATCAAATAAACCTTCTGTATTATAGGCAAAAGGTAACCACTTTCATGCGTTAGAATAGAAAACAACTTAAAAGTAAAAAAATTGTACAAGTAACTATCACATCAAATGAATTGCACAAGCATATTTTTCACAAAAAAACAACATTCAAGCCACAATATTAAACTGAAACAAATCAAACATAATTTGTTAAGTTCAATTAACTATACAATATATAAACAATAAATTTAATAGGATATTTTTTAAATAAAATCTCTTTTATTATTAGACATCACTAACATTAACTTCACAGAAAGAACAAACATGAGTGATTAAGTGATTTTAAGTGATTTGTTATTATAAAAAGTTAATTTTTTATTTGTTGTATTACATGCATACATTTACACGCATTCATATACATTTATTATTGAAATATTTATTATATAATTATAATATTATATTATCATACGCATTAAAATATCCATACGTTTCTTTCTATTGTAATAATTTATTATAATATAGAATCAAAATTGTATTATTCGAGAAAAAATTGTCAGTCCAATATTTCAATAGTTGCTGCTATCATCGTCAGAAACTACTGTTTCACACAACGTAAAATTTACATATACAAAAGTTTACAAGAAAGGTAATTTTTTACCTTTGGGTAATTTTTTTATTAAAAATGGTGACATCAGTAATGTTCTTGGCTATTTTATTTTTATATCTAAATTTATTAAATAAGATGTTCCATTTTTCGATAATAAAGAGAATTCGAAAATGTATATTTTGCTTAGAGGGTCCAAAAGGTTTTTCTTAACACTGCAGCTTTTATAATAAGATTTTTAAAATACAATCTGCTTTATTATTGGCTATCACTTCATTATTTTTATCAAATAAGCCTCCTGTATAATATGCGAAAGATAATCATTATTATGTATTAGAATAGAGGTCTTATCAAAATTAACTTTATGTTCTAAATTTAATACATGATGTGTTAACGCACCCATCATGTCTCTATTTCATAGAGCAAAAATGAATTGCTTTAATAGCACTTTATTAATGATAGATATTCGATTATTCGGATTGGTTTGCTAAAGAGTGGCTTTCCTGAATGACCTATTAAGAAATCAAATGGATAATTATTATCATATAAATAATTATTAATTTTTTAATATTATCATATCTAAATGGATAAATAAATTTATGCGTGAAGGTTGTTATGTACAAATAAGATAAAATAATTATACAATGATATCACATAAAAAATCGAACAAACCTATTGGGTTCTATCAAATATTTAATATTTGGGTATACAAATATTAAATACTAAATATTTTTATTTTATATTAATATTTTATATTAAAAATTTATTAAAATTTATTAACATTATTAAAAATTAATATTATTAATATTAACATCGATAATTATTATTAAATTATCGATACAGTTTCAGTGTCGATAGGGCTAACCTTAAGTATTGTCAAATTTAGAGTGCCTTTAATAATCAAGAACGAGACAAAATTCTCTAGAAAGTCAGATTTTCGAGGAAGATCTTTAAGCTTTTCCCAAGTTCGTTGTCGAACAGTCTCCTAAATAACTGTTTAATGTAAGAAAATAAAAATAATAAAACGTTAAAAAAGACTAAAATTGTATTTTAGTCTGTTACAGCACACGGTTGACATAAAAAACAAAATGACAAAAATCATCAATTGACATACATTTGAGCATGTCCAATAATTAAAAAAGCAGCATTATCTTTGAGATACAAATGATTTTAATTTAATTCTTACATAAATCTGATAACATTTAAATATTTAATAAATTATTAAATCAAATGACTAGTTTTTGTTATTTCATCATTGAGATAGTTTAGCTACCAATATTTTATAAACTGCAATACTGAAAAAATATTGGATGTATAATAATGTAAGTGCTTCCATGAACGTGTGCTTGCATTCTGGACTTTAATATTAATTATGGCGACGACATTATTTATTCCTAATCGAATAATTAATGAATGTTGATTAAGAATTAAATGATTAAATTTGGTTTTGATTAGAGAGTTTAAATGACATATAGTGTTTGTTTATTTAAATGACAGAATCACGATAAGAATTTACCTACAATTGAAACTCAATTTAAATGACAGAATCATGATTTATAAAAACCAGATTTTGCAATCGACAATAATATGCAAACTTTTACAATATTTACTATTTATAAATAGGTAATTTTTCTTTAAAAAAGATAAACCAACGCTTTACAAATATTTATTAGATCTTGCTTATATTAGTTTAGCGAATAGCTAAATAGTTTATTAGGCAATACTATAAAATGCAGCTTGGCAATAAGCAATTACTTAAATTTGATAGTAACGAGTAAAGGATAAATTTATTAGAATTTATCTACCAATGAAACATCCATGATTTAGATTATCTCTAAAGATGATGGTAATTAACAAACTTACTAGAAACATTTTGTTCACATTGCACAGTTTGTTAATTGTCAATACGTAAAATAGGTTGAATGATTTTTCTTTGAACATTAATGACATCAGGACGTTTATGATTTCCGGTCGTTGGGATTTTGTAATCTTTAACTGAAGAAGAAGTCCTGTGGCTTCTGAATAGTCCTAAAGAAACAAATGAACAAAGGCCAAGCAATTGTGACTTACCTCGGACTTGAGAATTTCAGCTAGAATAGCTGATCTAAGTTGTGTGTTCATTCCTAACCTTTTTGCAATTATACGATCTTTAGAAATTGATTTCTTGGCCATTTTAAATGAATCACAGTGACCACCACCGCTACACAACTCATTTGTAAAGTATGTTTTCTTGAGTTCGCTGTAAGAAGCAGAACACGTAAACGATGTCAATGGTTGTGTGCAAATGCCCTGGACAATTTTTAAGATACTGCTATGACCATCGTCATTCTTTGTTTTCTTTAGAGACTCCTCCAAAAGTATACGACAACGTTGAGAGTTATCGCCATAACGGGTGATAAATGACTTGACTAAAGTTTTAAATTCCTTGTGCTTTTTCAATTGAGGGCATATACGACTAGTCCCTATGCACATTTCGGCCAACTGTGAACCATTGTCTGGTGTGGCAAATGCAGCTTGTTTAATCATTGATATTATCAGATCGCTTGTAACAACCTTGAATGAGCACAAAGACGAGGCAAAGCGTACGATGCACAAATCCAAATTCGATACGCACATTTTGTTAAGCACAAATGATCCGATTTGCTGATCTACTTGCGCGTTTATTAAAGAAATAAATGCAGCATGTTCAAGAAGCATAATATCTGGAGCCAATTTCTTGTCCTCAGATAAAGCGGAGGAATACAGACAGCTCCATAATTGTAATCGTAATGAATATCGACTAGTCGTAGAATTGCTATGTACGTGCTGAAACTCCTTTAATGCCCAGCATAGATTCGAAGCATTTAGCCGATTAAATAGAGCTCTGAGTCGCTTTATCAATCCAGTGTTATCATCAGATTGTTTGTTTTCATTCGAATTCGACATGCTCAAATTATGAGTTTCTATTTCAGTTCTAGATTCACGATTATTAGATACAGAAACATCATTAGTGTCTGTAACACCATCAATATAATCAGAAGATTGATTTACGATTTCTTTAAATTTACATTTATTTGTCTTTATTTTGAGTTTCGCTTTCCTTAAAAACGTTTAGGAGCAAACTAATTGTAAATTTTAAAATAACAATAATAAAACCGAGTAAATTTATAAATTAATTTTTTATTCTTTATTTTATAAAAATTATAAAATAAATGAATTAATCAGAAACAAATTAAAAAATATTAAAATTAAAGTTAATTATCAATAATTAAGATTAATTTTTAATGATTACTTAATTCAAAATGATAATCGAATTTATAAATTATTTATTAAAATTATTTTATCATTTAATTTAAGTTTATACTTATTAGTTTATTAGCTCAATTTGAAAATTAAATCTAAACTTCGATATTTTCGACTATTATCTAAAATTAAACCTTATAAAAATTCAATTATTATATGTCATAAAAAATAAGCACAAGAATTTCACAAGTTTACATTACCAGTTAAGTATATTTATCGAATTTAACATTAAAAATATTAAATTGAAAAACGTTTTATAGATAAAATTAAAAAAAATAATAATGTAATTTAAAATATTTTAAACTTAATATTTAGTGAAATTTTTGTAACCACATTTACTCGTAATTAAATATGGCTTTTTATCTCGATAGTCAATTGAGTTTAGTGAATTTTTTGAATTTCACGATATATACTTATTATTAAATTAGCCTAATTTAATACAAGTTATTCGATCGCACATAATTCGCGGTAGGGATAAGTCAAGAGAATTTAAAAAATTTCTAAATTTTCATGAATTACTTATTTTATTAATTTGTAATTTCAGAAAACCAAACGTCATATAGAAATATTATTATCGAATAATTTTAAAAATAAAATTGTTTAAAATAATTAATTTAATACGCCATTTGTAAAATTAATTATATATTAATAATTTTAATTGCACAACTAAGAACAAAAATAAAACCATAACTAAATATTATTACCTGCGGAGTTTTGGTGTAATTACAACCTCTGATGTAGTATTTATGTCATTATTGCTTGTTTCTTGAGAATCCGCGTTCACTACGGTAAAATGTTCGTCATTCTTAATCCAGGCTGATCCAACTACTCAAGAATCAATATATTTATAAATATCAATACATTTAATATACAATAAGACTTTAAAATAAAACAACCATATTATCACAAAACAACCGTATTATATTATCAACCGTATTTTTTATAAAATATGTAATATTTAAAATAATATATAATATAATATTGTTCATGGCGTTTAAACGTTGAGATGAATAATAAGAAATTATTGTTCACAAATTTTTGACTATTGCAATATTCCTTTTCAAATGTTAAAATGTTTTCTTTTTCAAATGAAAAATAAAAAGTGATATGTATAACATCACTATATGTTGGCATCACTACAATGCCAATACTATATATAGGCATTGGACAATATAATATAATGTTATTTTTTATAATATTATTAATAAATTTTTATTAATAGCGTACAATATTAATTTCAAATACATAAGCCATTATATTAATTTAAAATACATAATTAATTGTAACGTGGAGGGTAAGAAGAATTTTAAGAAACAAGCAACCTGGTGTTGCTGTTTCGACATATTGTGTCTTAACAGTGACAGGTACCCCCACTGCTGAATGCAGAGCAGAACAGCCAAACAGCCAACATAATATTTTTCAGGTGTATGTCCATACACCTGGAATATCCACAGGTCAAATGTGGCCGTCATAATTTACAATAATAAACTACCGTGTAATTCAGTAACGACTAATATTTGCATCTAGAGTAAGTCGTTAATGATCGATCTTATAATGTTAGTACATTAAAAAATATTGAATATTGGCAAACGTTGCATTTTGCAGTCAATTGTATGCTTGCATAATTGCTGAATTTTTGTTGCTTAAACGAAATTAAATAAAGTCATTAAAAATGACTTTATAATGTAACATTTATAATTTATATGAAAATATATATAATAGATGCGATTTTAAATTAAAAAATGGAATTATAAATATAATTATATTTAAATTATAGTGAATAACAACGAAAATTAAAGTATCGACATATTCAAAAATAAATTACTATAAATTAATATCGGTCATGAAACCAAATTGACATAATTTTAAGCAAGCAATTATGTAAATTTTATTTGTTTGTGTTATAAAAACGTCAAAAATAAAGAAACAAATAAAATCTATTTACAAATATGATAATTTAAAGAATAAAAAATTTATACCGCTATCGTATGTATTTTTGAGGTTTTCTCCTGGATGTAAATCACACCAGTATTGGAAATTATAAGCTAATTATGAATAATTAATTATAAATTAATTAATAATTAATTAATAATTAATTAATTTAAATGTAATAGCTAATTAGACGAAAAAGACGGCATAATACTTATTCTTAATAAATATTTAATAATTTATATCAATTGTTTAATAAGTTTAGCATTTAATTTATTAATGAAAGCTTTTATTTAATTGTTTTCTTGCATATTAAGTTAAAGGTAAGATATTAACAGATTTCCAAGATTGATTAATAATTAATACAACTCAAATTTAATTAAAAACTATTTTAAAAGTTCTTTGAATATTTTACATACACGATTTTAAAAAGGGACGAGATCAGTTGAAATATCACAACAGAAAAATGTTAACACATCATAAGAAAAAGTTACATGATTGATAGAGTACCTTCTAAGTCGGCAGAATCTTCGTTAGCACAAACGTCAAGCAAGTCGGTGAGTCCGTCGTAATGAAATCCTCCCCGTTGCTGATTTTCACATGTAATTCCTGTATTTATTATAAAAATAGATTACGTCGACAAAACAAAGCGAATACCTAACAATTTCGAAAGTTTTCCGATAACCTCGTCATCGTTATCTGTATTTTTAGAATTCATAGATAACCTCATTGACTGCATCTGTCATTAAAACGAATTAATTAAACGAAATATTAATTATAATAAAATGATTAATAAATAATCATTTTAAAAACATAATTTACCTGCTTTTTTAACTTTTGATCCATATTTTTGCTATTAGTATATTGTTTTAAAATGCGATCTTTATAGATATAATCTTTGCCGCTTCTACTACCTTTGCGCTTTATCTTAAAAAATGTCATAACACACGACCACATAAATGATCACGTTAGTGTTTTAATATTTCAAAAACAAATATCGCGACCTAACTTGAAATGTAAAATACCTTCACATTCTGCCTAGCTGATTTATTATCGCTCTCGTCGTGTGCGTCTGGTTGGTAGGAGTCATGCCGATTCTGTAACGACCGCAATTTTTTATTGCAGTATTTCTTAAATGTCTATAAAAGAAAGATTAAATTCCAGAAAAAAATATACTTTACCAACGTCGATTCTTTGAAGTTATTGTCGGAAAGCATTTTTGCTTTTCTGCTTTTAAACGCTCTTTTCAACTTGCGCTTTTCACGATGGCACAAAATCACCTTCTTATTTAACTGTGGCATTCGACTATTCGTAATGAGATCTAGCAATCCTTAGTGTAACATGACAATATTCCATATTTATAGACGAAAAATAAGAAATTCTATTTAAATATAAATTATCCCGATTTCAGAAGATTGATAACAGTGATATGCGGCGGTACCCCAAATCCACATGCATTTATGAAAGTCAAGATTGATACATTTAATCGGTTTAGTAGTTTTTTTTTATTTTATTAAAAACAAATTTGGTCTAAATTGTTTATATTTATATTTGAAAAATAATTCTTAAGCGAAAATTCTTTAAAAATAAAAAAAAGCAAAAAAATGTTTGTAAAATCAAAGGTGTTGGATTAATTATTAAAAATAAGATTAAAATAAGAAATAATTGAGTTATTAAATTGTATTTAAATATAAATAATAAATGAAGCTAATAATGTCCTATTTGTAATTATTGAGAGTAATTTATCGAGCATTAGCGTTTATATGAAAAGAAACATTTATAAAGCTTACATTTATTTTCTTAATAAGACTGTGGGAAGTAACTTTATTTTAAAGATACATACAATATGCAATTTAAAGATTTAATTAAAATTCTTAAACGTTTATGTATATTTTTCAAATGTCCATAAATAGTTGAATCTTTACTTTTTAATTTTCTAATTAAAAAGTTAATTTAATTTTTTTGAATAAATCCTATTAACTTTATATAAAATATAGACGCAATAACATGATGATTCCTACATATAACGAATAATTTATGACTTCTAATCTTTAATTCATGTCGTTAATTGATAGTAATTGATATGCTAATGCTAATTGACTTTTGAAAAAAAAACTTAAACAAAGTTATTTTACATAAAAACCAAAGGGCAGAAAATATCCAATTATATGTTTCAAAATGATTTGTATATTATTTACATATCTGATTTTCTTTCGTAAATATTGATATTCATGTTTATTCCATATATAATATATAATTATATCTTCGCTGCGAGTTTCAAACAAATATTACAGATAGTAGAAACACAGAAAAATCCAGATTAAGTATCTACAGGGATATAAACGATCTTGCAGATGATTTTTCTGTATACCTAGTAATAATAAGAAGAGAAGAGAGAAAATAGAAGTTCTACAAAAACTATGGATAAGTTTCATCCATAAACTTATCATAATGAAGTTTCGTGTTAATATACAAGCATTATATAATATTACGACGACTTAGCTTTAGGGATTGAAAACCTGAGTCACTTAAAGCGGGCAACTATAAAAGTAGTGACAAGAAACATCGGAAAAGCTTACGTGTTTAAAAGTAAAGTTCGCAAGGTACGTTTATTGGAAATTGATACAAAGCGAGGCATAATATGATCCATAAAAATAATAATTATTTATTATAGATCCATAATAAATAATATACAATAAATAATTTAAATAAATAATTTAAGATAAACATTCTGAACCATCAGGTATTTTAATAATATATTTTGTATATAATATAAATAATATAATATATTTTCAATTTATCGTGTATAAACGTTTATATGAAAAATCAACGCTTACATTTATTTTCTTAATAAGACAGTGGGAAGTAATTTTATTTTATACCATAACAAGTGAAAAACATTGAACTGAAATAATACTTGTAGGTATGTGCTTAGTTATATTTTGTTTTGTCTGTGTAGCGGATCCATTGATAAGCAAGGACATTCAAAACTCGTTATAATCAAAATTATTAAAGATTCATCAGAAATATTCTGTCAACTTTCTTAAATTTGATGAAAAATATTTTAAATTCTGTTAATTTAAACATTTGATATATTTTTATGCACGTATTACACCAAACAATATAATATTTAATTCTAGTTAAATGGTATAAACGAATACTTTATCAAACTTTGCAAATAGTTTCTCTCTCATTATGCTCGGATAGCCCATTATTTTTTATTGGTTCCTTTATATTATTGGGGACAAAGCTAAATAAATTGATTACAATATCGAAGATTTAAAAAATGTTCGGTAAAATTGTAGTCAAAAATAAACGGAAATTCGAGATCTAGTATATAATACAAAATTGGCTAATCCGGATAAGGTGATTCCATTAGCATACAACACTCGTTTGCAAGTGAAGAAAATTCGTCACACAACGATTGAATCTTATGAAGAGCTTCATCGAAGTTCTAAAATAAAATCAAGAATTTATAAGAAAATATTATAGATAAAATACGTTTTCTCGAATAAATGAAAACTCAATAATTTACAGTTTAAATCTATTCACTTTGAAGTAATTTATACTTAATAACTGCATTAGATTACTTACACTTCATATCTATATTTTGCAATAAAGCAGAATACGATACCATTTGCTTTAAATTATAACACTAAGTTTAATTAATGATAAGTTCAAAAATGTAAACTCTTATGGTTACAAATATTTGAACAAAATAACAAGTTATATCTGTAAGTACATAAAATAAAACATCTAAGTATTTCACATCATCATTAGTTTCTAAACCAATGATCCACTATTAGAAGACTCTCTACATAACGGAATCAATCAATAAAACAAAATTTCTTCAGGAAATTATCTTCCTAATACCTCATATATTGGCGCAAATGGATTACTCATTGCTAGGCACTCAATATGATCACAAATATTTGAACAAAACAACAAGTTATATCTGTAAGTACATAAAATAAAACATCTAAGTATTTCACATCATCATTAGTTTCTAAACCAATGATCCACTATTAGAAGACTCTCTACATAACGGAATCAATCAATAAAACAAAATTTCTTCAGGAAATTATCTTCCTAATACCTCATATATTGGCGCAAATGGATTACTCATTGCTAGGCACTCAATATGGTCACAAATATTTGAACAAAACAACAAGTTATATCTGTAAGTACATAAAAATAACAAATTAGTTCAATCTTAATGTATAAGAGCTAAATCTTTCTGAAGACAATAGCAAAAGCTATCGAAATAGTGAACACACGTTTAGAATAAACAGTTTTTGCTGTATACGTAATAACACCTAAATTATAAAAATATAAACTCCTATAATAACTAAATAAATTCAAATAGATACATATCGTGTACACCGAAGAGTTTAATTAATACATAATTATAAAAATAAATCAAAATTACTAAAATACATTGGGTATCGTGTTGTTTAGATGTAATATTATCCAATTAATTTTATCCAGTATTGTATAATATTATATTATATATCAGAGCAATTGATTTATTCTTTTGGACGTTCTGACTAATTATGGACTGAATCCAATTTGAACAGGGCATTACCATATGGTCAATTACCTTTCATTAAGTGCCCTCAAAGAACAACGCAATTACAAAGATAATTTCAAAAATCGATGTAAATCCTTTCTATTTCTTCTTCTGTCATTTTGGCCGTTGCTGTATGCCAGAAAGAGTTAACTTCATGTATGCTTGCAAAATGTGCAAAGGCTAAACTTGTAAAGATGCAAGCAAGTCAAGATGATATGAACTAGAGAGGTACATGAGTATGATAAGTATCAGCATGAACAATATAAGTAGTCCACGTGACAAACTTATAATAACTGACAACCATACTAAACTTAGTAAGATAGATATGCAGGGAAGTTCTGTGGTTATTCAGGAAGTTATGCGGTCTTTTAATCAATCCAATTGTCTTTGTATACACAGGTGTTAAATATACTTTGATGAGCAAGAAGTTAATTGAATATAATTTTGATAACGATTTCCTTAGACTATATTTAGATAATATTTCTTAGATTATATCTTATATAATATGATACTTTACCTTTGAATGATAAGTATCAGCGTGATAAAACGTGACGAAACTTATCATAACTGCCAACCATACTAAACTTAGCAGGATAAACATGCAGGGAAGTTCCTCAAATCAATAGTATTTTATGAATGTTATGGTCAAGCCAAGTGTCTTTGTATACACAGATACAACACGGGTTTTAATATTATATTATTTAATATTATATTATTATATTATTTAATATTATATTATAATATAATGTTATAATATACAAATTAATGTCACTTTAAAAAAATTGACTCACGAAATCCTTACTACTAGCCTTTATCGCAAACCAATGATACCACGGTATCCTCCCAATTAAATTTATAACATATCGAAAAAAATATATAACATACATTAAAGGCATCAAACATCGCCTTCTTCTCGTAACTTTTGTTCTCATCGCTGTCGGCTCCCCATCGTTCATCAAACTTGATTTCTTAGACGACACTCGCCCCACCTCGCTATAACTGCGTTCCCGTCATACCCTCTTACTCATCGTTTCAAATTACTCCAACAACTACGGTCTTCGATCTTTCCTCTTCGCCGCCTCACTCGCCTGATTTCCATTTTGATGCCTCCTCCGTTCACACCTTCTCGACACATGATTTTCATTTTTGTTTTGTTGTGGTCATGTAAGCGTGCGCTGGAAAGCGTTTGCCACGTTAAGATACATCTTTTTTTAATATCAATTATATTATAATATAATGTATAATATAATTTAATATACAAATTGTTGTCACTTTAAAAAAATTGACTTACGAAAACCTTACTAGCCTTTATCGCAAACCAATGATACCATGATATCCTCCCAATTGGATTTCTAACATATCGAATAAATATAAATAGCAACTACCAAAGCTTAAACTATCACGGCCAGCTTTAATTTCCACAACAATTAAAGCAGCTATGGTAGAGCGAAAAAATGTGTAACAGGCCCATCGACAAAAAGGATACCAGAAATGAGCATTAAAGATAAGATATCAATCCCAAGTAGACATACTTAGAAAGGATTCGCCCTTCAAAGAAGAAACGTCTAAGTACCCGACCAAAATACATCCAGGCTACTTACGTCAATGAGGCATGTTGTAACCACCTACTCAACAAACTACAAAGAAATAGTATACATCATGGTCTTAAAAAGAACGCGACGCTAAGTGGCATATCTAACGAAGGCTTATATACAATGGGCAAATGTATCGAATACATTTGAAGCGTCGCATGTTGGTCAGACTTCGCAATACATTAAGCAGATAATTAAAGAACAAAAATATGCGTTAAATCGGGGCGAAATAATATTGGCAATCGCGAAACACGTCTTGGTCGAGCATCGCATGATAAAATTCGAGGAAACAAATACTGTCTGCGTCGAGAGAAGCATATCCAGACGATTGATCAATAAATCGTTTCATATTACAGCGAAGAAGACGGCCGGGACAAGCAACTAGTCTATTGGAACTTGAAATAACATAGTTAGCACTAAAAGATGATATAACGTAAATCGATGTGTCGATCCGTACTTGGTTACCTCTCTATCCTTAGTTTGTGATCTAGCAAGCTTGACTACATTTCGTAATTTTCATATGCACAACATGCCGATATTATTTTACTTTTAGTTCTCGCCAATTTAGACTCCACATCATCTTGTGTCATTACTGAACATCATCTTGTGTCATTTTTCTCTCTCCATTTCACAATTCATTTTCTTAATGTGTTTTTCTAATACTGAAAAAAAACATTAATTACATATCATTTAGACCCTAATCTATTTCACTTTAAAATTCTAAGGCTTTTTCAGCTATCGATCAATTATTTTTCTTGATTTTCATTTCGACAATAGGCCTTCCTAATTGTGTTCATTGTAATGTGTGTTAATCTATTTATCACTTTGTGTCCGTCAACGTATTCGTAGGTTAATAAACTTTAAGACATGCTAAGTTTGTAAATAGTTGATAATGATCCATTAAGAATTATCGGAGCTGGATCAAAACGGGGGAAATTTTATTTGATATTTCGGTAACCTCTGTTAAGAAAATTACTACAAATTACTTCAGAAAATTACTAAAGATGAGTTGTAATTTTCTGATTCTAAAATTTTATTTAATATTTTGCTAGCCTATGCTAGCATCTTCAGAAAATTACATATCATTTAGACCCTAATTCATTTCACTTTAAAATTCTAAGGCTTAATCTTTAGGAATTTTCTGAAGATGCTACGATTGGTTAGCGAAATATCAAATAAAATGTTCCTTCGTTTTATCCAGTTCCAATAATTCTTTACATACTTAGTTCTTATTTATGTACTACTATACTCAGACATTGAATTTCATCTTGGCACCTACGCCAACATTTTAAAAGCCGCAATTTAGCCATTCTAACGTATTTTAGTAATAGCTTTACGTATACTGGTGCGTTTCCGTTAGTTTGACTAAATTGTTATCCACTTTCGATCAAACTCCACAGGTTTAAGCAACATATGCCTCGACCTCTCCTCTCCCATCTCCCTAACATTCTCATCTTCTTCGACCTCTCATCCGCCTTCGACATCGTCGAACACTCCATCTTCCTTTCTCGCCTTCGTTATGATTATGACTTTATTCCTCCTCCGTAGCATGATTTGCCTCATATCTATCCAACCGTTCCTTTCACGTCGGTTCTAATTCATTATCCTCCTCTCCCATCGATATTTTCTGCGGGGTCCCACAAAGTTTAGTTATAGACCTCTGCTTTTCTCTCTTCTGCTTGGCGATCACTCTCCGTCTACAAAAGCATACTCCTTTAATATCATGCAATACGCCGATGACAAACTTATATATGCTCATGCACCCGCCCACAGCGTATACGATATCAGCATTTCTGCAACCGTCTTTATTCTATCTACAAACGTCTCTCCCATCTTCTTCTCGTTCTAATACCCGACAAGTCCAGAATAATGTGGATCTTCCCCTGTCAATCTAACATATCTCATCCACCGTATATTTCGCCTCATCAACCAGGCCCCTTTTCCACAATCTCACTTTTTTAGGCTTCCATTTCGTTGATCACCTTTCCCTTAAACCCTTCATCCGTGACAAAGTCCGCTCGTCTAACTTAATTATCCGTGACATTCGCCGTATCCGCCCGCTTATCGACTTCCGTTCTTGTATATATCTTCTTTCATCGATTCTTTCCCCTTAAATCGACTACTGCCTCATCCTTTTGGCCAATTCTCTCAAATCCATCATCCTACCCCTACAACGCATCATCAACTCCGCCGTTCGAGTGCTCATACGTCTCCGTCGCTTCGACTACACATTCACATATCTTATCCAACTCTCCTGGCCCACCATCCACATCCGCATACAACTTGCCTTCTTCTCGTCTCATCGCTGTCGGCTCCCCATCGTTTATCATCCTCACTTTCTTAGACAACACTCGCCCCACCTCTCTCTATTACCGCGTTCCCGTCATTCCTTCTTACTCCACGCTCCCAATTACTTAAACAACAACGGTCTCCGATCATTCATCATCGTCGCACTCATTTCCTTGAGTTTACACCCTATTGATCGTTTTCGAAGTTCTCAAATATTCTTAAAATTTAGTTATCGAGCACAATCCACAGCTTATAATTCAGCTTGAAACACTTTACCTGCTCACATTCGTACGTATAGTTTCTTAACACGTTTCCTGTAGTCATTTTTATATGATTTCTTTCATTGAGCAGTTCCATAAAACACTATTTTATTTTTGTATTACGCTAGCTACTGATAGCATCATCAGAAAATAACACAATTTATTCTAAAAGTCAGAAAAACGTACAATTTGTTCATTTTGTTCAAATTTGAACAAATTACACTTTTTATGATGCAAGCAACTAGCAAAATATAAAATAAAATTAGTATTTATTGATTCCGCTTTAAAATACCAAATTAAAAAGTTGATCATAAACCATTTTGCATGTTGTTTTTTTTTCAAATGTCAAAAAGATATCTTCATAATTGAGTAAGGATTAGCCTCATTGCTAATATTTGTAATCTTGGACATATAATGACTAGTAACCGTGGACAGTTACAAAAATATCATCAGTGCGTGGTTAGATACATATTTGCTCTCTTCCAAAATTAATACATGATATTAAACAGTTTTTAGTAACAGTTTTGTATCAGTTTATATAAAGGAAGGAACTTGATTGAGGAGTGTGTGAGAGAGTAGGTTCAATAATGGGATTATATGATGCGAAGTCAGGTGTTGATGCGAGGGCGAAGTCAGGCGTTGATGATATCGAAGCTTACCTGAAGAAAGAAAACCGACCATTATCATAATGTTTATTTCCTTAAAAAGTTCGTCTTGATGTTACTCGTGGTCTTTTGAACTTATACAATGAAACATAATTGCATTTAAGTAACTCGCTGGAGCGAGTTAAAAATCAGATACACGTATATATAATTTTTAATTTTAATATTCGAGAAAGACGATAATAAAGTACAGCAGCAATAAAGAAAACAATGTAATTGAAAATACCTCATTTGTTGGCAACGGTCTTTGATCAAGCGCCAATCGTAATTCTCTTATCTGCTCAGTAAGTCCATCACAGTACACTTGCAACTCAGCTCTTTTTAATCGTATTGCGTGCGCTGGATTGACTGACAAAAATAAGATGACAACAACATTTCAAAAAACATATCAAAACAACGTTACATTCTAACGGTTGTACAATATCTGAAGAGCAATCAACAGGAGGTACCATCCCGGCTTTAAACTGGCCAAGAACTTGAAGCCATTCGTGTCTATCTGATTTGCTTAAGCATCTTAAACAAAGACGGGTTCCAGTTGGTGTACATAAATCAAATCTAAGACTGTCTTTTGGATTAACTGATTTGTGTTAAAATATTATATATAAACTACATTAAGCTATCTCTATACCGACCGACTATATTACAAGCGTCAATTTTTATAGATCCACGTGAACTGCTAACAGTGGTGTCTTTTGACAGGAAATACGATATTATGCCGTTTCTATCAATTTGAAAGTACCGAGATTGCCAGCCTGTAAAAGTTCAAAATAAGGGAATTTTCAATAATAGCACATTTTTACCATTCCAATAATTGGTCCATTTCTGTAGAACCCCCTCATGCATTACCGCATTCATTGTATTCGAAATTGGTAAATGAGTATACCTTTCAAGGTATCAATAACAGCAGTTAATTGTCATTAATCTATAATTACAAAAGAACTTGCTCTTGTATAATTCACACTTAAGTAATTTAAAAATGTTTGGGAATCACGCGTAAATGATAAATCTTTGAATCATTCACTCAGATGTCAAAGTAAACATTCGTCTCAAATATGTCATATTAATTAATCATTAAAATAATAAATGCTAGCATAATTAGGTATAAGTGACTAATACGACAAATAATAATACAAATTTATTTAATGTGGCCAATGCGTACAAGCTGCACGCTTACAAGTCCACTAACAAAAATGAAAAAGTCAAGCAGATAAATTGTTTAAATGGGATCGGATTTGGCGTTTGAAGCATGGCAGGAAAGTTGATTGTCGTATATGAATGAGCAGATGATTCCACGATAGAGGAGCAGCCACCAGGAAGGAGCGGAGTCCAAAGGAGGTAGAATAGTTTGAGACGTGTAAAAGAAGGGAATTAAAGTAACGCAAGGAACAGTAAATAGGACGAGAATTATTAAGAAAAGGAAGGTTGAGAAATGAGCGGGAATGAAAAGTTACAAGGAGGAAAGCAACGATAAGAAGACGAATTTGAACACGACAATAAATTGTAGGCAAATCGAGAGAAGCAAGATGGTAGGATGTATGATCAAAACGACGAAGACGGAGGAGAATTCGGACAGCTGCGTTGACGATGCGTTGTAAGGGAAGAAGAGTGGATTTAGGTGAGTTGGAAAATAGACTAAGACAATAATCGAGTCTAGAAAAAAGGAGAGATGATATGAGAGTCATACAAGAAGGGAAATCGATCAATCTACGAACTTGACGGAGGTTGCGGAGTATCAAGGTAGATGAGCGTACTTTATCTCTAACGAAAGGTTTAAGTGAAAGTCGGTTGTCAAAATGGAAGCCTAGGAAAACGAGATTATCAACGATAGGAAGAATTGTAGAATTTAATGATACGGAGGGAGGTTCGAAGCCGAGGCGTCGAGGTAGGATCCACATAATTTTGGATTTATCAGGATTCAGAGAAAGGCGAAGGGAAGAAAGATGATTGGAAATTGAGACAAGACAGTCGGAAGCAGAAACACTAAGATCGTGAATACGATAAACAGGTGCATGAGCATAGATGAGAATGTCATCAGCATATTGCATAACATGGAAGTTAAATTTATGAGAAATCGAAGACAAATCACCAAGAAGAAGAGAGAAAAGCATAGGGCCTAATACGGAGCCTTGTGGAACACCGGACGGAATGGACGAAGGATGGGAGAGAGAAGAGTTAGAATATACGCGAAATGTACGGTTTGATAGATATGAAGAAAACCATGATACAGTGGGTAAAGAGAAGCCATAATCATGACGAAGGCGATTGAGAAGAATCGAGTGATCGACGATGTCAAAAACAGACGATAGATCAAGAGAAACTATGACACTACATAATTTATGATCGCGCAAGATGAGTAAGTCATTATAAACTTTAAGACAGGCAATTTCAGTAGAGTGATTAGAGCGAAAAGCGGCTTGGAAGGGAGGAAATAAGTTGGAGGAAAATAGATATGTATTAACTTGCTTGAGAACGAGACGCTCAAGGAGTTTAGAGAGGGTTGAGAGAAGTGAGATTGGACGGTACGAGGATAGTAGTGAGGAGTCGTGTGATTGCTTTTTGATGAGAGAACCAACAGTGGCGCATTTCCAGATGGAAGGAAATGTACAGCTACGGATGGACGAGTTGAACAATGTGGTTGGGAAGGGTAAGATAGAGGAGCATATATTTTAATAGTGATATCGAGAAGTTTCTAGGGTCGACTTGCTGTGGATAATGGTAAAGGCGGAGAAGGAGAATGGGGACGAGTAGGAGTACGAGTGACAAGGAAATGATCGGACAATCCAGGATCAGTAATTGACAAGGAGGTATAGTCATTAAAGTAGTTAAGAACAGCAATGATGTCGAGAACACCGCCGAGAATATGAGTTGGGCTTGTTGAAAGTAATTTATAGTTAAAATCAGAAAAAAAGTTTAGTTAAAGTGATAGAGTCAGAGTCAGACGGGCGATCAAGACGAATGTTAAAGTCACCGAGAACAAAAGAAGGAGTATAAGACAATGAACAGTGAGACATTAGATCTGCAAGGTCGTTAAAGAAGATACGTGATGGGGCAACTGAACCTGGACGGTATACAATCACAAGTTCCAGAGGGAAAGGCGTTGATAATCTGCATATGAGTAATTCGAACGAGGTGTAACGGATGTTAACGTTGATTTTACGTAAAGACATTGGGTGACGAGCAATGGCAACAATACCGCCATGGTTAGACGCAGTAGATGTATGAGATGTAATTTGACGAGCTGATTCAACTAGAGAACAACCAGAGCGACATAGACGACGAATAGCAAGATCGTCGGAGTCAGTGTGCCAGGATTCGGTAATGCAGAGAATATCGATAGATAATTGATCGAAGATATCGAGAAGCATATCAGCTTTATGAAGAATGGAGCGAGTGTTGAATAGACTAAGACGAAAAGTATGCTTAGGAGCGAGATCGACTAGCGAAGAAGACAAGGGGGAGAGATGGGACGCCATCGAATTTTTGGCCTTGTGTGAAGAACGTGAAAATTTCCGTTGATTTTACGTATAGATAAGGATGACTCGCCGTTTGTTTCACGTCGATGTTTTTCAATGCGAGCTAAATTGAGCTGGGCAATATCAGAAGGGGAGCGGTCAGGAAAGATACGGCAAGTAGATGAAGTGGTAAGAAGTTTAAAACGTTGGGAGAGTACCGAAGAGGCATGTGAACTATGTCGGAAAACGATTTTTAAGAGTGGAGGACTGAGATGATTGGATTTAGTGGATTTGTTTAAACGAATAAAGGATACAGGAGCGATATTATTGAAGAGGGATGGGTTATCATCAGGAAGAATGGTTGCTAGGATAGACCTGAAAGCAGATACATCATCATCGAGGCGAGATTGTGGAGAAGCAGATTCGGAAAGCTTTAAGTTTGATATGATTATACAGCGATCGCGCGAAGGAAAACGATTTCGTGGAAGTGGTGGACGGACAGAGCTGGTTGGAGTCGAGGTAGATGAGCAGATAGAAGTGGAAATGACAGGGGTGCTTGATAAAGAATTAATATTGGTTGGAGCATTGGAGCGGGGTGTTGAATCGGTTAATCAGAGATGTGATTGGAGATGATCTTGAAGGAAGGATGTAAATTATTTTAGGTTGGGGAATGTGTGACAGGAGTGGAGTGTTGAATCAGTTGATCGGAAATGTTACTGGACATGATTTTGATGGAAGGATGTAGATTATTGAAAAGTGATACGTGAGAGGTAGAGTAAGGAGAATTAAGATAGGTTGGAACATGTGTAACAGGAGTGAAGTGTTGAATCGGTTGATCGGAGATGTTACTGGATATGATTTTTACGGAATGATTAAATTATTTAGAAGTGATACGGGGGAAGTCGAGTAAAGATGTACGTAAAGAGAATAAATAAGTTTGAGATTTATTTAGATTGGGGGGAATAGGAAAGAGGAGATACGAGATGAAAAGCTTTACCATTAGCATTGTTAGAATGAGGAAGATTAATGGAAGTTTGGTTTGTAGTTGAACGAGGAGTGTGTGAGAGAGTAGGTTCAATAATGTGATTATAAGATGCGAAGTCAGGTGTTGATGCGAGGGAAACACCTAAAATAGCATTGGTTTGAGTGGTCGTATGTGATACAGGAGTAGAGGAGCAGGACAACTGTAGTAGTCGTACTGATGTACAAATAACCGCATGTGAACTGTTTACGTTTATACACCGATTGGTCGGATATTTTAACACGAACAAGTGTCCATACATCACAATCTTTGGAATCACATCCAACTTCAAAACTGGTATAACCATCATTCCATTCCGATGTGGAAGATGCTTGATTAGGAACGGGATCTGAGATCGCGCTTTTTTAGGCATGACCTTTTATCGAGAGATTGAGCTCAATCCGCGAGCGTAGCGAGCGGAACTGATAGGAATAATCTGGAACTGATAGGAACAATCTGGAACTGACAGGAATAATCTAGTATTGACAGAAACAATCTGGAACTGACAGAAACAATCTGGAACTGGCAGGAATAATCTGGAATTGACAGAAACAATCTGGAACTGACAGAAACAATCTGGAACTGACAGAAACAATCTGGAACTGACAGAAACAATCTGGAACTGACAGGAATAATCTGGAACTGACATGAAAAATCTGAAACTGACAAGAATAATCTGGAACTGACAGGAATAATCTGGAATGTACGTAGTTAATTTAGTAGCCAAGAAAGTTCAAATGGCAAAATAAGTTTATACTCACAATGGCCAGATAAATACACATGTAAACTTCGATAAAATCAAGACAGGTGGGACAAAATATTTCATTTTGTAATTATCTCTAGACTTTACTTTTGAATGAAGCAAGCAATTTCCTGTTAAAGAAAAGTTTATTAATCCCAATCACGGAAATATCTGTGGGATAAAGCAATACGAGCAATCTAGGCTCTGGTCAACTCTAGGGCTTTAGTTTAACGGTATCTTGTATGAGATGTAATATAGCGTGTAAAGAGGGCAGATACGTGAACCCCTTTAAATATTTAATATATATAATTTGAAATATCGTTTGAGATATCGTTTACCGGAATGTCTAGTTCAAAAACGATATATTTACGTTTCGAATTTTATTCTTTATCAATCTATAAAACACTAGGCAATCCAAACAATTCATCAAATAAGTTATTAGTATAAAAGCCACTGATTGAACATAGAAGTTAAGAAATTATGTGATGTTTTTTATATTTGATTTGTTAGCTATTTCCCAATCGTTTACACTTGTAGATAAGGTGATATGTGTTGCAGTTTTGATTTACATCAGCAAATAGCATTGCCATACATTTCTGTTCGTACCTTTTCCGTTTGTTATATTTTTCCATCTGTCCACTATTTAATATCCAAATGGATGTTTTTCTCACGCCTTCATCAACATTCAATGATGGCGGGAGAACATTCATTTGAATATCAAATAGTGGACAAATGGAAAAATATAACAAACGGAAAAAGTACGAACAGAAATGGATTGAAATGTTATTTGCCCATGCAAATCAAAACTGCAACATTAATATGTTCCCTCCTTTTCACAGAGGGAGCAAGGCCAGTAGCCAATCGAAAAATCGGTTCGCTAGCCAATGTTCCTGCGTTGATGTTGATATGCTGCGAGAGGTGCGTAGACAAGTGATATTCTATTAGGGTGCCGTATATTATTCCGAAACAATGTACATCTAAGAATCTTTAAACTCTTTTAGTGAGGCCAAGGATACAACGACAATTAACAGAAACTGTATTTACATAAGCGCTCATATCGAGCGTATTCTACTTTGGCACTCCTATATCATGAACTTTATATGATGAGTTAATCATTATATTCCTAATGTGAGAAGAGTAATGAATATCTTGGGAGTCGATCCGCGTGTAACTACATTTAGTTATATTTTTCACTAGCTAATTAGACATGCGCCATTTATTTTTCGAAATCAAAACTTTAAAAGAGCGCTTGCATCAGAATCATCAATGATTCGTCTCCAGGTATGCAGTAATAATCTTAAGGAATGCGGTAATATTGTGTTGATATGTGAGATGTTCATTAATTGTAGCGACGCTTTGGAGCTGAATGGTCATCGTGCGCTAGTTATTTAGCTACCTATTAGTCGAAAATTAGCTCGTCATCCCGCGTAATGTGTGAATCCGTCCAAAACCAATTTTGTAGAAGTAAGCCAATTTTTAAAAATTGACTTTTATTTTAAATTTCAATTTAAAATTTTAACTTAATATAAATTATATAAAATCTATATAATTTATATCTATATAGATTTTATATTAAATTTATATAGGCTAGGTTGTATAATAGACAGTTATTGTAATACAAAATACTATAATCTTGCAATAAATGTTAATAATAACAATAGAAAATATACATTAACCATAAACTTCATTAATAAATGTATAGATAACATAAATATAGCCGGACTTTTAAATAATTCTAAAAGTAAAGAAATAATAGGGTCAGATTTAAGTAAATATATTCCTAAAATAAGGTATAAACTCCTACCACCATTAGGACGAAAAATTTGTAATTATAATAAAGAATTAAAATCAATATGTAACGATAATATTAGAAACATAATGGAAACAGAATGCAATTGTAAAAGTCTTAGTTTTGATAAAATAAATGAACATATATGTACCCATAATCTAGAATTAATTGAAAATTGTGAATTAAGAAAGCTGCTATCAAAAGGGTATAAATATAGATTAAATAACAACAACGACAAAAATAAAATTTACAATTCGTTATATAATAACTTAAATGATTACTTTAGTAAGCTGATTAATAGTGAAAGCTCGAATATATCTAAGATAAACATTTGGAAAGATTATATATTTGATAAAATTAAAAATAAAATGAAAATAACAAACAATTATAAGAGGAAAGATAAAATTAATAAAGATATGTATAAAGAACTTACTAAATTAAAGGATAACTATATAATAACAACTATTGATAAAGCTAGTAATAACTTTGTCTTCATATGCAAAAAGCTTTATTATGATATACTAATGAAAGAGGTTAATTCTAATGATTTAAATGTAAATCCAACATGTGAACGTAGTGAGTTGAGTTTAGAAACAATTATTACAAGTCACTGTTCTATAATGGATAAAAAGGGTACAAAGTTTGAATCAGATAATAAAACTATACCTATATTATATTGGAATCCAAAATTACATAAAAATCCAATAAAACCTAGGTTCATATGTAGTGCGTTTGAATGTACATGAAAACCACTTTCTGTCTATATAAATAAAATACTTAAAGCAATTAAAGCACACTTAAAAAAATATTGCAAGGTAATCGAAATTAATACTGGTATAAAACACTATTTCAGTATTAATTCTACAAAAGAATTTTTAGAACAGACAAAAGGAATAAATTTTCAAAATATAAATACGTACGATTTTAGTACGCTTTATACAAATCTAGATTTAGTAGATATTAAAACAGCTTTAGTAAAATTAATTAATCTTATATTCGGAAAAGATATACATATATATGTTATAATAATTATAACGCCTATCTAACAAAAATTAAACCATCAAGTAAATATAAATATATGGATAATAATTGAATTAATAGAATCCTTAAATATTTTGATAAATCAAAATTATTTAAAAGTAGGGACATCTAAATTTAGACAAGTAAAAGGTGTTCCAATGGGTGGTAATAGTAGCCCAATTATAGCTGACTTGTTTTTAAGCTTTATAGAATATGAATTTGTTCATAACTGTGTAAAAACTAAATCTAAACTATATAAATATATGAAATATATGTTTCGATACATTGATGATATATGTGTATTTAATTCTAATAATTTTTATTCAATTAGTGAACAAATTTATCCAAAAAGCCTTATTCTTAACAAAACCAATATTAATGATAAAGAAGGTGTATATCTAGATATGAACATTGAATTAACATTAATTAAAACTACTATTAATTTATAACGTAAAGATGACATATTTAAATTTATGATAATCATATTTTTGCATGAGCATTCATGCATACCATATAATATAAAATATAATACATTAAATAATGAAATTTTAAGAATTGCAACAATATGTAATGATATTGTCTTTCTTCAAAATCATTTAAATAATTTAATAGATACATATTTTAAACTAGGTTACTATAAAAATAACATCAAGCAGAAAATAGTAAAATATATAAATCAACACAATAATATAAAGAATAAATTTAAACTCTTAAGTAGCAAATTTTTATGGATAGTTAAATAATACGTAAATATATTATATTTATAATATACTTTGTATTAGAATAAGATACTAGATAGTTATTTCAGAGTAAATACATCATTAGCATGTATTTGGCCCCGCTGCTATGTTGGGTAGAGGAGTTAGGGGCCGAAACCTGATAACATAGCAGTTCCTCCTGATGACCTCTAATCCTTATTCTGATACAACGTCTGTTATTTATTAGTCAATTCATAAAAATGACTTTTATTTTAAATTTCAATTTTTTATTTTAACTTGATATAAATTATAAAAAATCTTAAATAATTAATAATTTAATAAATAAATAATTAATAATTTAATTTTTATAATTAATAATATTTTGAGTTTGAGAATATTGGAAATTAATAAATAAATTTATATTGTTGATAATCTTAATGATAAAAGCTTATGTTGATAATATGTAATTTAATTGTATTATTAACATAAGAAACAATTATTATCAACATTAAAAACAATTATTAATTTTATTATTTAATTATTACTTTTAGATTTAACATTATTATGTTTTGTTTAGTTTATAATTATATTAAATACGTAGACTCAGTTAGCTGATTTAATTAATAATTACGAGAATATAAACATTTTTAAAAGCTTTATCTTTTACGTGAACTGTTTGATTCTTAGGCGAATTAATTTTTTATTTTTTAACTTGATTTAAATTATAGAAAATCTAAAAACAATTTTTAATTTTATTATTTAATTATTACTTTTGATTTAGCATTATTATGTTTTGTTTAGTTTATAATTATATTAAATACGTAGACTCAGTTAGCTGATTTGACTTATATAACAATTATTTATTAAATAATTTGATTTTATTCGATTCTAAGTTGGAAAAAATATATCAACTTAATTCTGCACCCAAGCCGATCAACATCTCAAGATCAACACAATATTATCCTGAAAATATCGTAAAATTGCATATTACGTACAATTTGTTATAAATAAGAATTAATACCCTTCAATTAACAATTGAATATATTAAATAAATTATATAGTAAATTATTATAAATTATTATATAGTAAATATATTTATTGAGTTAAGAAGGAAAATTTTCATCAGAAAATTAATTCATTGATTCCGAGACCATAGATACAATAGAAATTCTTGGCAATGAGACTAAGATTAACCTTATCATGGCGATTAAAACTAATATGTTAATACGTTTCCTCTAGAGATTTTGCTATTGTGACTAGGTCTTCGAGATTGTTCACCCTGGACTCTAATAATCGTTATCTTATATAGGTGATATGAATGCCTTGAACGAATGTGTTTGTGATATGATCTTTACGATTTGCAGTATCATCCACCGCTTTGAAATCACATTGTGAGAAAAGGTCATTCACCTTGCAAAGGTATTGGTATAATGACATTGAAGGTTCTTGACGATATGTGTGTAGTTGAAAACGTGCGAATAGCACATTTATTGGTTTGTTAAACGCATTGTTAGGAGTGGCGATCGCATCATTGAATGTTCCACATTCTTAAATCAATCCGAATAATCGCGTAGAAACGAGATTGACGAGAATACGTAACTTTGACTGATTAGTGATATTGGTCTGTAATGGCAAAAAACTGTCTAGGCGGCGCTTCCGATAAGTCCACTCTTCCGGGGCATCTGGATCGTCTAGGTCGATATTCAATGTTGAAGAAACGAGTAGTTTGTCAATCGTATGATTGTTCCGCAATAAATATTATTGAATTAACTGTTATAGATTAAATCGTTTAGGTTTTATTCAATAATACCTGAAACACAAAACATAATGTAACATTCAAATACATTTAATGTCATAACAAACTTCAAACTTCGAGTGAGGAAGTAGATTCATAACTGCTCGACCATCAACTACGATATTATGGTATATATGTACATAAATATGATTCGAGAGAGAACGCTGTCATGGGTGCTACGGTGTTACGTTCACACATTTTGGTCCATTATTTGCCAGATATTACTAAAACTCACACAATCGAAACAATTAACTCCTCTGCGGTGTCTCGCAAAAAACTTCTCGCATTGCTTGAATCACACTGAGCATTGATTGAGCTAACTATTAAAACTTCTGATCATTTTACCAATGCGCATATCATTACCAGGTATGTTTATCCGTCCAAGGGTCCAGCAAAATCAACGTGAAAACGTTGTCAAGGCAAATTCGGGATTGGCTGCTTCATCATTGAATGATCACGTTCTTGTTGTTCTAAATCTTTATTTATTCATAGCCACCACACTTAGATTCTAGACAGTGATTCTGATATGACATGTACGAATATTCTCCAACACATTTCTTAATTTGATATCAGTTGTAAGGATCTAAATCCTACAAACAGCAAAAGCACATTTTTAACTTCAAGTGGGGAAGTGGATTCATGACAGCTCGAACCATCAATCAGTGTTTAACTACCCATTCGGTTGATTACAATGTACACTTTTTTATCTTTTAATATCATCAATGAACAGACTGAACGTCCATTTGCGGTTTTGTCTTGTACTCAATAATAATAAATTAAAATTACCGATCTTGCATCAGTGCTCCATCGCGGGTCTAGAATTTGCTTTCATAATTTGTATTCGTATGAGGACAGGGTATCCTTGTTAGGTTTAAGATCAATAAATATTAAATATTAATATTAGAGAATATTAATATGTATTATCTAATAAATATTAGATAAATATTATACCGAATTTAGAAGCAAAATGTATAAAATGATCAGAATTGAAAACACAATTTTCATGCCTATGTAATTCAAGGATCAATAGAAAAATAGAACTCACATTGTGATTTATAAAGAAGATAATTAAAATCGATTTATGTTTGTTTTTAAAAGAATATTGTTAGAATTAAAGTAATATGCTAAATTTTATAATATGTAAAATATTATGCACACATTATTTTTCTAATTTGTCTAGATAAAATTAAAAAATAATGAAATTTTAATTTGTAAAATTTGAACTGTATTATTGAAGCGACATTATTTTTCCTATTTTTCAAACAAGTTTTACGGATTTTTTCTTATTATTATAATGTAAAATTATACATCAACAACATATTATTAAAATATTACATTTACAATATAGAAATCAACAAAATATTATTAAAAATACATTTAAACTATTAATCAAAAAATATGGATGGATAATAAACAATATGCTTTGTATTAAAAGAAGGTACACTAGATAAATTTTATCAGAGAAAATACGTCATGAGCATGTAATTGTCCCCGCTGTTATGTTGTTCAATAAATAGGCGTCGAAAATTAGTCAATTCATAAAAATTGACTCTTATTTTAAATTTCAATTTTAAATTTTAACTTGATATAAATGTAAATTGTATAAAATATTATATTATTATTTATTATTTATAGTTATTTATCTTTATTTTAAATTTATAAATAGTATAAAATACATAGATTCAGTAATCTTGTCTGAATTTTAAATAACGTCAATAGGACGTTAGTATATTCTTTACCACTTTATTATAAAAGTCATTGCTAAAATTTGACCAAATTCAATAAAAAGTATATGAATCAACATTTTTCATTTACCAATACGTAATTTCAAAAATCAAATACAGAAAAAATAAGAGCTTACAAGTTGTTTTTATTACTTATTTTTGTTACAGAAATATTCTGTAACAAATATTCTGTAAAATATTCTGTAAAACACAGAAATATTCTGTAAAAATTCTTTACAGAGTATTATTTTGTAAAAATTTACAGAATATTCTGTAAAAAATTCACGCGGAATGGTATCATCATTTGAGATTAGAAGTAAGCCGATATTAAGATACCTTGCGCTGGCATTTGCCAGTGCATTTGCTTATTATTCAATTTGGTGAAGCTATTGTAGTGCTAATTCAGCACTCTAGATGATGTTACTAGAGATTTTCTAGTATATCATGCACTTGATTCATTCGTTATATGCCGTCTGCTAGTCCTCATCTGCGTCCAGCAGTGGGAGGGAACTGGCACTGATGAGTCATAGTGATGACGAACCTGCATTCGTCATTCTTTCGCGTCGGGCTTATATGACTAATAAAAATTCAAGCGGAATGGTATCATCATTTGAGATTAGAAATATTCTTTCATATTTTTCCTTGAAAAAACCTTCCATTAAGGGCTTTTTTTTTACCTAGGACGCTTTTGTACAGATCAAAATTTACCAAATAAAAAAATTCAAAATAAGTCGAATTTATTTCAACTAAAATATTTTTAATGCTGTATATTAATTTGTTGAGAGGATTTTATATGTTATGCCACCCACTATCTGGACATAAAAAATATGGGCGTTGTTTTCCGTTAGGAAATACTGCTGATTTTCTATGATTTACAGAAATATTATTTCTTGATCATGCCTAAAAATCATCATTGCTAAAATTTTATGAAATTTAAGAATACCTAGATCTTGTAGCTTTAACTTACAATTTGTTTCATCGTTGCATTAAACATTTACAAGTCGTAAAATTTCTCAAATAGTAGTCATCTACATGAGTTAACTATAATAAGATATTATGCTAAATATAGTCCGAAAATTCATTTTAATTTCATCTTATAATTCGTTTGGAATTAAATGAAGTGTTTAATACTATACACTAAATATTTTGCTAATTCATAATTATATTCAGATAAAATAAAAACAGTTCGTATAATTCGGTAAACAATTCGTATAAGAACGGAATAAAAAATCGGTGTGTGGTGGATTCGAATTTCGAATAATAGTTACTGCCCACGCAACCTATAGAACACATAAATTGTGTACTTTTCCATAAAAGCTAAATGTAAACTAGCATTTTGGCGACAAGGGATTCAGCAGAAACAGTAACAGGACCGAAACACGAATTGTAAGCGTGGGCTCACTGCTAATGAGGTTCATCTACGCTGATTGTAGTGTACAGTGATGCTGACAGGATTCAAAGAACCACATGAGGATAATATTAAACCGTCCAATGAACAAATACGGCTTGTGTAAGCAATGAATCTGCACAATAAAAAATTAAACAGCCGCAAATGAGCTACAAGTTCGTGTCGTTTACAAAACATGATAAAAAACGTCAACAAATGAAGAATTCAATCAAAAAGAAGTCGAGTAAGTTTTTCGAGATGGTTGTGACGGCCTATCCTTAATATCACAATATGGCGAACTTTTGAAAGTAGGGATCTAGAGAAATAATAACTCTCAATATTTTTTGAAATTGTTTAACATTATGGTTCACTCGAGTTTAAGCAACATCTGACGACGACTCAAGAACGTTCGTAATAATCAAACACTGATCCCGGGAAGATTCGTTAAATTTCCCGGGTTAGAACAATTTGTGACTATTTAGTTGGTCAGTTTGTCGTTGAGAGAATATCTGACTGGAAACTTTACCAGACTGTTCACCCTCAATTGCAACCTGGTGTGGAATTTTGATACGATAAGAGTATATATCATTGTTATCATATTGATTCGTGAGAGAAGGTGTGTAGACCATGTGGATTGTGATTTGACAATGGAATTTTCAGCTTCTTTGATAGGTACCATTTCCGACTCGATGCCCATATCCAGACCAGATATTATTCTACTAATTGTGAAATTCGATGTCATGTTATCCGAGAGTATACAGCTAGTGTTTTTTGTATCTCTCAGATCCCCATCATAGGTATGATTAGATACAATATCGTGACTTGGCATAGTTTGGCAATCTTTACTCGATAGATCATTTGATTGAGTCACATCTTTAAGTGCCGCAAAACTCTAACCGACAAGGTGAACATCGTTGGATTCTTTGGACGTATTAGCAGCAAGTACGATTTTTAATTATAAAAATTGAAATCTCTTAAATAATGGTAATGGGACTTTCATATTTTTGTATATACTTTACCATTCTATCATCGAACGTTTTGATAAAAATATCAATATTGCAAAATGTAAAACTTTCGAGAAATTTTTTTATTAAAAAAATTACATAATTTTCCGTGTAAGGTATGTAGTCGTGAAGGTATGTAGTGTATTTGGTGGAACCTAAACAAATTCTGACACAATGCTCGAAAACCTCCTATTTTCAGTTCCTAAATTCGATTAGCACGAAAACTGTTTAATAATTTTCGTAAATTTGTAATAAATCTTTACAAAATCATCCTTAGGTAAAAAACCTTTGATATTAAATAACTATTGTAATTTAGCATAAAATAGTGTCATCGAAATTTGTGCTGCCCCTCCACATTACCAGATGTAACTATTAGGGTATCGGGTTTCATCCACAGTTAATTTTCCTCCATTGTTAATAGTGTCTCCAATTGTCATTATATTGTCAATAAGACGAGAATAAAACATTATTATTTAAAATGCAATTTTGATCTCAATCATAATCTGATTATATTTCTTAAATCAGGTTTTGTTTAAAATCTGAATAATTTACAATCTTTATAATTGCTTATATGTCATAGAAACTATTATATTATCGTTATCTGAGTGCACCTTTTTAACAATCGCATGTATGAGTCATCAGGGCGTTATGATGACGGCGCCGTCATCGCATTTAGTAATTTACAGTAAACTTTGCTAGATTTGCACTTGTGGTAATTTATCTCTAAATCCTGTTTTATTTTTATCTTTTATTTATCTTCAAATTCTTTTTGAGTTGCATAAACTAATTCTGGATATTTTTGAAATCAACTTTGCTTAACTTACTCAACTACTTTGCACCACTGAAAACGTTTATTGAATCCTACACTGGCCTTATTTGGTATGATTTGGCTCAAACAAGTCATCAAATAAAGAACCAGAATTTACAGTGAATTTAAAGAAAACTGTTTTTGAAACGAGTACAAGAAAATACGAAATCGGGTTACGTCGCTTGAGCGATGAAAGAGCAAGTGTTTTATCTCCTCTTTCTGCCATTCATCAAAGAACAGTTGCTCAAATACATAAACACAAACAAATCAACTTTCTCCGAGATAAATTGTTTATCCATGGAAAACGGTGAGCTTACATAATACGACGCCAATACCATTACCAACATATTCCTCGATCAATTTACATTCGATAGTCATAATTGTCATTGTCACCCTGATATACAGATAAGGCAGTTCCCTAGTTACAATTTTGTTCCTTTTGATAAAGGTGAGGTACTTAATGAACTCCAACTACTACGTTTGATTGCTTCATGACTAGAAAACATCCCTCCAATTCTTCTTCGTGAGCTTCATTCAGTTATATACGAGCCAATTTAGTCGACGAATTATAGGGAGTCTCAGAAGGACTGTTGGTCAGCTCGACCCGTCTAGTTTTAGACTAGTATATATATGTATGTATATATATATATAATCTTTTATGTTATATGCGTCTCCTGCTTGCTATCCTCAGAATAGAATTGAGATGAATCTATATGAAAATATTTTGCACAAAGCCACATACCTCGTACCTACCACTCTCCAGCTTCCATTTACATCACGACTCGCATCACTAGGCGTACGTAGGGTTGAAAAGTATCTAAGGGTATCAGATCTGGTATTCGTGTGACAGGCTCTCACAAGACAAAGAGAATACGGAACATATTTGTAGAAAAATACTATACAATACTAAAATTAAATACTATACAAAAAGTAATGCTGATTATTATCTCTATTTGAGCAAATCAATACAAAACGACCAAAAAACTAGTCGTTCCTATTTATCTCTCCTACGAAGTAAGTGTACACTCTTCTGGCAGAATAAACTCACTTTTTCGTCCCAAAGTCTACTTGGCAGATATTAAATTCACTCTTATCACGTTCTTCAACAGCTAGTAACATCGATCCAAACTTGTTTTCTTATCTTCAACCTAAATATGTCAATACTTTATCATATATCAATTCAACTCTCTAATAATCGACTGCCTCAATACAATTATCTCTTCCTGAACTCCTCTATCTCCTTTCCGCTTCTTCTGACGAAGTTTCAAAAGTTCTTTAATTGCCCAACAAATCGTCTCCTGGCGACCATCCTATGTATTTAAGCTTATTTGCCATTCGGTATCTCCGCTTTTGTTCAATTCTAACATACGCAGCTGTACTTTTTCTTCAAACTGGAAATCTACCATTGTCCGTCCACTTCTGAAAAATATTCTCTCGTCCACTTCCGTCCTCGTATATCATATATCTCTTCTCCCAACCTTATCGAAATTCTTCGAACGTCTTGTGCTAAATCAGGTTAATACATATCTTCTATCGTCAAATTTATATCCCCCGTTTCAATCTGCTTTTCATTCTAATCATTCCACCGAACTAGCGTGTCACAGAGTCTTTGGTGATCTTCTACAATCACGAGAGGCAAAACTTTGCAGAGTCATAATATCTCTTTATCTCTCATCTGCATTAGGCATCCTTTGTGATATTCTATATCTGCTCCGTCATAACTATGATTCTCTAACTTCGTTTTAGCCTGGTTTTCCTCTTATTTTTTTGAAAGATTAAAAAGATGATGGGATATGTAGTCAAAACGTCTCCATCATTTTGACTACATATCTCAACATCTTTTTAATATTTCCCGGCATCCCATAATTAGCCATCGTGTCCAGTTTCCTTGATTCTCCTGACCCATCGTGTACTGCATCACAATTCCTTTCATACTTACATCTTCCATATCTCTATAAATCCCGTCCTGCTTCTTTATCGTTAAGATCTTCATTCCATTCTCCTCCACACTCCAAATGATTCGACAAATTACCGCCTCCGTTCCTTTTCTGTGGCTGCTCCTCTTGCTTGGAATTCGATCCCTTCTTACATTCGCTCCACTTCCTTGTTCGTATTATTCGAAATTTGTCTGCGGGATTATTTTTTTATCAGTTTGATTATTTTTTCATTTTTAGTGGGCTTGTAAGCGCGCCGTTGGCAAGCATTTACCACTCAAAATAAATATCTTTTTTTTTGCAAGGTAATATTCATTTACTGATTCAGATGTCTTACTTTTGTCACCTGAAGTCTCTTTTTCAAACGAGATTTTTTTTAAATAGTTTTTCATAAAGCTATCCTTATGAAAATCTTTGCCATTTACGTCATAATTACTTATTTAACTAGGTCACTCTCTACCAATGTGAATTACCCATTTCTAATATTGAAGTATTTTGATGTAATTGCCATGTCGTCCTTGCATTTGGCTAGGCCTTACAACATTTAAAAAATTTAATTGTAAGGAGTAATTTAATTCTTACATTTTGATTTTCTTCTTATCAACTGCCCGTTATTTTATGGAAATCTCCGTCTTGTCCACAATTTACAATATTGGTTTCAATTATGATTATTTGATCTAGTTCCTTTGTGATTGTATAGGCAGCCAGTGAAGTGTCTGGATTATATACAATATTGTATTTAATAGAACTCTAATAAAACATGCATTAATAATATATTATATAAAATTAAAAGCTGAGTTTTTAATTTAGTGTATTAATTGAGTCTTTAATTCAATGAATCCAGGGTTTGGCAACTTTGAAAATCTTTGGTGAATGTAGTGAGAAACAGTTTAGATAAAAACAATGCCAAATCAAAATGGATTTGCCATAATTGCTCACGATGATAGAAACCATTGCAAAATTTTATAGCACGGCATAGAGAGAGGTTAAATCAAGGTACAAACAATACTTTTATCATTATATTTTCGACAACAAAAAGAGCTTGAACAGCTCGAACATGTTGGTTCACAACAGGGAAAGCAGAAGAAAAAAATTAACAAACAAACTCCTCAATGACTGTAACAGCAGTTCATAAGTGGCACTTCAAGATAATTTAAATCTTTGTGTCTAAATGTAGATCTTGTTAATACCTGAACATGAAGAAACCAGTCACATTGCTATTAACAAAAATTGATATTATCTTTGTTATTATCAAAAATTCAAATTGCTTGAATAAACAAACAGAGCGTCAAATAACTCGTTTTACTATGTAAATCGTTCTATTTTATTGTAAGGTATTGTACGATCATATCAGATAACTGAGTCTATGTATTTTATACTATATATAAATAAAATAGATAAGTAATAAAATAATATTTTATACAATTTACATTTATATCAAGTTATAATTTAAAATTGAAATTTAAAATAAGAGTCAATTTTTATAAATTGACTAATTTTCGACGCCTATTTATTGAACAACATAACAGCGGGGACAATTACATGCTCATGACGTATTTTCTCTGATAAAATTTATCCAGTGTACCTTATTCTGATACAAAGCATATTGTTTATTATCCATCCATATTTTTTGATTAATAGTTTAAATTTATTTTTAATAATATTTTGTTGATTTCTATATTGTAAATGTAATATTTTAATAATATGTTGTTGATGTATAATTTTACATTATAATAAAAAGAAAAAATCCGTTAAACTTGCTTGAAAAATAGGAAAAATAATGTCGCTTCACTAATTCAGTTTTATATTTATATTAAATTAATAATTATTATTTTTAAAGATAACATTAAATTTGATTATTAAAAATTTTCGAGTAGTGCGGCGCAGAATCTCTACACGTTTTTGGATCTGCTCCAAACCTTCAGAAGTAAGTATGGATGCTCTTCGTCTACTCTGTGTCGCACCACCTATAAGCTCCCTCTAGGTTTTTCATTGAAAAATTATAGCTCCGTTACTACGGGGTTATTCCCGACGTAGTTCAGTCTACGAACATCTTCCCCAATTTGCACATACTTTACACAAACATACTTAGCATTTACCATAAATTAGATGAATTGACGGTGCGTTTGTCGAAGACGCGTTACGATATAATAGCTCTCACTGAGACCTGGCTAATTATAGACATACTTGATTTTGAAATAAGTATCGAGGGATATACTCTCATTCGTGGGGATAGACAATGCCGCAGGGGTGGTGTTGCTCTTTATATAAGAGACTCATTATCTATAAAAATAGTCGAATCTAGTAATTCTTCGTCTGAATGTGATTATTGTTGGTATCTATTAACCAAGGGATTATAAACCTAACGTTCGGTATATTTTACCGACCTCCGTGTTCGTCAACTGCATCTATTCAATCCTTTCTGCTTAGTCATGTAAAAATGTCTAAAGAGGGAGATTTGGTTATCGTAGGATACTTTAATATGCCAAAAGTAAACTGGAAGGATTATGTTCCCATTAGTGGATGTGATCATGGTTCTTGTGAACTCTGAGAAGTTTTTAATACTTTAAACTTATTTCAGCATGTCCATGAGCATACGCGATATAGGAAGGATAAGTCTTCTTTGCTCGACATTTGTCTTACTGTCAAGGAGAATGCTATTGGGAATATTAAGTACGGTCCTCCAATCTGTTCAAGTGATCATGCTACCATCGATTTTCTTATTAACCTTGATCTCAAGGTATCTTCTAATTGTAATAAATTTCCGAATTTCAAGAAAGCCGATTATTCCACTATTATAACTCTTCTCTCAAATATTCAATGGCCCAACCCTTATATTTTAGCAATACAGCCAGCGTGGGATTTTTTCCGAAATACTTTACTCTCAATATTATTGACACATACACCTGTATGCTCTATTCGAAAAAGACTGAAGCATCCTGTATGGGTGGATGCGTCCCTACGATCTCTTCTAGTAAAACGAGATAGCGCCTTCCTGGATTTCAAACGGGGTATTAGATCTTTCTCCTCATACAAGGTTATTAGAAATAGAGTCACTTCGATTAAACGAAATAAACTTTATACCTATATTACTAGCATGTGTAAGTCCTTTAATCAGAATTCTCGAAATATATTTAGTTTTATTCGTGGTCAGAGATATTCTCAATGGAATTCATTTAACTTAATAAACTCAGAGTGAAATTTTATCAATAATGCGTGCGAAATTGCAACAGCATTTGCAGATCACCATGAACTTCCTTGCGTATCGAGTCCTTCAAAAGATAGCGACCAGTTACTTTCATCTGATATTATAGATCACCCTATATTATCCACTGTCGAATTCTCTGGTCTGGATGTATTCGATGAGCTTAGAAAATCAAAACCTTCGTCAATTAGTGGTCCTGATAATATACCATCGATCGTATTGCGAGAGGCTGCATCAGCACTATGCTTTCCGCTTTGGCTTATTTACCGTTGCTCCATAGATTCAGGAATTTTACCTTTTGAGTGGAAAAAAGCCACCATTAAGCCCATTTTCAAGAAAGGTTCAAGATCTGCTGCTGGGAATTATAGACCAGTGAGCCTGACTTGTGAGTCATGCAAGATTCTGGAAAAGCTAATTTTGCGCTCTCTGACATCATACCTAGAAAAATATTATTCTAAATGTTCATCAACATGGATTCCGAAATGGGTGGACTACTACTAATTTAGTTAGTGCATGGGCTAGCTGGTGTGATTCCTTGAAGGCTGGACACGGAGTTGATATTCTGTTTTTCGATTTATCAAAGGCCTTCGATAGGGTTAATCATACCATTTTAATTAGTAAATTATTTGATGTGGGCATTAGAAGTAGTATCCTTCGATGGTTAAATCGTTTCCTCCAAAATAGGTTATTTGCGGTGAAAGTTAAAAACACGTTATCACGTTGGCGAACAATGTCGAGTGCCGTACCTCAAGGTTCAGTCATAAGTCCTACTCTGTTCAACATATGTGTCAATGACATATGTCATGCCAATTGCTCATTTTCGATGTACGCCGATGATATCAAAATTTTGAATGGTATTCGGGATCTTTCAGATCATAACCGGCTTCAGAATGACATAGATTTCATACACTCGTGGTTCAACTCACATGATCTTACTATTAACATAGTAAAGACCTATCACATGCATTTATGTCAGTTGATGTACTCAGGCTCGTACACTTTAGGCGGTGCTACCATTAAGAATGTTGATCAAGTCAAGGATCTCGGTATTATATTATCTAATAATCTGTCATCGGGTCCTCATGTAAGATATATTGTAAGCAAATTTTAACGCATTCTAGGGCTACTACGAATAACGCTAGGTATTCGTAGTAGTCTTTCAGCAGTCTTTCCGCAATCTAAGGGTGATTTGCGTTTACTTGAGGGCATTCTGACCCAATTCAAACTGACTTGCTTAAAAATATCTGCTCCTCTATATCACCCTTCCTAACCACATTGTTCAACTCGTCCATCCGTAGCCGTACATTTCCTTCAATCTGGAAATGCGCCACTGTTCGTCCCCTCATCAAAAAGCAATCTCTCGACTCCTCACTACCATCTTCGTACCGTCCAATCTCACTTCTCCCAACCCTCTCTAAACTCCTTGAGCGTCTCGTTCTCAAGCAAGTTAATACATATCTCTTTTCCTCTAACTTGTTTCCTCCCTTCCAAGCCGCTTTTCGCTCTAATCACTCTACTGAAATTGCCTGTCTTAAAGTTTATAATGACTTACTCATCTCGCGCGATCATAAATTATGTAGTGTCATAGTTTCTCTTGATCTATCGTCTGCTTTTGACATCGTCGATCACTCGATTCTTCTACATCGCCTTCGTCATGATTATGGCTTCTCTTTACCCACTGTATCATGGTTTTCTTCATATCTGTCAAACCGTACATTTCGCGTCTATTCTAACTCTTCTCTCTCCCATCCTTCATCCATCCCGACCGGTGTTCCACAAGGCTCCGTATTAGGCCCTATGCTTTTCTCTCTTCTTCTCGGTGACTTGTCTTCGATTTCTCATAAATTTAACTTCCATGTTATGCAATATGCTGATGACATTCTCATTTATGCTCACGCACCTGCTTATCGTATTCATGATCTTAGTGTTTCTATTTCCAGCTGTCTTGTCTCAATTTCCAAACATCTTCCTTCCCTTCGCCTTTCACTGAATCCTGATAAATCTAAAATTATGTGGATCCTACCTCGAAGCTTCGGCGTAGAACCTCCTTCCGTATCATTAAATTCTACAATTCTTCCTATCGTTGATAATCTCGTTTTCCTAGGCTTTCATTACGACAATCGGCTTTCACTTAAACCTTTCGTTAGTGATAAAGTACGCTCATCTACCTTGATACTCCGCAATCTCCGTCAAGTTCGTAGATTGATCGATTTCCCTTCTTGTATGACTCTCATATCTTCTCTTCTTTTCTCAAGACTTGATTACTGTCTTAGTCTATTTTCCAACTCACCTAAATCCACTCTTCTTCCTTTACAACGCATCATCAACGCTGTCGTCCGAGTTCTCCTCCGTCTTCGTCGTTTTGATCATACATCCCAATATCTTGTTTCTCTTGATTGGCCTACCATTTATTGTCGTGTTCAAATTCGTCTTCTTATCATTGCTTTTCGCCTTATAACTTCTCATACCCCTTCATTTCTCAACCTTCCTTTTCTCGACAATTCTCGTACTGTGTATTGTGCTCTGCGTTCCCGTAATTCCCTTCTTTTACATGTCCCAATCTACTCTACCTCTTTTGGCTTCCGCTCCTTCGTTGTGCCTGCTCCTCTCTTGTGGAATCAACTGCCTATTCATATCCGCCAATCAACATCTATGCTGTACTTCAAACGCCAAATCCAATTTTATTTCAACAATTAACTAATTACCTGTGACCTTTGATGTTCTTTTTTGTTTGTTAGTGGTCATGTAAGCGTGCATTTTGCACGCATTTGCCACGTTAAATAAATTATTGTATTATTCTCCGTAAAGCTAGCCATATGGTTTCTTCTATTCGAGATATTCCCTACCCTCAGAGACTAGACGTTCTAGGCATATGCGATGTTGAGACGTCCTTAATAAAAGCAGATTTGATGTTGGTGTGGAGGACACTGCACTCTTCTAAGCACGTTTTAAACCCTTTATTTACACTTTCTGCTAATGAAAATCTACGAGGACACAAGCTAAAACTGGTACACAAACTGGAACCGAAGCAGAACCGAGGTGACATAAGACATCGAATTGTCAAACGTTGGAATAAATTACCATCTCCTGTTGTTGAGGCCACACATGTATCAGAATTGAAGAATTATCTTCGTGCTGAATATCGCCTTGAATCCTGACTTGCTTCAGCTATTTTGTTGACTATTTTTTTATTTCTCTCTCTTTTTTACTGTGATGCCCCTGTTTTGAGCTTTGATCTTTTAGCGGTCAATGAATAATAAACATTTGTGCAAAGAAATAAATATGAATTAAATAATAAGGTAGTTGCATAGGAATGGATCTCCAGCCGACTCCAAAAAGAACATTCCCTCGTTACAAGGCTGCGTTGATTCGTTGCATGGGCCAGCTGAATGCGCGTTTATCACCTGTTGTCCGCCTTAACATTGAACCGAGCTGCCTCAAAAACGCAGATGCGCTTGGACTGACCGCGCCAAGTGTTTCGATGGAGATGGGTACGAACAATACTGTCGATCCTCGAATCAGCTGTATTTGGTTCGTTTGAGCTGCTGAGCGTGGACTGCAACAGCGCTAGCAGAAGACACCGCATGTGCGGCATGACTGGCTGCCAGCGTGCTCAAGCAAGTGAAATCCCAAACGAGTATACGGCCAGTTTCCTATGGCATAATGCTAATATCTAGATATATACCTTCTTTATCATTAATATTGGTTTTATTAAGATTGAGGCTACCTGGATAAATTTGTTCACTTATTGAATAAAAATTATTCGAGTTAAATACACATTTATCAATAAATAAATTAATTAGTATTATTTTGATGGTTTATAAATTTGACAATATTTAGTATCAATAATATTTCAATTAGATAATTATTACGAACGCATGAGTTGGTAGCAACTTTTAATGTAACGTGTTATGTACACAATAATGTTTATTATTGGCTGAGTTAATTGAAGTATGGAATTGAACATTATAACTTATAAAATATAGACTTGAAAGTGAAAAATTGCGATAAAAGGAAAAATTTTCACTGCCGCCATATTCTAAGAATGCAGACACTACATATAAATTCTATAAATTTTGCTTATTAACCAAAATGCATAGGAATTTGATTTTTTAGCCTTTAAGATCCAGAAATGTTGAATAAGGGAAATAAATGGAAATTACAGATCATAATTTTGGAACTTTTAAATATCTTATCTTATTATTATCTTAATTTTTAATTATATTATATTATATTATTATATTAACTAATTAAAAAAATTGTGCAAAGAAATAAATATGAATTAAATAATAAGATAGTAGCCTAGGAAGGAATCTCCAGCCGACTCCAAAAAGATGCCGCATTCTCTCGTTGCATGATCCAGCATGATTCGTTGCATGATCCAGCTGAATGAGCGTTTATCCCGGGTAGTCCGCCTCAACCTTGAACCAAGCTGCCTCAAAAACGCAGATGCGCTGGGACCGACCGCGCCAAGTGTTTCGATGGCGATGGGGACGAACAAATACTGTCGATCCTTAAAGCAGCTGTACTTGGTTCGCTTGAGCTGCTCCGCGTGGGCTGCAACAGCGCTAGCAGAATACACCGCACGTGCGACATGACTAGCTTCCAGGGTGTTCGGTCAAGTGAAATACCAAACGAGTATACGGACAGCTTCCCATTGCATAAGAGTCACACCATCAGGTCGTTTGCCATCGTCTCGCGCTAAGCCTGCCGGTTCGAGTCTGGAGGGCGATCTTTAGGCAGCGAGAGCCATTCTCAAGATCTCGTTGACTGCAACATATCGATGATGACGAGACGTTATTCTCTTGCAGTCTAAGACATGAGCACTGTGCCGCGTAACCGCCACTCTACAGATACACCGATGCCGTTGAATCATTGAACACCGAGCCTCAACGCTACGACGATAGAAATAGATTGGTCATCAAGTCGTGTGCCGACGGATGTGATCGGCAGTGCTTCATGGAACACTCCGAACCACTTTGATGCTACTGCGATGAGTCGGGCTCCAGATTCAGTTGTCCGTGCTTCGTCGAAAAGTCTTCGTCGGCACGCTTCGTAGTGTTCAGTCATCCATCGTTTTGGAGATATTTGATCCGATGGAATGGTCGTCCGATATTCCACGTTCCATTAATTTGTGGTATTTTCCCGGTCTGATTCTGAATGGCAAAGGGTTAACAGCGGACAGTTCCGTATCAGTATCTTCTTCAGTTCCATTGCGTTTTTGATGGTTGAACCGAGCGAAGGAAGGGCAGCCTCCTATGCCTGGCAAACACCAAGACCTACAAGACGGATCGGTAAGGTCGCTTGCCTTGAGGCTTCGTTGGGTAGTGACGCATTGAGTATTTCGCCCAATATTCTTCGAACATCAGTGTCGAAAAGTTGTAGCATTTCACTTCCGTAGCAGAGGGTACATCGAATAAGGAAGCCACTCTTTGGCACGCTGAGTGAGCTACGCAAAATCACGAAGGCGTCGTGAGCGCTCAATTCGGTCAACCGGATTTTGGAGTTATGAAGCTCGTTCACTGCACAGCTTAATGCGTTGTCGATGCTTGCTTGTCCGCCAAGCGGCGCACCCAGAAGCTGTACGTCTTCAGGTGTGATAGTCTTACACCCTGTTAGCTTGCACGCGATAGCTTGGCTCGCATTCCTGTTTTCGTTCATCACCTCGCACTTTTGGAAATATAATTGTAATCCAATTTCGGCTCCGTCAGCCTGAATTTTTGGATATCGGCCAGAATACCCTCCATCGTATCGACCAGGACGCAGTCGTCGAGGTACCATAGGTTCAGACTGGATTTTAAGCTACGTACTAAGCTTTTGACTGTGAGGCAAAATAGTACAGAGCCCAATGAGTCGCCCTGCTGAACGCCTTCAGCCGAGTGGATACGTTTGTTGTTGAATAGAAGCTCGCTATGGCGGTCGTAACAAAGTCGAACAAACAGTAAAATATGGGGTATTTCGCGAGCAACGCAGTGCGGTATTGCATCTCTGCTCAACCAGTTGAACGCGTTGCAGTAGTTGAGTTTTACCATAGTGTGGTTAAGACTAGCCATGCCATATATGAACACGCGAGATGCATATATTGACGTTTCGATTCAACGCGGAGTATCGACGCATAGCTGTATAGGGATAAAATGATTGGAGAGCGGACCGGATGTGCATTGACATGCCATTTAGAAGCGATGCGTCGAATTGTAAATCCGACGGCGATTGGACAGATATCACCATCCTTCTTTAGAAAGGCGAGTAACTTTCCGCCGCATAGAATATTAGCAACGTTATCCGGTACCGTTTCTCCAGAAGAACCATCGGCAACATTTCCGAAAGGCGGACACAAATAGACAATAAAGAAATCATAGAAAACGGAAGACCTTTATTAGACATTTAAAAAACATCTTTATTTTTTTGCAGCATAGTGTAGGTAAAGTTTAAAGTTAAAATTAAATTTTTTTCAAAAAAATTAAAATTTGAATATTTTTCAAGTAAGTGTTCGGATTAGTTAAAGATTATCACACAATGATAGCACATTATGTATCTACACCACATATAAGTTTTAGCTCGATACGACGTATATTACGCTTCAGAGAAATTGTTCAATTTTTTGAACTTAAAAATATTTTTTCCTAAAAAATCGATATGATAACCCATACTTTTTTTCATCTCACAACATCGACCATCTATCAATTAACATTTACACAAAAACTTATGAATTGATTTATTCAGTATGTTGCAAAAATTTAATTTTTAATTTTTAAATAAAAATAAATAAATAAAATTTTACCATTGCCCTTGTTAGTAGTTTACTGCAATATTATTATAATACGATTACAAATCATATATCTACATTATTTTCAAGTTTGAGATTGATTTAACATGTATTACGTTGTAAAACAAAATTTAATTTTTTGAACTTCAAAATACTTTTTAAGCTGTTTGGTATGATACCCTATCATCATGTTTAACTTATTATTTCCAACTTACAACAAATCAACGTATACACAAAAAATTGGTATCATTACTTTATTATCTTGAATAAAAATAAATTTATTTTTAACAATTTTATAAATTTTAAACGCTGGTTTTATTTCTTCAATAATGAGAAAACTAAAATTATGATATGTTTGAACGAGTTGTTTGTAATATGTTTGTAAGTTGGAAATAATAAGTTAAACATGATGATAGGATATCATACCAAAGTGCTTAAAAAGTATTTTGAAGTTCAAAAAATTAAATTTTGTTTTACAACGTAATACATGTTAAATCAATTTCAAACTTAAAAATAATGTAGATATATGATTTGTAATCGTATTATAATAATATTGCAGTAAACTACTAACAAGGGCAATGGTAAAATTTTATTTATTTATTTTTATTTAAAAATTAAAAATTAAATTTTTGCAACATACTGAATAAATCAATTCATAAGTTTTTGTGTAAATGTTAATTGATAGATGGTCGATGTTGTGAGATGAAAAAAGTATGGGTTATCATATCGATTTTTTTAGGAAAAAATATTTTTAAGTTCAAAAAATTGAGCATTTTCTCTGAAGCGTAATATACGTCGTATCGAGCTAAAACTTATATGTGGTGTAGATACATAATGTGCTATCATTGTGTGATAATCTTTAACTAATCCGAACACTTACTTGAAAAATATTCAAATTTTAACTTTTTTGAAAAAAAAATTAATTTCAAGTTCAAACTTTACCAACAATATGCTTCAAAAAAATAAAAGATGTTTTTTAAATGTCTAATAAAGGTCTTCCGTTTTCTATGATTTCTTTCATGCCTATTTGTGTCCGCCTTTCGTAAATGTTGCCGAACTATAATTCGATTCGTTAAAGCCGTGACCAAGTGGCTCATGCAGAAAATCCTGTGAGATCTCGTAAGTGTATTGGGATTAAGCCGTTAGGGCTACCCGCGGACAAGGACGGTAAAGACCGTAAAGAGCACAGTAAATGTGTGGCAGTAACAACAGTGCAGCAATCAAGAGAGTAATCGGGGTATTTGATCCACGGAGGATTTATTTATTGTGATGTTACATCGGTTATGTTCCTCCAGACTACCCTCAGAAGGGAATTGGTAGCGGATGCATGCCGCTCGAATCTTTGCAGATAGAGAGAGGGTTGAGATGGCGTACTCTGAATCTGCTGAGGCACGCGAAGCGAAATTTTAGGGAAGCTGATTAGACTCCACTACACCGACTCGTTAGAAGGTCGCTCCACCACCGCCTCAATAAGCTGAGTGAACTTCGCGGCAACGGCTGGTCGAGCGACGCGCGGAATACGACGGATGACACGAAAATTCCCAGATAAAAGCTTAATGTAAAAAGAGTTCTCGGAGTTTTGCTGGTAGCCACGGCAGGCTTACGGATAGATCTGAACGGGTTGATGTTGTCTGGAATATCGGAAGGCGGAAGTCCAGAACCGCGACAACCTGGCATTGGGTCATGTTCTCTTACCATTTCGTAAGCATTAGCGACGAAGAGCCTGCGACAAATTAAACACGGTACTCTCCCTTAGCTTATTGTATGCGTATTAGTGTCATTATTATTGTTTATTGACCTTTCCGGTTCTGTTGAGTTATTTGGATTATCGTATTGCGATATTTGTCAGTTGTATACGTGTAGTTGTATTGTATGTTATGATTGTATGTAAATTATTTCTCAAACTTTTTGTTAATTAGATTCCTTTGTATGTTATTTATTTTATATTGTATGTTATTTATTTTATATCTTTATAAATTTTATATCTTTATATAATTTTATTTTTTAATTTTATCTGTATAAATTAGAAAACTAATGTGTGCATAATATTTTACATATTATAAAATTTAACATATTACTTAATATTATATACAAAATATTATATTTAACATATTATGTTTAACATTTTATTTTTGAACATACTATCTAATATTTTTAATAATAATTTTCGGATATTGTAGCGTAATTTATAAAGATGCAATATCGTATTCCTGATATATATATATATATATATATATATATATATATATATATATATATATATATATATATATATATATATATATATATATATATATATATATATATATATATTTGTGGCGAACATATTTAATTACTATCTTTTCATTCAGGAATCTTATTTAGTTACCAATGACTTAGCATAAATACGTAATCGTGTCATTTGTGTTTGTGCATTTACATTACTGATATCGTCATGTTAGTTTTGCTGTTTGTAAGATAACTATCCTTACAACTGATATCTTTGTAGATTAGTTTTTAAGTAATCACCGGGAACAGTATATCTTCACATCCATTCGCTCAAATAAATCTTAAAATTATCTTTTTAACACCTTTGATTGTTTTTATTATTAATGAATACAAGACAAAGTTGCAAATGGACGTTCAGTCTGTTCACTGATAATATTATAAGATAAACAAATGAAATGTACATTGTAATCAACCGAATGGGTAGTTAAACACTGATTGATGGTTCGAGCTGTCATGAATCCACTTCCCCACTTGAAGTTAAAAATGTGCTTTTGCTGTTTGTAGGATTTAGATCCTTACAACTGATATCAAATTAAGAAATGTGTTGGAGAATATTCGTACATGTCATATCAGAATCACTGTCTAGAATCTAAGTGTGGTGGCTATGAATAAATAAAGATTTAGAACAACAAGAACGTGATCATTCAATGATGAAGCAGCCAATCCCGAATTTGCCTTGACAACGTTTTCACGTTGATTTTGCTGGACCCTTGGACGGATAAACATACCTGGTAATGATATGCGCATTGGTAAAATGATCAGAAGTTTTAATAGTTAGCTCAATCAATGCTCAGTGTGATTCAAGCAATGCGAGAAGTTTTTTGCGAGACACCGCAGAGGAGTTAATTGTTTCGATTGTGTGAGTTTTAGTAATATCTGGCAAATAATGGACCAAAATGTGTGAACGTAACACCGTAGCACCCATGACAGCGTTCTCTCTCGAATCATATTTATGTACATATATACCATAATATCGTAGTTTTTATACATATTATTTTAACATATTACATAATGGAATGGAATTTAATTCAAACTATGCGAATTATTTTTGAATGATTTATTATGCGAACCGCCTGTTGTAATCCTTCTTCTAGTCTGATTCTATGTAATAATCTAATATTTTAATTATTTAAACAAAGTCCTAATTATATGAAATAATATTTAGTGTGTGACATAAAATTAAAACAAATCAATATCGTGTACTCAAGTGCGAAATTGTAATTACATCATTACAATACTACAATTTTGTAGTTTGTATTATTATGCTACAAATACGGACAATAGGTAGTGTAGTTAGCAATATTTTATTTCTTTAAATAATAAAAAAATCATGATTGTGGTAGTTGAAAATATGAATTTACTAATTAAAACTGTTTAGTTTTCTTTATTAAATTCGGAATTACGGAACATTTTTGCATAATGATATTTGTATGTTTTTACACTACAAAATACTTAGACTCTGTTAATTGCTCTTATTTAGAATATTTATTAATTAATATAATGTTATTTGTATATAATATTTATTAATATAATATCTATTATATCTTTCAATTATTATCTATTAATTATCAATTATTATCTATTATTTATCAATTTTCAGTTGATCGGTTCATAACAAATTTGTTGTGTTAAAAATTCTTTATATGGTTAACTTTATTTTCATTTAAAAAATTACGTATTTTTTAAAATTTATGAATTATGATTTTATTAAGTCAAATATATATATATTTAAACTTTATAAATAGATTGTTTATCTATATAAACAACTTTATCTATTTGTTTACATATTTTTAGAATAATTATATAGTTAAATAAATTAACTTCGAAAAAGTTCTCAAAGAGACGACTTTATTTTAATTTATTTCAGCCTATATCGATACAACATAGCAGTTGAGCCAACTACATATAAATGAGACATTAATCAAGTAATATTACAGTCAAAAGTTATTGAATATTTTTTAACGTATAGACGCCTAAAATTTGTCCTATAATCCATAAAAATACGAATACCCAGGTTCTAATCTTTGAGCAAGCGCAATATAAAAACAATAATGGTTATAAAATTATTTAATTTTGCAACTAACGCGGTAAAAAAGATATCTAGAATTCGATGCGCAACCTGGAATAATTGCATGCATATCCCATTTCCGTATAAATAATTAGATTTAATAAAGAAATGACAAACTACATCGCTACTGATGCCAAAATATTGTATGAACCTGCTGTTATCTGACATCAATCTACTCGCTATAGCAATTTTGATACTTAATATGGCCAGTTGAAAAGTTGCAATGAAAATTGATGGGAGAAACATCAACAACCAGCAATAAGCCGACCAGACGACTGACCTAGCTGAAAATAGAATAGAATTATAAAGATATGATAATCAAGGATATGAACGTATAGAAACTGTGTTCTATTGTCGATTTTTCAAAGTCGGCTTCGACTTAATAAAAAAATAATTTGAAAATCAAAGGTAAATCAAAAAATATGCTCATAAACGTGATACTCTCGGGCAAATTGAATTATAATTCAATTAAACTGGATAAAATTGTATAGACAAATTGAATTGTAATTGGACAAATTTAATTGTAATTCAATTAAAGGGAATATATTATAAGGGATAAGAGCAACTAGGGCATTGTACTACACCAAAAAATACATTTCTCAGACTATCACCTTCATTTCTTAGTATCTTATCTTCACTAGTCTGCCCTCATCTGGAGTACTGCATTCCTGCATGCTTTCCTACTACTAAGTGAGAATTACTCGGTTATGAATTGGTACTGAATAGAGGTGTAAGGATATGCTTTATGGCTGGAACGTCCTACCGAATGCGGCTGCGTGCTATAGGGATAAGCTCGATTCGTGACGACAGATTTGTCTTACTAGACTTGCCCTGCCTGTAGGCGATTGCAAACAAACTTTATGACTTCCCCACTAAAATCCTTGGATTGATAAGTAACGCATTACGGGGTCACTCGAAAGCGCTGTATAAAAGGCACCATTCTCAATTGCCCACCAACTTTCGGCTGTCAAATCACACGCTCAACTTGTTGAATGTGTTGCCTGAGGAAGTCGTCGCTGCTTCTTCAATAAGCTTTTCAACCGACTTGTAGCATGGATGACCAATCGACACTCGCACTTCCACGGGTATCTTTAATACTGCTAGATCAAATGATTTTGATGCGAACAATTTACTGATTACCCTGATTAAGAAAAGAAGTTTGCATCCTGGACTCAATTAGCTGAAAAATCTTTACTGATTAAGAAAAGAAGTTTGCATCCCTAGACTCAATTAGCTAATCTGATTAGTCGATTTTAACTATATTAGTAGATTTATATAAATATAAATTGCACAATTATTATACAAGCACAAGCTGATTTATGCTATATTTAAACTTACACTTCGCCATATAGTATATGCTTTAAAATGATCTGCAATTTGGCAATGGATATAAATTTTAGCCTATCGTACCAGGCGATAAGGTTGTCAGAGAAGTTTAAACGTAATAACGAGGATTTACAGCAATAAAAATTGTGTTTTATTTTATTTTTATATTGTTAGACAGTAAATAGCAAAGTTTTGGATGTAAAACTCTCATCTAAAATGCTAATTGTTAGCCGATGTGTACATTAATAATGTATTAAATGTTATGTGATACATACTAGAAAATCCGATAAATGCTTATAAGGCTTTTTGAATTATTAAGTGACCTTTAATCTAAAGTTGTGGTTGCATGTTTCTTATTCCTCTGGATTCTACGTCAAATAAACCGAAAACAGAAGGATATTAAATTAATATTATCTGTTCTCCAACCTTAAATCTAAATTAATTTAATATCCAATATAAAAATTATTTATATGGCATATGCTAGTTAGATATGATACATGTGAATCCTTTCACATAGAAAGGTAGTTCTCTACACTTTTGATCAATTGTATCGTCTTTGAGTGTTATAGATGAGAATAAAGTGCGAACCCGTACGCTGTGAAAATTGTGGATTAGTTGATGTTTGGCCGTGTCAGAACATAAAGGTCTGGCTTAAAGAAAATTACCCAGTGGAAACTATTGACGAACTGATAAACAATTCATCGACTCAGCAAAGAAAACAGTCTCGAAAAAAGGTTGCAGCCGAGAAGAAACAATGGCGACGAGATTATAAGCTTTTATCGAGGTATGGTATGAGGCATCATGATTTTATGATACCTCGTGCGGCTTTTATTCGTTTTGTGAAGCAGATTGTCATATCAAATACCTTCGGACGTACGAAACGATTTACGGATACATCTCTGCTGGCACTTCAACTCGCTTGTGAATGCTATATTACAACCTACTTTGAAGCATCTGATTTGCTCACCACTCATAGACAACGAAAAACATTGACCGTTAAGGATATGAAACTAATTATACGAATATGCGAAATAATGTCAAATTAATTATATCAATTTGTGAAACTAATATACTCGTGAAGATAATGATTTTGTGATTTTTAGTGTCAGGATTTCCTGTCACAAAGTATGTACAGACATGTAAATTATTTGGATTAAATTTTTGATTGTTTTGATATTAGATGTCACATGTTAAAGAAATTATTAATTTCTCTATGGATTTGTTCTATTCATTTAATTTCACATCAAAGTACCGTTTTGGGATTACTATTGTCCAATAAATATTCGATCACGTTATTATCGCGACTGCTTTGCGGATATTTCGCTGACAATATTGGTAAATAAAATAAATGAAATACTCTAATTTTTTATTTTCTAATTTACATGCTTTCAAAATGCTTTCGAAAATGCCACTTCTGCTCAGATACAATCCAAAAAGGTCTTTCCTGAAATCAAAACTATAGTAAAAGCTGTCATTCCACGATGTATCAAAATTAACAACGTTCAACATGGGCTAGATTTTAATGTTTCCTAAATGCCATGCTAGCCGTTCATAATAGAACGGCTACCAGCTGTAATGGTTTACAGACTGAACTAATATATAATCAAAGAAGCCAACATGGGCTAGATTTTAATGCTTCCTAAATGCCATGGTAGCCGTTAATAATGGGCTAGATTTTAATGTTTCCTAAATGCCATGGTAACCGTTCATAATAGAACGGCTATCAGCTGCAATGGTTGGCAGACTGAACTAATATATAATCAAAATGCCAATTACCTTATATAAAACGTATATTATTTGAAACTGACCTGAAAATTTATATTTATACAAATTTATAAATATGAATTTATTATATGAATATAGCTTCTAATTTACATAACTGGAAGCTTTAAATTTGTCAATACTAAAAATGTATTTTTAGTATTTTTAGTAAATATATGTTTTCTAATCAGTGTCGGAAAAATGAAAGATCTTTAGATATATCGGGTAAAATTTCCAATTATAAACGACTTGAACTGCAGATACTGTCAATATAGTAAAGGAGGTGATATATTGGGTAGGGGATAGGGTAATTAATCCAGATTCTCATTTTGTTGTAGCTACTATCGAAGTAAATAATAATCATATGTTTGTGTCTTTATAAATCAAATCAGCTAACTGAGTTGCGTATTTAAAATCGAAAAAATTATAGAATTATAAAATTGAAAAAAAATGAAATAAATAATAATGTTAAATCAAAATTTAATAATAATTAAATAATAAATAATTACAAATAATAAATAAATTTATTTTTTTAATATTATTGTGATTATTTATATATTTTACTATTTTTTGTTTGATGATATTTTTATGGTAACCTAGTTTTAAATATGTATCTAATTTTGATATTTACATGCTCCATTTAAAAATATTTAATTTTGACAAGAGAAACGGCAATTATTCCATTGACTGTAAAATTTAGGATTTAGAATATTTTGTTATGCTTAAGAATGTGAGAAAAATGTGTAAAAAATATAAATGTCGGTGTATTTCTATTTTAAAATGATATTTTAATATAAAACATAAAATATTAATTTTTAATATTAAATATAAATATTAATAGAATGACTTGGAAGAAAGATGATATGTGGAAGATGATATGTCAGATTATTTTTTAAACAAGAATTATTTCAAGGGTTGTAAAAATTTTTTAATTAATTTTTTTGGAAAAATTAATAAATTTAATCCAAATGAAATTTCAGAAGTGAAATTAATAAAATTAAAATCAATAAAAATTAAAATTAGTTAAAATTTTAAATTAAATATAAAAGTCAATTTTTATAAATTGATTAATAAATAACAGACGATGTATCAAATAAGAATAGAGGTCATCTGGAGGAACTGGTCATCCGGTTTTTAATTAAAATGTCATCTGAACCATATAAATTAAAAGTAGTTTAAATTGATGTTAATTTAATGATCATATCTAGGTATACCTTGTTTATCATTAATATTAATAAGACTACCTGGATAAATTTGTTCACTTATTAAATAAACATTATTAGATTAAATACACATATATCATCACTATATCGAAGCATATATTTCATATCTTTAAATAATTTAGATTTATTTTTTAAACAGTTATGAACAAATTCATATTCTATAAAGCTCAAAAACAAGTCAGCTATAATTGGGCTACTATTACAACCTATTGGAACACCTTTTATTTGTCTAAATATAGATGTCCCTACTTTTAAATAATTTTGATTTATCAAAATATTTAAGGATTCTATTAATTCAATTTTATTCATATATTTACTTGAAGTCTTAATTTTTGTTAGATAGGCGTTATAGTTAATATAACATATGTATGTGTATCTTCTTCCGAATATAAGATTAATTAATTTTTCTAATGCATCTTTAATATCTACTAAATACTAAAAAGCTTAAAAATACAATAAAACAGTGAAACGCTTTAAAGGTTGGAATTAGCAAGCTAACAATGCAGTAAACAGCTAAAGTAATAAATACTTGTGAATACAATTAATATTCAATAATATTTTTTATTTGGTAATATTTTTATTTTTTATTTAGTTATTAAAATACAGTTCATTAAATGTTTAATTTTTATATTAAAAAATTTTACAACATTTAAATCAAACACAATTCATTTTATAAAATTTCCTTTTTTATAAACAAATAAAAAATAATAAATGAAAAACAAAGAAATAATGGGATATTTCTTAAATATTTAATTTTGTTCATTTTCATTATCGCATTATATAAACTTATATATTTTATATTAAACCTAATTATATATTGGCAATACAATTATATATTGGCAATTACGTCCATATTGGAAGAATATGGACGTAATCATGATAGCATAGCAATTTATCCTGATTAACTCCGATCCTTATTTTAATAAGGTATTCTATATATTAATTAATTCGTAAAAATTGAGCTTTTAATTTTTATAATAATTTATTAATATAGTAATTAATAAATTACTAAAGTAAATTTATAATAATTGCTTATTTAAAAATTTATGATAAATTTATAATTATTTATTTTTATTGCTACATTATTGCTACAATCCATTGCTACAAAATGTATCATCCACGGATTTAAACTGTTTCAATTATTGTGGTCTAGACTGAATCTATCTGTGTAGATGAATTATTTATAAATATTGTCATGTTTGATTTAATGAGTATACGTAGCATTATTTAAAAATAATATAAAAGATTTATATTTAAGATGAAGTTTACTACATTTACCAATTATTGTATAATAGGGTTTTATCGGCACGAAATTAAAAAATGTTTATGTTAAAAATGAAATTAAAAAATGTTCATATTTAAGATGAAAAAGATGTAATATATAATAGTACATATTATATTTACTACATTTACCAATTATTGAGTTACGATAAAATGAAATTAAAATGTCAAAACGAATAAAAATAAATTTCAAACTGTTTGTAATGTTCAGAAAATTATGTAAAAGCTAGGTTGAACATTAAAATGATTACTTTTGAATTTAATTATTGACCAGGTTAATTCTATATTTTTGTGTACCCTATATTGTACTGGCTTTCCTTCTCCATTGATTTTGGCAAAAGCACTGGTTTACTAGGAATAGACTGTTTGAGAAGAAACCCGCAATTACTGAATATGACTGGTGTAGTGTATGCATAATAGAATTTGTCATGCCTATCACAACATTCAGACATTATTATATTTTGCATAATAGTTTGATTATCCTTTGTTTTAAAGAATGAAGTGAACTTCTGGCTTGAGAGCAAACTTTTAAAAGTGAAATTATTTTTTAAGATATGTTTGTAAAGCCATTTACTTGAAATGTTAATTATCTAATTGTCTTTTAAAAACTAAAGTTCTCGAATCATTACATCATTTCCTAAAATATAAAATCGTTTTACTAATGAAGATATATTTACTGGTTAAACATTTCAAATTAGACCAATATCAAATTTCTTAAAATGATGCATTTACAAAGTATTACGGATATTTGACCAAAATAGACAATATATCTAATCGGTTTGCACTTGAAAGGCTATTGTATAATAGGGTTTTATCGGCACGAAATTAAAAAATAGATGTAAAAACGACTTTTATTGTGCTTTCGTTTTTAAAATAAACAGCGTATAACTTTTGGCATGTTTTTGAGCATCACAGGAAACAAAACATTGCACATTTATCGCGAAAATTTCTATGTTCGTACTTTTATTAATAACTTTAGTATCACGAAAGTTTACGCTCATTAATTGCTACTACCACAACGGTAAGCTTGAGATATAAGGCAAGTTATCACATTCTTTATTTAATTTTAGCATTTAATAAAAAGATTATCTTCGATGTATTAATAAAAATCTTCGATTTTGAATTTAGGTATAACTCATTTAAATGTTATAAGCGCAGAAATAGACTCGACTGATGTATATTCCAGTCCAGTTAGAAAAGATTAACTGCTCATATTAACGAGCTAATCCGCAAATATCGTAATTACGACGTTGATTTTCATTTAAGTCAACACTTAGATATTAGTAAAAGTAGCTCGTTTAAGCTTGAACGGCTAAGAATTTGAAATAGTATGGCATTAGGCCGAATTATCTCAAAGGCTAGAGCTCGACTATCACCCAAAAATAAATATTCCTAATATATACAGTCTAATAGTTACTGATTGCGGATATAGGCCATTTACTGTGATTGACCCTAGCTGATCCTGTAATTATTTTTAACGGCTTCAACCTATATTGTGTATACAATATTGATAGTTTTGTGTCCAGGAGAAAAATCACAACTTTAAACGTTTGTTCGGTAAAATCTAATATATCTACTATAATTAGTAAAAATTATGTATGAAATAAATAAATTTAAGATGGCGTAATTTTAATATTTATTTTAAAATCAATGTTTATATCAATAAATAAAAAATTAACAGCATATATATTGTATATTAAAAATGAGGAAGCTAAATGACCAGCGGACACATTAGAACCAATGTAAAACAACAAATAAAAAATACTATAAGAATTTTGAATTTATGTTCATTACTGTTTTTATTTCACAAATACGGAAATAAAAATTATTTCAGTATTAGTACCCTGATACGAAATTTTTGATGAAATTTCGGATCTGATGAAATGTTTGCTAATTTATAGTATCTATAATTAGGATAATCAAATTTCATCAGAGGAAATACATCATTAGCATGAAATTGGCCCCGCTATTATGCTGAGTCGAAGAATAGAAACCTGATAGCATAATAGTTCTCCTGGTGACAATTATATAAAAATTAACTGTATTTTAAATTTCAATTATAAAATTTTATATAATTATTTATTATTTATTAAAATAAATAAATCAACACAATATTATTAAAAATAATTTTAACTCTTAAGTGGAAAATTTTTATGGATGGATAATAAATAATATACTTTGCATTAGAATAAGATACGAGATAATCAAATTTCATCAGAGGAAATACGTCCTTAACACGTATTTTGCTGCTTTGTTAGTCGAGGAAAATAAGCCGAAACCAGATTACATAGCAGCTACTTGTTAAAAATACTGAAACAATTATAATTATAATTATCCAATATAATTATTTTATAAATACTGATAAGACATTATTATTTTTATGCTGATTGTCAAGCAATTTGGTGAATTTTATTTCTAATTCTTATAATAGAGAATTTCTTATAGTCAACAAAATGCTATTCAAATATTAAATTTACAAATAGAAAATAGTCAAATATATAAATCAACACAATAATATAAAAAATAAATCAACACTCTTAAGTGGCAAATTTTTAAAGATAGTAATGTACTTTGTATTAGAATAATAATGTACTTTGTATTAGAATAAGATAATAAAGAGTACATAGGAATGTTAGAATTTTCTCCTATGTAACCTTTATTATTGACGATTGGAATGTGAGTATTCTCAAAAATAGAATAAAATACAATATTATTAAAATACAATCCTTATTTTTAATTTATAAAATAGGTGAACTCATTTAGCTGATTTGATTCATAAAGTATTGTTTATTCAAATAGTTAACCTTACTGTAAAATAGGAAGTGAAAACGTTTAGATTATTATTTATATAAACGCTTAATAATTATTAATTTTTAATTATACTGATTTTACTAGCGTCTCCGCAGCCAAATAGCTTGTTGCCCCAGGAGAGTAAATTTTTTTTTTCAAAACTGACAGCAAATCCGTGTATCCCGAATCCTTGTGAAAATCAAGGCAAATGTTTGATAAGTACTGGTTATTTGTAATCCGATTGTTGTTCACATTGCCGAAATGTATGTTTAGCCGGTGTAAATAAACAAGCGTGCCTTTGTCCCGCACCATTCCGAGGAGATCTTTGTCAAATACAATCGTACTCTAATTTTAAGGATTGTGTTTGCCAAACAGAAAAAGAGATTTGCTTTTACGATTTGACCAATGACGATTATTACTGTGACTGCGATCAGCAATATGCTGGATCCAATTGCGAACACAGTACTCATCCCTGTATTGCCGGAAACTACTGCAATGTCAACAATACTGAATTATGCACATTACAAGGCAATACGATAGCCTGTCAATGTCGATATTCATTTGGAGGGGATAACTGCGATAAAGGTTAGTTATTTGAACAATATACACAAAAGCTGGCAATTTTAAATAGATTCTTTTAATAATTGAAAATATCAAATATATTAAGATATTTATGATAAATTATTTAAAATATATTATTGTAATTTGTATATACATCTCTATTCAGATTTCTTTAAAGCAATAGTTCAATGACTGTTCGCGTTGGAGATCTTGTGTTTACTTTCTTTCGAATCGGGATCATTTCAACTATTAAAAAATTATTCTTAAATTTATGAATTATAGTTTTGCTTGGTATAAATCTGAGAATTTATTATTAAAGGCCATTTGCAGCATCAAATGAGGTAGATACAATAAACTAATTTTTGTTTATGCTACCTGGAGCTCTTGCTAGACTGCATACAACACATACAGTATGATTTGTTAAGCAAGTGCAGTGACTGTGGTGTCAAGAGGTGAAGAATTTATTTTGATTAGAGACGAAAAGTACGAGGAAATTAAAATGGAGAATAGAAGAGGCTGGTTTGTTATAACATCAGCAACGACGGAGACTCGAACGATCATGACACGTAAAAAAGATGGGGCAAAGTTTTACGTAGTAAGCGTGTAGGTGAGCTCAACCGATAACATGGCTTTTTGAGTTTTGTGATATAGCATAAATAAATATTGGTCGAATAAATTTCAATGCTGCAAGGATATCTAGTCGACCAGCCTGAATTTGGTGGTGTACTGCATAATGTGTTGCTGGAATGGTAATGTTAAAGGTAGGCAGGGTTCGTATAAATAATCAAAAGAGTGGATATATAATGGTCAAGGCATGGGGTTGAGTGCGTTTTTGTTTAAAACGCGAGTATCTTTTTAATTGTATCGCCATTTATACAAATAAATTGGTAGGAAGTTGTGAGTATATAAATCTAGCCATTCGGCAAGAAGGGCGTATATTTTCATTGGCTCTAACATTATTCTAGGTTCGATGAAACGGTAGCTTTGCGAGGTTTTTGAAAGCGAATGTGCTGATTAGAATTTTGCATACATTTTTTTAAGGTGAAATCGAAAAGACCATGTAGCGAGAAGGACGACCAAATATTTGTTGGAATTTGTGAATTATATTGATTTGCAGTTTTATGTTTGTCGGAGCGGGATAGAAAATCACCACGACGAAACTCTACGGCTTTGACCTTAAGAAACGAATGATCTTATGTAACTATAGTTTGGCGAGGTTTTTGGAAACGAGTGTGCTGGTTAAAAGTGATTTTCTTTAGGTGAAGAAAATAACACGTGGTAATGATGAGAATGAATTTATATTTGTAGGAATTTAAATTTTATTGGTTTTATGTTTAATGTAGGATTGTAAGAACTTGGTATACAATTACCACTATCAAACTATATGGCTTTAGCCTTAAGAAACGAATGGCGTCATATAACGATAGTTTGGCAAGGTTATTGATTCAAATAAAAAGTATATATAATTCCGCTTTTGTCATTGCATTTCTTGTATCAATGACGTGGTAATCCAAGTCTACAAATCAAAATATTACAAATTGTTTTAATGATTACTTTGCGTCCAATTGCAAAAACAAAAGATTTATAAAACAAAATTAACATATTTGATTATGTTAAATACTATCAACACTTTGTAGCTCACCATTTGACCAAAACAAAAAACCCCATTTGAATTTCTTAGATCAAAAATTAAAAATAATTAAATAAATCATAAAATAAATTAAAATAAATTTAATCTCAATTAAAATAAATCATAGCATTAAATATTAAATTTTACTATAAAATAAATTTAAATAGAAAACTATTTAATGCGGTCAATATATTACTAATCCATAAAAATATGTAATTTTTAATTAAATTAAATATAAGATTTATTGAATAAAGGAATTGAAACAATTTCAAGATCATCCAAAAGTTATATACAATCTTTGTAATATAAAATACAAGCTGCTATATAATCGATACCAAATCAAACTTAGAATTTAATTGATCGATTAATTTTTTAGACACTTAATTTTTTAAATTAAGTTTTCTTACTCATAAAAGTAAAAAAATGTCTTTAAATATAAACAGATTTCCAATTTTTAAGTTTTAATTATCTTAATAATAGATTGGCAAAATCCTTGTGCTACGACGTCATTAAGTTGGACATCGGTACCGTACACAACTTACCGGGATCCGAATGGCTTAAACAAATATATTGCATGCTTGGGACGCCAAATGATACCAAAACAGTGTGGGAAAAATCAACACTATGACTCAACCACGAATCGATGCGTTAGTAGTCATGTAATACAAAGTAATATTTTACTCTAACCTATAATTGAAATTATCATTAATTTTTCCAAATTCAGTAGAAAATATCGAACAATGCAAACATCAGATTAAAGGCAGTAACAATACAGAATTAACGAATCCCTGTGTAAAAGGAAAATGTGAAGATAAATCAGGAAAATGTAACTGTTTTCCAGGATTTACTGGAAAATCGTGTAATGTTGAAGTTGATCCATGTTCAAAGCATCCTTGTAAACAATTTCCGTGCATTCGAGGTGTAAGCTATACTTTTGATCTCAACAAACTTGTAAATTGTGAATTACAATTTTAATAACATCTTATTTGTTAATGAATCATTCGTTTCATAAAATCCAAGTCTTAAATCCAGGTCTAGATATCTATTAACATTTATATTTTTAAAATAAATGACACTAACATTTATTTTTTTATAACATTTATTTAATAAATGATGAAGCTAGTCATGATTAAGTTAAATGTTGTTTTTATCGTTCAAAAAATAAATGTCTAAAGTGCAGCCTTTGGTATTTTGCCATCTAAATGATAGCTAATTAATTTAAACGTGTGATATTCGTATTACACAATATAATATCAAATTTATTCAATGAATAAATTAAAAAAAATAAATCATAAAATAAATGTCAAAACCTAAATACTAAAACTACTTTATAAGCCTTTTTAAAAATATAAATAAGTCTCAGTCTTTAGCTCTGATCTATTACTTTCCTAATACGTTCAAAGTTGAACATATTTTAATTACAGTTAAATTCGTTCCAAATTGGACACGTTCATATCAACGATATAATTATTGAAATTTTATTTATATATTTTAATGCATTTTAATAATTAAAAAAATTATTGTTCTGTTTTGCAATTGTGACCTGCCATAATTTTACCAAATAAATTATAGTAATAATTGACACCGACGACCAGTATACTTATTGTATTCGTTCATATATTAATATTAAAGAATTAACTGGTGTTAATTCTTTACACCAGTTAACTGTGTTAACACCACTTAACTGTGTTAACTGGTGTTACGTTTCGGCTGAAGCCTTCGTCAGATAATTGTAAGTAGTTTGTTATCAAGGAAGTTTTTACTTACTCCTTGATAACACACTCCTTGATTATATGGTAATCTAGTATAGCCCTCAGGTGGGATCTTCTGACAAAGATAACCACATTATTTGTGACAACGTTTCAACCCTCTAGAGGTCTTCCTAAGGTCAAATTGATTGTAATTAACTTGAACACTTATAACTTTTCATATAACTTTTCTTATAACTTTTCCAATGAGGACCGCGAGAGGGTTGAAACGTTGTAATAAATAATTTGGTGATCTTTGGTGTCCGAAATTCTTTCTCTTAATGTCAAACAGACAACAGAAACGACCATTGGGTACTTCATTCTACTTATGAGCATTGACGAGTACTCCATCATTTTGATGCTAAAGTGATCGTCAGCAGTGCGAAGTATAGAAGTGACATGGATTCTGTAGTTCGTTGATCGAAACCAGTTTCCATCTGCAACAACATTGATTTATATTTAAATCAATGATAAGAAATTTACTGATAAGAAATGTTTAAGAAAATGCTACAGTTGAAAATATGTGCTCGCGAACAACAATTTTAAGGCAAAACCGTCAGTAGTTTATTGATGAACGTTTATGAGAATCAAATCAGTTAACTGAGTCTACGTATTTAATATAATTATAAACTAAACAAAACATAATAATGCTAAATCAAAATTTAATAATTAAATAATAAAATAAATAATTGTTTTTAGATTTTCTATAATTTAAATCAAGTTAAAATAAAAAAATTGAAATTTAAAATAAAAGTCATTTTTATGAATTGACTAATAAATAACAGACGTTGTATCAGAATAAGTATTAGAGGTCATCAGGAGGAACTTCTATGCTATCAGGTTTCGGCCCCTAACTCCTCTACCCAACATAGCAGCGGGGCCAAATACGTGTTAAGGACGTATTTCCTCTGATAAAACTATCTAGTATCTTATTCTAATACAAAGTATATTATTTATTATCCATCCATAAATCAATACAACGTATTAGAATAAATACTTGTTCTAATACAACGTATTAGAATAAATCAAATCAGCTAACTGAATCTATGTATTTAATATAATTATAAGATAAACAAAACATAATAATGCTAAATCAAAATTTAATAATTAAATAATAAAATAAATAACTGTTATATGATTTTTTATATCAAGTTAAAATTTAAATTTAAGATAAACGTCATTTTTATGAATTGACTAATAAATAACAGACGTTGTATCAGTTGAACGTTTATGAAAACGTTGATGTTTTAGACGATGTAACTAACAATAAAGTAAATTTGATTTATATATATATATATATATTATATATATATGTATATATTATCGGAGTTACTGCATAATGTATATATAGTGTAGATCTATGTGAAATGTCGTATAAATGTCATTAAAGTACAACATTAATCTTTCATTTAAAATTTCAATAGTAAAACCTAAACTTGTTTTTTGTCGACAGGAACTTAATTTATTCTATTGTAAGTGCCCCAACAATTTCATCGATAAAGGACCATGTAGAAATCCAGTGAAAAACCCATGCCTAAATAGAATTAAAGGAGATACAGTCGAAATTCTATGGGACCGGACTTATTTCGCATTATGCTTCGACAAAGGAATAATAAATATGAGACAATGCCCCAAATCACAACGATGGATGTCATCATCACGAAGTTGCCAGCACATTAATCAAGCTGCCGTGCGCACCAAATATTTTGAATGTATGCCTAACCCGTGCTTAAATGGTGGAAGATGCAGACCTGTAGAAAATCCAGAATATTCAAAATTATCAATAAAGTCATTTCAATGCGACTGCCAGCCGGGTACAGACGGCCCGTATTGCCAATTCATAAATGACCCATGTTTGGATAGTCCTTGTGGGGAATCTGGCTATTGCAGACGAATATCATCAATCCGTTACATATGCATTTGTGGCTCAAATAGTAACCTTATCTCTGATCAACGCTGTCCTGATGTCAATCCTAACGACATTACATTGAATACTCATGAAGGTAACTTATATTATAGTATTGTTATCGAATATTATATATTATTTTCGATTATTTTAATACATTAAATAATATTATTTTAATTAAATAATAGCAAAACTTTTTATTTTAATTGAGGAAACAATTGTAAACCTGCCAATGCAATACTTCACATATGCTTGATTGATAAAATGAAAAGATAAAATACAAGAAATTCATAAATCCAAAAATTTTAATTATATAAAAGTGTATAAATACTTGTTTAAATATGCTACTTTCTCATAATTGTAATTTAAGGTAAAGAACACCCCCTGCTCAATTCATATATGTGTCAATCAAATTGGTCTATACCGATGACCGGTCTCTATCGGACGAGTGAAAATATCAAAGGGCGAATTCTCTACATTAAGTGCATGTTTTCGTCTTTTAATCACAAGCATCCTTTACTGTACTATAGTTCTTGCATATGGCCTTTAAGTCCTGTACCTGATGCACATCTTCAACGGCGTTCAAATACAAACATCTGTTACGCATCAATAAACCCCACAAAGGAAATGCACGAGCTAATGCATCCTTTGATTCGATATAGCAGTTTTCTACAAAACGACTTCGAATTTTCATCGATAATGAAGTCAACAACTGATACCCCGAATAAAAATCAACAATTGATCGAAAGCCGGAATGCAAGCGAACATCAACTTAATAAGTACGCAGCTCCAGCTTATCAGCTGATGCTTCAATACCCGTTGGTGTTTGAGTTTGAACAATTTGGTACACTCTTCAATGTTAGCCTTAAAAATTTGAAATACGAAAAAGCAGATGACTCTCTGCAGCTTGGAAAAGTAAATAAACATTATCGATCTCTGCTTTCTCAAATTGGGCTTTTATTCAAACCATCGATCAGCCATCGAATTACAAGTAGATACGTTGTTGCTACAATTGTTATATGTATTATTTTAATATTTCTAACAACATAAAGGTCACATAAGTGAAGAGGCGGGTTATTCAATAAATTTAAAACAGATTTAACCTTCTCTGTACAAATTATCAAAACGTTCAAAATTTAGACTGAATGTCTTGGTGAAAACTCTTTTAGTGAATAGTTATATATAAGTTAGTAAATTGTAGAACAGAGTAAACCAACCTTTTAATTTATTTATAGCAAAAATTGCAAAATAGATTCTGCAATTTTTGTGTGTGAATGTTTGCACGGAAGAGCGAGAGCTCGAAAATACTGTTAAGATTTCTTGACTTGAGATTAATATTTTTGCAGCGTGCATGCAATAACATCACAGCATTTCTTACTTTTTTAAAGTTTTGTCTATTATGATGCTAGCAGGAGCTAGCAAATTTAGTTCAAACGAAAAGCTACAAATAAATTGCATATATATACTAAAAATGATTTACAAATTGATAGTAATTTAAAATAATTTATTTAATGTGATGAATACATAATATTAAATATATTGTAAAATTGAAAATTAATTGTTTAAATATAATGAATATCATATAAATCAATATTTATTAATCTTTAATAAAATAATATTTAATTATAATATTATAATAAAAAATAAATAATTTTTTATATTAATTTTTTTCATATATTTTTTATTATATTTTTTCAAATTAAATATTATATCAAATAATATTTAATTTAATTATTTAATAATTAAATATATTTTTACCATGTTGGTCATTATGTAAATTTAGTTCACATGTTAATGCACAAAGAAAGATAATATTTTTAACGCCGATCTTAATTCGTTTAATTTATCTAGAACGAACTGACGACAAAAAAGTCATTATCAGTTATCCACTCAAATTATTATTTTAATTGGACATAATTTAATAGACAATTAACTGCGCATGTTATAATATATATTATCGATAATTTAATATTAATTATTAAATATCTAATTAAATAATCCATTTATAAAATATCATTCAAAGAAATAGTTGTCAAATACCTAGTAGTATTTATCAAATTTCAGTAGAATACGGGATTGCATAATATTCCAAATATACATCTTTATAACGAATGCGGTAGAAATTAAATATCTTTTAGACTGTTATAAGACTGTTAGGATTTCTAACTTGAGATTAAAATTTTTGCAACGAGCGTACAATAACATCACATCATTTCTTACTTTTTAAATGCTTTGTCTCAAATGATGCTAGCAGCAACTAGCAAAATGTAAAAATAGATTAGTGTTTTATCGATCATGCTTCAAAATTCCAAATTCAAAAATGGATCAACATATGTTTTTTAATATCGCAATTATTTAACTATCATTAGCAATCGATATTTGCTTGGATCAGCTTTATTTTCTACATTGTTGGCTAAATGTTTTCAATACCTAAATTCATTTTTAAAACAGCGAAATCACATATCATTTTGCTAAATATAGAGCATACGCTTGATTGATACTAGCATTACTCAAGCTGACAACTTGAAACACCCATAATTGTTCGAATGCGAGTGTTTGGTCAATATTCTTCAAAATCAATTATTTAAAACCGTGCCCATTGATATTTGATATTTTCAAATACTATTGAAGAAGCTAATTACGGCGAAACGTTTTGAATAACATATTATTATATATCAATTTAAGCCGGTTCACTCATATTCAATACATATATCGATGAATAATGAATAATATAATTGCAGTAATGATTTTAATAAATTAGATCAGGTAGACCAGATTAGGTAACTGAATCTACGTATATTAAATTATTTATAAATAAAATATACTGATAAATAATAAATAATTAAATAGGAAATAATTATAAATAATAAATGATTGTTATATAATACTTTATACAACTTATATCAAGTTAAAATTTAAAATTGAAATTTAAAACAAAAGTCAATGTTTATAAATTGACTAATAAATAATAGACGATGTATCACAATAAGGATTATAGGTCATTAGAAGGAATTGCTATGTTATCAGGATTCGACACCTATTCGTACACTAAACATAGCAGCAGGACCAAATACATGCTAATGACGCATTTCCTCGGATGAAATTAGATAATAAAGTAGCGTGTTATACAATTATAACGATTACAATTATAATTATACAATTGATATTCTCACATAAATTCACTAACAGAGTTTTCAATAAGACTAAATTTAGAACGTTTTGTATAGATAAAGTAAAAATGATAGAATTAAATATGAATTAGTCAAAACTAAATGTTAATAAAAACGATTTAAAAATGCAAAATTTGAATATAAAACATCAGCTTATTTTAATAATAAAAATAAAATTACTAATAAAAATTTTACTAAAAATATGTGTGTAAAATGTTTTTAAAATACTTTTTCAACAAAAAATTAAAAATTGATAGATGTATTCTAATCAATTAATCATATCAGGTAAATGAGTCTACGTGAAGAAAAAACTGAGTTTAAATTATAAATTATAATTTATAATTTCATATATTTTATAACTTATCATGTTATTAATTGATTTAGAAAGCTCGCATCGACGATTAAAATCACCGAGTATGTGATTTGTTTTTGTTCCCAGTTTAGATTATGGAATTATTATATAAAATGATATTGATATAACTAAATTGAAACATCACGAGAAAGATCGAAAATAATATTTTTTCATATTTTTTAAGTCAATAAGTTTATCTGTTAGATTTTGCTACACGTTCTAGTTCATCCTTCTTCTTAATTGCGTATGAATTGGATGATCCCTATTGAAAAATACAACGATTTATTTTAATATCATACAATGAAAGATACAACCTTTGCCGCGTTGATGAGTTCATCAGCTAAGCATTCAGCGATTGTCTTTATATTTCTAAAGGATGACTCACGTGCACCTATCGAAACACGGCAAAGTCAATTACATTTTTGAACAATTAAGAAACGTTCATTAAATTTGAACTCAAATTTGAACGTTTTAATTTGTAAAATTAAAAACTATCTAGAGTAACTATCTAGACGATAGAAAACTGTTTTTACAACAGTTTCAATAGCAAAACAAATTTGAGAAAATCAATCCAGATTTTTAAAGATCTAAATAAAATTATGGATAAGAGTTGCTTGATTGTCGTCCTCTGTGGAATATACACTTTATAAGCGGAAAATATCAGTTTTATGATTTTAAAAAAGCAAATTCAAATACCAATAATAAGAATTTTACTGATTAAATCAGGTTATTCAGAAATTGTTCATTTTAATGGTTCAGGAACTGTATGTTGCTATTGACGCAATATTAAAATAACCATATCTGACGTGCATTATAGTTATTAAAATAACCTAACTGCCGTGTATTTCTCATGAATAAACTTGTGTTTGCTAAAACAGCAAAATCAAATTAAATCTTTGAAAAAAGGTGTAAAGCCCTCTTTGAATGATTTACGACTTTTTATAAAAAAACGTGATTTAACAGATTAAATTACATTTTAATAATGTAATTTCAAATTATGCAATCAATATGAATTACGTTTTAATTTAAACAAAGAACTTATTAATACCTTTACAGAGTAGATATAAAGCCTGATTAACTCTTCTTAGAGGACTAACATCAACGGCTTGTCTGCGAACTGTTCCAGCTCTTCCAATTCGCGTAGAGTCTTCACACGGGCCGCTGTTCCTTACCGCATTAACTAGAACTTGAATTGGATTCTAAATTATAGATTTAGTTATACTATAAGTTATACTGAATTATAAGATAAAGCATCAGGATTTTATTTAAAACCCATGTCAATATGGTAATTTATGCAAACTCGTTAATTCACGCATAAAGCTGAGTCGAGAGAGTAGCTGTATCAAATGATATTGATTTAAAAAATTAAGTGATATCAAGAATGAAATTTTTGTGATATTGAAAATCCAAATCGTTACGTGTATTATAAAAAATCAAAACCGTGACTTGCTATTAAAGATGTCGTTGTTGTGATTAGTAGCGGATGCGTTTTTATAAAATGATAATAATCATGTCATTAGCTTTTAAAATCACAAAATCGTTGAAATAACAAGTCTTTAAACTGTTTCAATATATTTATAATAAACACGAAATTATAATTTCTACACCATATATAGGCAACCACCGGGCGCGCGCAGGATCTGACCTGTCACTAGAATTCAAAATTGTTGTATACAGATAGTCAAGTTTACTCAATTCATCACCTCAAGTAAGAGACAGGATGAAAATATGGCCACAAAGTTTTCAAGTTGCAAGTCCCTGCACTAATCTAGACATATCGAGTATATGTCCAGATTAACTATTTAATAATTATTAACAAATTACTAATTTAAAATTAATTGAGGTAGATATAATGCAAATACATATTTTTAATATATCTTTATATATTTTCAGAAATTCATTTTTAAATTATTATTATATTTAATACATTGATGATAATCAGAAATTTATTTTGATTAAACGCGTAGTTGACGAATAATTTTATAAATACGAATTATAATTGATAAAATAATTTGAAAAAATTCAAGATCCTATTAAAAAATTTTCTATGGAAAATTTGATATTAAGCAAATGTAATGATTTAATTATGTAACACATTGGATATGTATAAGGTTTATTTAATATAAATAATATGAATTTATACCCATATAACGTAAAGTTAAACTTTCAGTATTTATCTATGAAGACAACGTTAGAATAAATATATATCGATTTTAGGTACTACTACGCTAGGCATGTTCAAGTTAAGCATATCCTTAACCCTAAGCGGGGATTAGCATGCTTAAATGATATCACTGACTTCTTAAGAACATAGTAGGAATTTTACTGAACTCTATCGAAATCTACAGCCAATGAACTCAACCGAATTCTACCAAAATCTAACACTAACGAACTATATTGAATTCTACCGAACAATACAATTCAACGAACTCTACCGAATTCTACCGAACTATACAACCAACGAAATATATATAATTCTAACAAACATTAAGGAATTTTACAAAACTCTTCAACTATCGAACTCTATTGAATTCTGTCGAACAATACAATTCAACGAGCTCTACCGAATTCTACCACTCTACAACCATCGAAATCTATTGAATACTAACGAACACTATAATCAACGAACTCAACAAACAACGAACTCAACAAACAACGAACTCAACAAACAACGAACTCAACAAACAACGAACTCAACAAACAACGAACTCAACAAACAACGAACTCAACAAACAACGAACTCAACAAACAACGAACTCAACAAACAACGAACTCAACAAACAACGAACTCAACAAACAACGAACTCAACAAACAACGAACTCAACAAACAACGAACTCAACAAACAACGAACTCAACAAACAACGAACTCAACAAACAACGAACTCAACAAACAACGAACTCAACAAACAACGAACTCAACAAACAACGAACTCAACAAACAACGAACTCAACAAACAACGAACTCAACAAACAACGAACTCAACAAACAACGAACTCAACAAACAACGAACTCAACAAACAACGAACTCAACAAACAACGAACTCAACAAACAACGAACTCAACAAACAACGAACTCAACAAACAACGAACTCAACAAACAACGAACTCAACAAACAACGAACTCAACAAACAACGAACTCAACAAACAACGAACTCAACAAACAACGAACTCAACAAACAACGAACTCAACAAACAACGAACTCAACAAACAACGAACTCAACAAACAACGAACTCAACAAACAACGAACTCAACAAACAACGAACTCAACAAACAACGAACTCAACAAACAACGAACTCAACAAACAACGAACTCAACAAACAACGAACTCAACAAATAATGAACTCAACAAACAACGAACTCAACAAATAATGAACTCATTATTCACCCCAGAGCCGAGAGGCATAAAAAGTTTGCTTTTAATTAAAAGCAAACTTTAAAATTAAAATGTAATTAAATATTACCCGAGACCTAAAACTAAATTTATAGAATTTTTTCTTTATAAAAGCCAACCAACACTTACCAGTAGAGAAAATGCAAGATTCGTTAGTTAGTGTTTGTTGAGTATTATTTGTACTTATATTATATTATATTAATATAATTAATATAATATAT